>CM031686.1:2011628-2036628 GCA_006182925.3 Reinhardtius hippoglossoides
GAGTCACATCGTCGCTCTCAGGGCCGTGATGATTGGCTGTCAGGAGAACATGTCCCCGATTTGGGCCTGTGGGGCTAGAAGTTGTTGCGTGAAGTGTGTTTGAAGTGACATGTGGTGTGTGTGTTTGTGTGTGTCTGTTGTGTGTGTGTGTGTGTAGGGGTGAATGAGCCAAAGCGGTGAAGTAGGTTGAATATTAAATTGCTCCCATGGCCCCAGACCTGGGCAAAATAGCTCTTGAATATATTCCAAACGAAATGACCCAGGCAGCGCGTCGTCTAACTGATCTCTCCTCCGCTGTCAAGGCCACACCAAGTTTTCTGGCGAGTCTGAAATTGAGTCCTTCGAAATATCACAACCCTACTTCTGCAGACTCCCACTTTGGTGCAGGCATTACTCCGGCAGCTTAACCTCTAAACTGTGCAGACAGATCTACAATCGAGAAAAGACTCTCCCCCCTGCCGGGTTAGAAACCGAGAAGCAGGAGCGGGCGAGCGTGCAGCTGAGAAGTGACGGAGCTCCTGACGGACCATCGAGAACTAAGCAGCCAAATTAATGTAAAGTAATAATCTGCAGCTCTGATATAAAGATGCTGCAGCTGCCGGGAGCTCCTTCCTCATTGGACGCCGGTCGCTCCGACCCGCTGTGGTCGGGATCAGGACTAATATCAGTTTCCCACCTGCTGTCACAGAACGTGCGGTTGGTTCATCTTCGGAGCCGGAACCTGCAGTTGGTCTCTGTTTCGCTTTTTAAATAGGAAAAACACGCTTCAGGCTTAAAGAGAAATGGAAGAAGCATTGGAACGTTCACGGATCCCCCCCCCCCCCCCCCCCCCCCCCCCCGCCCCCCCAGACTGCCTGGGGGGCACTGAAGGTGCTGCAGGTGTGTGATCGAACAAATCAGCTGAGAGGAACAAAGGGAAAAGACGGGTTTCCTCCGACAGCCGACGAAAACTTATTGTAAGATATGAATAAAATAACCTTTCACTTCAAAACGCTCACAGCTTCAAACGTATTAGAATGAAACTAAGATTGCAGAAATAATGAGAATAAGGTGCTTTGGGCAAAATGTGAATTTCTTTCATATGTTTAATGTGTCAGAAACAAAACTGGACATGTTTCGATGAATAAATGAAGTTTGCATCACAGGGTCGATGCACCAGAGATAATTAATTCTGTTATTCGATATAATGTAGAATTAGTGTAGAGTTCCATTTCAGAAGGAGAGCAGCGTCGGTTAATAAACTGCACTTTAATGAGGAATCAGTGGAAACAGAAAACACTCTGTTAGAAAGCAGGAAACCACCGAAGTCACGGGAGAGAAGGAAACACCGATTCTTTCTAATGTGTTTCAACAAGTTAACCTCGAGCTCCAGTTCTGTTAGAGGTCTGGTTCTGAACCTCTGACCTCTGATGTTGAGTCTGGGACGGGGGTGGAGGTTCCTACTTTGTTTACCATGAGATATCTGTATTCACACGACGTGATGTGAGGCCCCTCAAGTCCCTTTGGCCTGGAATCGCTCCTGGAGATAACATCTTCATTATTACCGTGGAACGTGCGTCTAAAAGGAACTTATAGCCAAATACATTTGTATTTAATTGAATCACCACCGGCTAATTGACATCCTGCCAACCCACACGTGATAGAACCCCACAGGAGGAATATCAGTCAGTCTCTGGGGCTGTTGGCCGAATCTAATTAAGATGCCGTGTGTGTAGTAATGTGTGCACAGAGAGCAGAGGGGCGAGAGGGAGCCCCGGCTAATTGTCCCCCCCCGGGCGCCTCCTGACATTACGCTGTAGATGCTTCAGGACTCTTCCACGAGTGGACGTGTTCACAAAGTTCTGACACACTCTGTCCACACGGCGCACGGTAATCCCTCGAAACTGCTGAAGTGCCGACACAGAGAAACGACCCCGGCAGATTTCTCCACTTCACGCCGAGCACGTCCTCGGCTCCGGGTCGCGCCGGAGAAGCTTCTTTGATGCACCCCCCTTTGCACGGGGATTTGACGAGGGGCCGGTGACGGCTCTTTTAAGAGGGGACGGCTCCGAATGTCACCTCCAGTGTGTTTGCACAAAGGGAAGGAGAGAGGAGATAATTCTCTCTCTCTCTCTCTCTCTCTCTCTCTCTCTCTCTCTCTCCCTCTCTCTCTCTCCCTCTCTCTCTCTACCTTCTCTGTCCTCTCTTCTCTCTCTCTCTCATTCCCTCCTCTCTCTCTCTCTCCCCCTCTCGCTCTCACTCTTTCTCCTCCTCCTCTGCTCTTACTCTCTGTCCTATGTTCGCTTCTGTCTCTGATACTCTTTCTCTGATCATTCTGCATCGCTCCTTCTCTCTCTCTCTCTGTCTCTCCTCTCTCTCTCTCTCTCTCTCCTCTCTCTCTCTCCCCCACCACTCTACCCTTGATGTTATTTGGGGAGCGAGCAACAGAATGTGTCTCCGTGTGTATGAGAGTGTGTGTGTGTGTGTGTGTGTGTGTGTGTGTGTGTGTGTGTGTGTGTGTGTGTGTGTGTGTGTGTGTGTGTGTGTGTGTGTGTGTGTGTGTGTGTGTGTGTGTGTGTTCTTTAATCTGTTAAGTGGGTAGAGGCACATGGGGGAGAAAGGACAGAGGGAAGCTCGCACACGGCGCTGTCAGAAAATGAAAGGGGATCTCCGGCTTCAGATAAGACTGTGAAGTGTTGCATATCCAAAGATATCTGTCGCACAAACGCAGGGAGCACTGATAGGCAGATTTATTCAAAAAGGTCATGCTGCACTTAAGCTCGTGTGTGCGAGTTGCACTGAGCAATGGGATTTTAAAGATCCTATCAGACCCGCTTCCCCGTGACACACGCAGGAGCACGTGTGTTGTGTTTCTCTGTTGTGTTCCTCCGTCACGTAGTGTAACAGCAGCGCTGCGTGTTGGACGCCTCTGGTCTCAGAAGGCTCATTACGCCGAGCCTCTAAATCAGTTGTGATTCTTCCACTGTTCCCGCTCGCGCTCGTCAAACAAGCGATTGTTTGATACGTCTCAATTAGCAGATTCTGATCCTCATCCGCCCATTACCCCGTTCTTTGTTTCAGCAAATTGCTCTTCAAACATTAAAAAAGAAAATCCAGCCCTCTCACTCGTGCGCTCGTTCACAATCGGACCATCTTCAATCTGTCATGGAGATTTTGTCTGTGGGCCAATCAAAGCAGCTTCGGTACAACAATCTGTTGTGCTGCAGAAACAGGCTGAGAAACCAGTGTCAAACTGGGATGAAGTGACATTTCAGGAGAACATCTGGAGGAGCAGGTCTGAAAGCAGCTGTGGTGCAGAATCCAAAGATGGCAGGAGGACAAATACTTGAAGTGTTTTTGTTTGAGAATTTATTGGTTCAACTTTTCTTTAAAACTTTGAGTTCAAGCTTAAACAGCAGTGAATTCCCTTCTCCTTACGTTTCCCTTTCTAACAGTGCTCACCTGCTGGAGAAGTGTTTTATAAACGTATCTGCTTTTGCTGACTTTGCGTTTGCCGACTCACTTTGTGGTGAAATAAGAAATTTGCATGTTTAACCTTCAAAAGTAAGATCTCCTCTGCAGGGGAGCGGAGCAGGGGACAGGTTCTCAAATGTAAAAATATTCACAGTTACACATGAAATCAGCTTTAATGTGCAACATGCTGCTCAGGCTGATCCTCCTCTATCATCGAGATAGGATAGATGAGACAGTCTAGCACCGAGCAGTCGTCTCTATCTCTCTGTCTCTACTCTCCTCTTCTTCTCTCTCACTCCCCTCTCCCTCCTCTCTCTCTCTCTCTCTCTCCTCTCTCTCTCTCTCTCTCCTGCACCTCTTTCCTCAAAATAAAAAAGCTTTTAGCCTCTAAGAAAAACAATCAATCCTTTTTATTCTTCATAATTTCTCGCTGATTGCAGTAATTTCTGTGCACTGATCATTTGAGCGATCCTTTCAGTGCTCGTATTTGTAAGTGTGTGTCCCCCTGTGTGTGTGTGTGTGTGTGTGTGTGTGTGTGTGTGTGTGTGTGTTGTGTGTGTGTGTAAATGTGGGAAGACGTACTAATGTCACGTCTGCGAGTCAGAGGGCATTTTGAAAAATGAGAAATGAGTGTTTTTTTGTAAATGAAGGACAAATCAACGGGGGCAGATTTCACGTGGGCTCACCAGCAGAGAGCAAGCGAGCAACAGACTGCGAGAGAGAGAGAGAGAGAGAGCGAGAGCGACAGACTGAGAGAGAGAGAGAGAGAGAGAGAGAGAGAGAGAGAGCGACAGAGTGGCTGCGGAAGGAGGGAGAGGAAGAAAAAAAAAAGCAAAGTGATTGAGCGAGTGAGACGTAACCGGAGGCGTATTGAAGTGCAGAGTTCAGACGTCTCGTGAAGGACGAGCGCGAGAGGGATGAGACGCAGGAGAGAGAAGAATATCAGGAAGGTTACAGAGATCAGAGGAAAATACAGAGAGGAGGAAAAGAGGAGGAGGTGAACAAAGGGTTGCGAGGGAAGGAGACGGAGAAGCAGTTGTTGTTCCACTGTCACTCATGGCCTCCCTCGGGAGTGTTTAGACCTTTAATATCTCGCCTCCTCTCCGCAGGCCCCTAACACTCCCATCAGCCGCGCTCGTCATCTCATCATCCTCCTTCCCTGCCACCTTTCCCCCCCACGCTCATCGCTCCTCATCCCTCCCTCCCTCCTCCTCCAACACCAGTCCTCTCTCCTCCTTCACAGCTTCACCTCTACATCCCTCTCTCTGCTTTCCTACTACCTTCCTCTCGTTCTGTGATTTCTCTTCCCACCGACTCTCAGATCGTCCTTCTTGCTTCCCACCCTCCCTCCATCGCAGACGCTGCTATTTGTAAACTGTGAGCGTGGGTTTATGGGAAAGAATGAAAGGAAGGTTGTGAATCGTGTGTGTCCTTATGTGTGTGTAGCGGTTTGTTGGTTTTAGGGTCAGGATTAGTTTTAAGCGAGGTCAATTACAGGTCACTGTGTGTGTGTGTGTGTGTGTGTGCGTGTGCGTGTGCGGCTGAACGGTAACGCTCATTCATCCCCTGTCGTGTTGCGTCACCGTCTCGTGTCGTGTTACATTCGGGTCTCGTAGCCTCAGCGGTTCGTGGCAGAACGTCTCTTTAAGCTCTCGTGCATCTGCAGAAATATTTGTCAAAGACAACGTGGCCTGATAACGTCCGGAGCGGCCGCTCGGCCTGCTGCGGCACCAGGCTCGGTGTTCAGCTCGCTGCGGCACCAGGCTCGGTGTTCAGCTCGCTGCGGCACCAGGCTCGGTGTTCAGCTCGCTGCGGCACCAGGCTCGGTGTTCAGCTCGCTGCGGCACCAGGCTCGGTGTTCAGCTCGCTGCAGCGTCATCTCGCTGGTTATTGTTGTGACTCCGTCCGCCGCAGTTTCTAAACGACCCTTCGACTTCTGCAGATCTCTGGAGAGGCCCGGGCCAAATTAGAAAGTAAACTTCAGCGTTTTCACACAGACGTTCTGAACCTTGTGTCTCGCTGAGGGAACTCGTCGTCTGTCGGGGCTCCTGCCGTGACTCAACATCAGCTGTGGTGATGTAGCAGCAGTGATGAGACCTCTTATCACCTTTATTAAAGAGGTCCTTCACTCTTTGTAGATGACAACCTGTTGTTTAAACACACAAAGAGCTGCAGCTCCGTTCGGCCTCTTGTTTCTCCTCCTGTGCGTCGGCTGCTCTCTCCCGATCTGTGGTGTGATGTAAAACACTAATAACCACGAGTTTACATTCCTGAACATCACAAGCAACCGTTCAGTGCTTGATTTGCTGTGGTGCATGAATCTGTAGCATCTTTATGCATATGCATAGTGTGTATTTATCCGGTTCCGGTTCCAGTGATAGTTAAGTGGGCTGGGGCCCGTTGTGTTTCTGTGATGGTGAATGCAGCCCACACACGGGAGCGTTTGATTTGAGAGGGCGACGGAGCGCTGTGGGTGGGGATCGTTGTTTCGGTTTCATTCAGATTGCCTGTGATACAGCGGCAATTTCTCACCACTCGAGTATCACTTAGATAATAACATTACCTCTGCAGATTTGGGCTGATCTGCTACCGGGGCCTGGAATGAGAAATTTACACAAACACATCGAGCGGAGCGCCAGCGAAGGTCTGCAGAAGTGAACGCCAGGCGAATTCCCACTCACTGACTTTTTAAATCTAAAAAGCAATGCTTCAGCAGGAAGCCGGCGCAATTGATTTAGCAGTATAAATGTTTGATAATTCATAAATATTCGACAACTCCGGCAGGAACCAGCGTTAACTCCCTGACGAGGAAATCGAGCCGCGTGTTCGATAAAGACGGAATCTAATGGACGGGGGTAAATGAAGGTGAAATGTGCTGTTCTCTGCGGTTTGTGGGTGCAGCAGAAACACACAAGTTCTGTTGAGACGGGGACAAACAGGGAGAGCGAGTGGGGGTGTGGCACTGATGCACCATGGGAAATCTGAAAAGTTAACGTTGGGTTGTTGTGTTGTGCCAACGAGACTTGTTTGTGTGTTTGTCAGCAGGATCTACACAACAGATTTCTATTAAATGTTGTCGATGGGCAGGAAACGACCCAAAGAAGAACTCGTTAAATGTTAGAGTGGATCCAGGATCGTTTTCCACTTTTCAAATCAGTGCGTAGAACCCAGACCATCGAACGCATCGTGTATTCGAATCGCACCAAGTTCAACACTTCACTTCTTTGGGCCTTGAACAATATCGATGCCAAGGACGCTGCGGATCCGAGGAACGCTTCTCGAGCCACGGGCAGACAGAGGTTTCTGGAAAGTCCTCGTCTGTGTCAAAATCTGTACGTGACATAGTTTAGTGTAGAGAAATATTGTTGTTCTGGCAAAGAGACTCGGGAGGTGTCGTCCTGGATTTTGCACAACGAGCTTTTATCTCCGTTTATGTGATACACGGTTTGTATTTAAATACTCGTACTAACACAGGGAGAATAAATGAGTTTCATAATGAGAAATCTCCAACGGCACGTGTTTCTGCCAAAAACTGCCATTTGGAGGTGACGCCCACACGTCTCCTCTGAAAGCTGTGTGACTGAGCTCCAACGTTTGGCTCAGACGATGTTCGGCTGTTCTGCTGTGGATCGCTACAGAGTTCAGGGAATAGAGAATCGTTTATGCTGTATTCCATCTTCCTTTACTCTGAACCGGTATCATTTGTACTGATGCTCACACCTCTGCAGAAGGTTACCTTTATATATAGATCCAGAGATTATTCATATAGACCCTGTAGAGACGTACACTATTAATGTGAGGCATGTCAGGGCCGTGAGAAACGAGCCTGATCAATAAGAGGTTAAGAGACCAATTAAAAACATTTTCCTCCATTTACCTGGTGCAGGAAACTGGTTTTGTTTTTTTACCATGAAAGATAAATGCTGAAGACCATAAACTTCCAGGTGGCGCCAACAGAGCCACCCCCCCCCCCCCCCCCCCCTCCAGCCATGAAGCAATAAAAAACCAAGCAACACAACTTCAGCTGTGCTGAACGAGCTCAATCGTACAAATTCCTCCTTCGACAGATGTTCAAACAAACTCCGACTGCAAACAGAGGAAAGTCGCGCTTTGGATTTGATGCATCGTCCACTGTGTCCCTGCAGCGTCTCCATTCACTGCTGGACTCTGTGGGACGGCTCTGTGGGACGGCTCTGTGGGACGAGCTCTGTGGGACGGGCTCTGTGGGACGAGCTCTGTGGGACGGCTCTGTGGGACGAGCTCTGTGGGACGAGCTCTGTGGGACGGACTCTGTGGGACGGGCTCTGTGGGACGGAGCTGTGGCGCTGTGTGGAGACATGGCGTTTGTCCGGGCTGAATGTGACTGAGTGGAGACGGATGAAGAGCGGCTGTGTGTTAGAGACAATGGCTGCTGCTCTGTGTCTATTCAGGGCTGAGATGAGTGAGAGTGTGTGAGAGGTTATTAACACCAGCTTGACATCTGCCCTCAGAGAAACTCACGGCTTCCTCTCATCCATTAGGTGTGTGTGTGTGTGTGTGTGTGTGTGTGTGTGTGTGTGTGTGTGTGTGTGTGTGTGTGTGTGTGTGTGTGTGTGTGTGTGTGTGTGTGTGTGTGTGTGTGTGTGTGTTTCCAACTGTGATGAAAGGCCTGGTGTCACTCTCTCTTTCTCTGCCTCCTCCTCCATCTGTCTTGGCTTTACCGTCATTGTGTCATCCATCCATCCATCCATCCATCCATCTATCTATCATCCATCCATCTCATTGGAGACTCTATAAACTTGTGACAGAACGCCCCCTGTTGGCCAGGAGGAAGAAGTGCAGCCAGGCTTCACGTGATCTTACTCACAAACTGTTGGTCAAACCCAAACATCTTTTTATTTCATTTTAAAGCTTAAATTTCTCTCACACACTAATCCCAAGTAACCAGCGATGCAATTAGCACCATATTTATATTCATGTGCATTTATATCATAAATCTTCACGTTGGTTAATGGAATCATCCTCAGGTGAATCCTCTCCAGCAGCTGAAGCTAACTGGTGGAAATCATAACTTGTTATTGTCTCCGTATCAAACCCAGTGGAGCGTTGTTATTGAAGTGTTGGAGCTAAAAAACAACCCAACAGAACAAACAACCGGTGAGAAGGATTCAGCCCTGCCTCTGATCTGTCTGATGAAATCCTTGTTATCGTCAGTGACGGTGCAGAACCGTCCACGGTGCTCGTTGTGCCGCCGCCGCCTTCTCAATAAATAAAAGGAATCCTGCTCTGAGAGGCGTTCACAGTCGGGTTAGACGCCTCGCCGCCCTCCACAAATCACAGAACAGGCTCTTAATTGCGGCGAGGTGTCGAGGTCAGCCCGAGACTCGGCTGGTGCGAAGCCGCTTTTCAAGATTCATGGCGTTCACGTGCGTTAGCGAACGAGGGGGGAGGCTGAGCGCCGCTTTCATTCCGCCGCAGCTCGAGTTCTTTGCTTCGATGTCACTTCAGAAAAACACGTACGAGAGCAACTTGACTCTCGATCTCCTGCTTTCACGTCACGGTTTCTCCAGGGATTCATCACGACGGCTCATTTTACTCCCATTAAAGTCTGTTTGTTATCTGTTTGTTGTTTGTTTGTTGTTTGTTTGTTTTACGCGTTTAGCTCGGCCGCCGCGGTTAATAATGAACCGCGGCTCGATCCCATAAACACAGGCTGCTGTTTTCTCCCACACCAACTTCAGCAGGAAAACACATAAACATACAAACATTAGCACCACATGACATTTAAATGAACTGCTAATAAAACTCCTGTCTCTCCCCCCCCCCCCTCTGTTCTGTGTCTCTCGTCTCCTGAAGAAGAGCAGAGACAGATCGCCCCAGACTCCCCGACAGGTGCCATCGTCGGCGGCATCCTCGGCGTCCTTGTCTTCATCGCCCTCGTCGGGGGGGTCATCTTCTTCGTCCGCAAGCGCCTGGTAGACGCAGAGTAAGTCTTCATCTACTCCATCGTTTGTTTAACCTCCCGAGCAGAATTAATATCCCCCCCCCCCCCCCCCGGCGGGTCTGAGGCTCATTAAAAACTTATTGCACGTCACGAGGAGAACCGGCAGAGGAACCTCGGCGGCAAAGCCTGACCTGAAGTTTATAGCACGAGACCGCCTGGAGGTTTTACTCCCAAAATGTCCTCCCCTCCCCGTCCCTTCCCCTTCCCTTCCCCTTCCCCTTCCCCTTCCCCTTCCCCTTCCCCTTCCCCTTCCCCTCGGGGCTGCAGCTGTAAAATCTGAATTTATTAAACCTTTAATTCCACCTTTAAAAGGTGATTTTCCAAGCGGAGGTTCCCTGCAGGAGGCCGGCCTGTGTAGTAAATGAACAAACACGTGTCACACGCCGGTGGTTTCCCGCCAGGAGGTTAATCAGTCTCATATTCATGTTGCAGTGATGTCGCTGGATGCTCTTGTGATTAGAACGTGATGCAGCAGCACAACAAGGTCGAAGTTACAGAGATTAAAAAAGAATTACAAGCAATTAGAAACTGATGATTGCAAAGTTCAGGGTCGGAGCTTTTTACTGTAGGTGCAGTGTAAACAGAGAATGATTCATAACGGGAGGAAACTCGGTTTCTTCAAGGAGGTTTTTTTATTATTAATAAATGCAAATTAATTATTAACATTCACTCTGAATCACTAACCGTCAATAAATTCCTGTTTTAAATGGGACACAGCTGCATTGATAGCTCCCGTGTCACTGACAGATATTACTGCAGCATTATTTCATCGTGTTTTCTCTTTTAAATGAGTATTCATATTTTTTTTAAAGATATATTTCTCGAACGCGTCCATGTCACGTGACCCACTGACTCTAAGCCATTTGTATTACTACCGTAGATAAACAGGACACGCCTCCTTTTTATTGGATTTCAGTGCTTCCTGTATTTCATATGATTATTAATAATTTAAAGTAGAATGGACTCAGAGCTCAAACCCACAGTCTCCTTAAGAAAACACATTAAAGTCACTGGATCCAGATTCACGTGTTTCCATTTTCCACATTTCTTCGCAGTATTGTTTCTAATCTGAATAAAAAAAAAAGAAATCTGACGTGTTAGCGAAGCTCGGATCAATATCACATTATCTCTCTGTCTCTCGTCCAATCAGCGGCCCCCCCAAGCACAAGCCCCCTCCCCCGGTGAAGGCCGGCAGCTCCACAGAGATGGTGAGTGTTCGACGTGGCTTCAGATCCATCTTTACTGGGGCTGGTTATACTGTACACACACACACACACAGACACACACACACACACACACACACCACACACACCACACCACACACAGTCCATTTGGACAGTCATAATGGGGCTAATGGCTATTGATTAGAGATCTAAGTTGGCTTGTGTGTCGAAATAATTAGCTCGGCTTGTAAAGAGCTCCATTAGGAGAGCTCTCTCTCTCTCTCCTCCCTCCTCCATCCTCTCTCCTCTCTCTCTCTCCTCCCTCCTCTCCCCTCTCTCCTCTCCTCTCCTCCCTCCTCTCTCCTCTGTCCTCTCTCTCCTCCCTCCTCTCTCCTCTCTCCTCCCTCCTCTCTCCTCCTCCCTCCTCCTCTCTCCTCCTCTCCTCCTCTCCCTCTCCTCCTCTCCTCCTCTCCTCTCCTCCCTCCTCTCCTCTCCTCCTCTCCTCCTCTCCTCCTCTTTCCCCTCTCCTCTCTCCTCTCTCCTCTCTCCTCTCCTCTTGTCTCCTCCCTCCTCTCCTCCTCTCTCTCCTCTCTCCTCCCTCCTCTCTCCTCTCTCTCTCTCCTCCTCCTCCTCTCCTCTCTCCTCCTCCTCTCCTCCTCTCCTCTCCTCTCTCCTCTCCCTCTCCTTCTCTCCTCCCTCCTCCTCCCCCCTCCCCTCTCTCCTCCTCTCCTCCCTCCTCTCTCCTCTCCTCCTCTCCTCTCCTCTCCCTCTCCTCCTCCCCCTCTCCTCCTCTCCTCCCTCCTCCTCCTCTCCTCCTCTCCCTCCTCCTCTCCTCCCTCCTCCCCTCCTCCCTCCTCTCTCTCTCCCTCTCCCCCTCTCCTCCTCCCTCCTCTCTCCTCTCCTCTCCCCCTCCTCCCTCCCTCTCCTCCCCTCCCTCTCCTCCTCCCCTCCTCCTCCTCCTCCTCCTCCTCTTTCTCCTCCCTCCCCTCTCCTCTCTCTCCTCCTCCCTCCTCCCCCCCTCCCTTTTCCCCCCCTCCTCTCTCCTCCCCCTCCTCCTCTCTCCTCCCCCCTCCTCTCCTCCTCTCTCCTCCTCCCCCCTCTCTCCCTCCTCCCCCCCCTCTCTCTCTCTCGATTGTATGTATAAAGTCTAAATGGATGTTAAAAAGACACATATTATAAAATGATAAAGAGATAAATGAACTCTGAGCAGTGTTCCCTGTGTTGATGATATTTACAGATGATAAATAATCACTGACACAGTGAACTAGTGTTTATTAGAGAAGAGGAGTAAAGAATCACAGACCCAGTTAAAGTGAACTCACATTCATTAATTGTCATATTGGTCATACCAGCCCACGTAATGTTAAAAACCTCGAACACTACAGTGTGAATTCATCCGTATATTCACGGCTGTGTTATTTTACAGCTGTTGTCTCGTCACCATGAAGTTATTTCTTATTCCTCTTGTCCCCTCGGTTTTGTTTGATTGTGTTGTTTTGTGTTTTGCTCACCTCCCTGTGGCGATGGGGTTTTTGTGTGTAGCTGAACAAACCATCAGAGCCTCCCACGGCCACAGAGACGGCTCCTCTCAGCCCGGGAGAGGTTTACTATGAGCCCACAGGGAGAGAGCCTGTCACGGTGAATAACACACACACACACAGCCACACACAGACACACACACACAGCCACAGACACACCCAGTCCCAGTGGGCTCTGTGCTGTATCTGAAGTGTCTCAGGGACGTCACGGCTCTTTAACTTGCTACCAGTCAATCTGTTATTAATGTTTAACTGTGTCAAATTACTACGATGAAGTACTGGGTCACTTCAAGAGAGAGGAATCTGAGAATTTCAGAATAAAATCACAAGTATAAAGCCTTTCTGGACTCTTTCTCCAACTTGTGACTTTTAATCTTTTATTGTCCTTGAATTACAACTTTATCATCATGATATGAGTATTTTTTCTCATTAAATTACTTTATTCTTAATTAATTAGAGTAATTCATTCTCATTATCACAGATTCTTTTAATTCAATATGTCCCTAACACTCCATCGTCTCGTGTTTTTCTGTATTTGTTTGTATTTTTTAATTTGGAGCTAATTTCCTTTCATGTTCGACCTTCCTCTGTTGCTTTGGTCTGATTTACGTTCATTATATTCTGTATAATCTATTATATTCCTGATGAAGCCGTCTAACAGAACCCTGTTGTGTTCAACTCTGCAGAACCTGGACGACGAGACCACCGGCGCCTTGAACGGCGGCGCCCTGCCAGTCATGGTCGATCTGGCCAAATACGACAACATCAACGACTGCGCCGCCGACGGTCACCGCGGCAACGACTTGGATTCATCCAGCCACGATCCGATGACTGCCAACATCCGCCGCGGCGAGAGCTTTGTGTCTCCCGCCATGTACGTGTAGCCGTGGCGACCGGGGCGCCGCGTCACGGGCGTGCGGGCAAGTTCCAGGTCACCTAAATCTGCATGAAAAGCAAAGGCCACGTTTCAACTTACACGTGATGACATTTTGGGTTCGTTTTTTCTTTACTCGACTCGTTTACTGGGAGCTGTGGGTTTTTAAAACCTTTAAATCTAAAGGATGCGTATAGTCTTCATTATTACCTACATTTCAAATATCCCTAATGACAAGATATCGTTTGGATCAACGTGCACAGACAGTGGCTCGTGATATCTGACGAGCCACACAGCCATTGAAATCATGTGAGCGCTGCGTATATGATGAGGCGGGCGTTTACGATATGTTAATTACACGGGTGAGAGGCGTTGCAATGTAGGTGAACTGGAACCCCCCCCTCAGCTAATTAACACACGCTGTTCAAATCCAGTTTCCTGTGAATCCAGTGTGACAGATTTTATGCAACATTTTGTGCCATGAATATACGAAGTTTTCTGTTTACAGCCGTAGGAAAGTGATTTGAAACCTTTTTCTCTTTAAATGCACATAAAAGGATAAAACATCAGTGGCAGCCTTTCAAAAAATAAAATCTTTGAAATCCGTTCAAAGTTCCCTTTCGCCGCCGCCGCGGTCGGTCGGGTCTGAATTACATTCCGCTGAGTTCTGTCCCGGGCGAATCCAAAACCTCGATCGTCTGGCTCCGCGGGCGGCTTCCGTTAATCACTCCAGATGTTTGAACGTATTTCAGTTATTAATCGACTCCGACAATAATTCTTACCAAAAAAAAAAAAAAAGCCTTTCCCTCTCTTTGTCTACGGTCCAATGAACAAACATTCCACTTGGTCACGTTGTCCACGGGCCTCGTCCGCACAAACCAGTGAACCCACGTTACCTGGCAACCTCACGTGATTAAGATTCATTCATATCTGCTGGGGTTTGATTGCAGGAGTTGTGGTTCCCTGCAAAGCACAGCACCACACACACACACACACAGACACACACCGATGTTTGTATTCAGTCTGATAACTCGCGGTGTGGCGGTGTTGGGGAAGCGCGGTGAGGAATGTAGTGAACCTGCTCAGCGTACATCAGAGGACTACTGCCATTACAGCCATTTTCCCTGATTAAAGTGGCCTCACGCTCTGATGTGTGCAGGACTTTTCACCTGCGCCGGGAAAATATGCGTTCAAAAAAAAAAACTAAAAAGGGAAACAGGACGCCGGGCTGAATCCGAACTTGGTCTCTCGATGTCCGATGGTACCAAATGGTGAACGGTGTAAATATCGATGAATAATATATTGTTGGTGACATGTGTACACATAAAAAAAAAATAACCCAGTGTCGGTGTTCTCAGTGCCTCTGTACAGGGGATGGAAGTTTGTTAAATGTCAAAATTGAGCGAGTATCAAAAAAAAAAAAAAAAAAAGAGTGTATATTACTATTTTACTTTTCACTGGTACACAGAGGTCGTCACTTAATACTAAAATATTTCATTTGAGTATATATATAAAAAAAACGATGGGTGTGGATTTTACTCCTTGTGCATATTACTCTGCATGGCATGATCGGTGGCTTGTTGAAACACTTTTCCCAAGGCTGTGGAATAATCTCCTTCATTTGTGAAAACATTTTTGAATGTCAAAAAGAAATGTTTATTTTCTTGTTTTTCTATCTCTGTCTCATTGCATCTGTCGCAGTCTCACACACCACGAGCACAAGAACAACTTGAGTGGAGAGAGTGGTCATTTGTTTATTTCTCTGTGTTTGTGCGCGACGGCTCGGCAGCCGCCCGCGTTCTGTCGTTAGCTTCGATCGGGAAACGCGACCCCGCGCGGAAACGTCGTCTCCACAGAGCGGCTCCGTCTCGTGACCTCCACTCTGAGAAGTGTTGCGTTGGCGGCGGGACGGCGGGCCGGAGCCGACCGCACCAGTTAAACTCAGAAGCACATATGCAGGAGGTGGATGTAGAGACATTCCTAGAATAAGAAAAGAAACGAAGCGTTAGAGGACTGAAAACATAACAAGCGGAAAACAGGAAGTTCACTTTCTGCGTGGTCGACTCCGAATGCAACATTTTTAGTTTTTCTGATCTATGACAATCATGCAACATCTATAACCATCGCTGGCTTTGGTGGAGAGGCTGTTTCTGTTGATCACTCATCATTCGAAATAGGGTTTTTATGCTTTTTGCTTTTTAGTTTTGCAGATTTCTGTCCGATTCACCTCAACGCAGCCTCGTTGAGGTGAATCTGTTGTTTTTCTGATCATGTGACTCCGCAGTTTGAATTCCAGGATAAAGAGGGACTTCTGTAATACCGACCCGTGTGTATACGTCTTCCACGGGCGTCTGCTTCTTGAGTCTGAGGTGTTTACTTCAAAGGGAACGTCTGCATGCTGCATGGACCTATGGGGGGGGGGGGGGGGCGGATAAAAGCTATTTCCTTGTTTTGCAAGAAGAGTCGACGCCTCCCGTGACAAGTATTTGGCTTTTTGACTCACGCGCCCGGTGCCGTGTCAGACGAAAAACCCGGCCACTGAAAACTCAACTGCTCTCTTGTCTGCAAATTAATTTCCCCAAATGAATGAATATGTAGTTTCCTGTGGATTAATGTGTTTGATGTGTTTTGCTGGCGGGCTGCGGTGGAGGGATTGAGCAGAAAGACAATCATTGGGACTCAGCGAGCGTTGGGTTATGAGTTTGGTCTCATTCGGGGGATCGGTCTTATCCAGAGCGTCACGTTTCATCCAGTCGCTTCGTTCCGGACGTATCTCGAATTAAAATCTTAACTTCTCCAGGAAAAAAACAGGCCTGAGGCGGAAATTGCGGAGACGCAGCCTGAACCCAGTGAGCAGGTCGCGTTCGTCCATTAACCTCACGTGTCCACAGCTGAGAGGAGGTGGCGTGGGGGAAGTGCGGAGACCTCACGTGGTGGCGTGCTGCATGTTGGGGCCGAGGGTTCGAAGCCAGAAACACGAGCTGTGAATGTCTCGGTCTGAATCCGCTCCCTCCTTCTTCCTCCCTCCCTCCGTCCTCTCTCATTCATCCATCGACATCCCAGCTTCTCATCACGCAGCCAGACGTGCCTTCTTTGTTTTATTTTTAGCTTTTCAAATCTCACTTTTCTCGTCTGACAGTAGGACGGATGATGAAAGAGGGAATCACACACACACACACACACACACACACACACACACACACACACACACACACACACATGATGGGTTTGACATCGATGATGCTACAGGAGAAAACACTGGAGGTGTAATCATATTTTTGTGTTTCATGGATTTTCTTTCATTTCCATTTTCTTTTTTAATTTGTTTATCACTGATCGGTTTTCATTTATGCTTTTTTGGGAAACCTATTGTACATGTTTTACAGATCATTGTCTTGTCAAATAAAACGTAAACCAAAAGCACCGGGGGTCGTGGTGGTTATTGTCCCGGCAGCTTCCCGGCGTGAAGACACAGCTGAGCAGCGAGCGGCAGAGCGGCTGAGATTGATGTGTTTTGTTTTTGTTTGTTGGATGTTTCAGAGAAGTGGAAACTTTTTCAGCTTAGAGATAAACTTTGACACTTTTGTTCTTTCGACTGGACTTGGAGGAGACGATCGATGCGTCTGTTGTGTACTTTAAAGCCGCTGGAATCAATATTTTGTTATTTTCTGCAGAGACACACAAACATGAATGATGAATGAATGAATGAATGAATGAATGAATGCTGTCCCCTCGATGTGTCTGATTGGTTTGATGCATGAATTATTCTCTGAGAAATCAATGAAACTGTTGAAGAAAGTGAAGATGAATCCTGAATCTGCCTCCTGGTCCAAACCAAACTTCCCTGAAACACACGACCAGAAGTTGTCTGTGTAATCTTGCTCACAAACAAACAACAAACAAACAACAAACAAACAGACGGGGGGGGACAAAGTCTTTTTGCAGATATGGTTAAAGTCACTTGGAATCATGGAAATGCATCTCAAATAAAACAAAATGTCCTTTCTCCAGTGATGAATTCTCACGGTTGTAGCACATGAGTGTAATTACACCAGGTTCATGTGAAACTGAGCCTTTAAATCCCACAGTAATCACAGAGGAGCACATCTCAGTGGTGATTAGAAGCTGCGGTGTTCCAGCAGCTCGGAGACACGAGGCCGACGCTCTACCTGCTCTTCGTCTCTCGTCTCCCTCGCGTTGTCTCTTCTCTTCTCTCGGTCGTCTCATCTCGTCTCTGAAAGCCGAGCTGCGATTGATGCAGTCTCTTCACTTGTGTCTGTGTCGGTGAGGAAGAGTAAACACAGGCCCGGTTGATATTTATACGTTACCTGCCTCCGCTGGAATAAACTTACAGTGAACATCTAAATATGTGGGGGTTCTTTATTATAACAGTTAACTCAAAACCAACTTGAGAAATACGCCTGTGACGGGCGTATTTCTCAATTTACCTCAAAACTAAACAACAGGGGGAAAAAGATCTGGTTGTTGGTGACTCAGCATTTTGATTTAGCTCATAACTTCTTGTTCTGCACGTCCGCAGCAGCAGAGGAGACACGGGGAGCAGAGGACAATTCTAAATGTGTTTTCAACAGATATTTATACATATTAAATCGTACTTGATCCCATTTAAGCGTCATCCATAGACGTCTGCGTGACCTTTGCCCCCCGGGGCCTTGGGCTGGGGCCATCTGTATCTGCTTTGCTTTACAGGAGATGAACTCTTCACGTTGTAAAACCTAAACCTCTCAGAACCCGAACACTTCAGGAGTCCCGTCCCGTTTGAGCAGGTGGACACTTCCCTTTTAAAGGTCCTGCTCCGAGGCAGCAGCTGTGGGTTTTATCACCAGCGTTTACTTAAGCTGCCGCTCGGTAGCCGAGTCCTGTCGGATCAGATGAGATGAGACGCCGTCAGCGAGCGTTTGTTCACTTTTGTGACTAATTAACTGAATCGTTGAGTTCACCCTGGTCCCCGCCGGCTTCCGCCTGTGACACAGATGTGAAGTGAGTGAGGGGGCCGGCCATCGGCGGCGGTTCTGCTCCAATCGGAGGCCCAGACGGCCGCGTGAGGGACGATCAGATTAGGTGTCGAGCAGCCGGAGTGATGAAGCCACAGGGCCGCCGGCTCCTGTCGTGAGTCGGCACATTTCCAGATTTATGTTCTCGGTGACATCAGGTATCAGGCCGAGCTGAAGCATCCGCTGGTTTGTCAGGTTGGAGTCGGACGGACCTCGGAGAGATGATGCATCTGCTCGAGCGTCCAATCGCAGGGTTCAGACTCGGGCGGAGGGACGAGGGAAGATGGACGCTAACGCAACACTGACGCTGCGCAGACAACACAATCGATGAGAGGGCATCGACCCGGGGAGACGGAATAACGATAATTGCTTCTTCTTCTTTTCCAGGTGTTGGAAAAATACTCCAGTGATGTGACTTTGTCTTCTTCAGGGACGGATTTGTAGCGTTGACTGTTTTGTTAATGCATTTTAGTTTGTTTCATCTCTGTGATTTCAAATGTTAATGTCCCACACACACGAAGTATCACACATAGAACTGTGACATGTTCCGTTAATTGATTTGATAAAAGATACAAATACAGATTTCGCTCTTTATTGCTTCATCCATATTTACACGATCAATCTTCTTCAATCCTACAAAACAAAGCACCTCGCGTTTCACAATAAAAGGCACAGTAGAGAATTCTCTGCCCTCATTTCGTGCCTTGAATGTGGATGAACAGAAACTTTCGGCCTGTTCAAAACTTTGCCGGGACACTTTGACGCTCGTGTTGTCAATCCATTCCGTTTGTAGTTCCCATTACACTTTAATGAGGTTTACTTCTGTGGATTCGCTTGCATTAAATACAGTGACCACCCTCTGCTTTCCACCATCAGCCTGCAATCGCTCACACTAATGAAACCACTTAGGACTCCGATTCCCAAAGCCACGAGTGATGAGAAGATTTACAAAGAGGTGGAGGAAAAGGAACGATTGCTGAGATGAAGGGAGAGAAAAGGCCTCCCTGATTGAGGGTGGAGACGTGAGAACAGGAAAGAAAAGAAATTGCGAGATGGAGGGATTAGAGTAAACAGGTAGAGCGGTGGACTCGTAGGGATTAGGGGAGTGAGAGGGAAGGAGGGAGTGTGCGCCGCCGGATCAATGAGCGAGTCAATACTGAGTGGACGAGATGTGATGAGGGAGAAAAATGGCGTGGAGCAGGCGGAGGGGAAACGCCCCCGTGTTGTGTTGGAGCCCCGCCGAGAAAAATGGCCCCGGAGATAATGAGAATCCGCAGCAGTGATAGAGGGGGGGGGGGGGGGGGGGGGGGGGGGGGGGGGACTGTTTTATTTTGTCTTATCATCTGGAACAGGAACCGATTCAAGATCATGTGGTGACAGTTACTCTCCCAGAAAAAAAATAATCAGGTAATAGAAGCTTCACGTTGCATTTGAGAAATTACCAAGATCAACGTATAAATCCTTAATCACAGGAGGAAATTAATTATTGTGCTTGAGATGATAGACAGCCGGATGGAGAGAGAGAGAGAGAGAGAGAGAGAGAGAGAGAGAGAGAGAGAGAGAGAGAGAGAGAGAGAGAGAGAGAGAGAGAGAGATGGGATGGATGGAGGAAACGTAACGAGAGCCGTGGAGCTGAACGCCCCGAGGTTAATCCAGTTGACGGCTGATAATTACAGAGAAAACCTTTTTGAAATAAGGGAATAAGTGTGAAACTCATTTTAAAGTGCACTTCCATGCAGTCTGTGACGGAAAAGACCTAATTGCCCCAAACACATTATTCAGTAAAGCACTTAGAACCGCCACCAGCGGCTCCGCTTGACATTTCAACGCTTTTTCTGAAATGTGTCTAGAAGTTCCACGAGATCCTACACAAATCTGTCAAAGCCATGGGCGGCGTGACGTGACCGCTCGCCCCCCCGACAAGACAAGAAGCCAAATCGTAGAATAACTTTATAATAACTTTATCTGAGTAGCTCCTTTCAAAAAACGGACGATAAATAGAGCTTCACAAAGGGAACAAACACACATCTGCACACAGACACATCTGGCAGCGGCTCCATGTTAGCAGATTGGTCACTTGAGGTCGTTGTTATGAACCTCGTGTTTGGTATTGATTCGTCGTTTAGCTAAACCCACATTATTTTATAGAACTAAGCCAAAAAAGGAGAATCTGTATTTTAAGTGACATGTTGCATTCGCCCTCCAGCTCCTCTTATTCTGACAGAACCACATGTTCCCTGCTGCTGCGTCATCACAAGCTTCTCTCCTCCTCCTCCTCCTCCTCCTCCTCCTCTTCCTCCTCCTCCTCCTCCTCCTCCCCCTCCCCTCCCCTCCCCCTCCTCTCTCCTCCTCCTCCTCCTCCTCCTCCTCTCTCCTCCTCCTCCTCCTCTGCGTCGCTGGCAGGATTTCATCAGCGGTGACTCAGCACGTTTCCTCATTTATCAGCAGAGTCGTCTCTAAGCTACATCTGTTTGTGCATCGGGTGGTTGTCAGGGTTGGGTTTGTAAAATCAGAAACTCCTCTCTGCTCATATCTGTCACCAGAGTGAGTTAAAGCAACACTTTGTCATTTGGACTGAGCAACAGCGCCCCCTGCAGTCGAACGCGGTGACTGATAGAAAAGCCTGTTTGTGTGTTGAGTGGAGCTCTGACTGATATTACCCACGATCCCCGGCTTCCTGAACCAAACAAACTGCTGCTTTAACAAAATCTGTTTAGAATTCTTTATATTTTCAAAGTTTCCTGCTGAGTATTGGAGATAAACGATAGTTTTGTACTCATGGTTTTGCAGATATGATGTTTAGACCAAAGGAAACCAAACTTTGACCTGGAAAAACAGATTCTCAGGGCTTCGAACCATAAATGTCAGTGATAAGATTCATTAGAACCAATCCAACGGTTCCAGAGATGTTCCCGACCCGATCCAAACTGTGGACTCACACATCGACCACCCTGCGCTGGAACACTGCGGCTGTGTGTGCATGAGAAATGAACCTGGCAGACGATTCTGTCATTGACTGATACATCACTGCAAACAGGGGAGGCCGCGTGACTGAGAGTAATGTGAGTCGAAGTATCGATCGTTCTCTTTGCTGTTTTATTTCCTTCTCTCACTCTGTCCTCTGGCTGGAGAATCAGTTTCCACCACGTTCAGGTTCGAATTAGGGAAAAGATTCATCAAGAAGACGAGCTGATGATATTCAGGAGCAGCAGCCGAGGGCCGGAGGACACAGGTGGACGTCTCCACTCGGGCCGGAGGACACAGGTCTCCACTCGGGCCGGAGGACACAGGTCTCCACTCGGGCCGGAGGACACAGGTGGACGTCTCCACTCGGGCCGGAGGACACAGGTGGACGTCTCCACTCGGGCCGGAGGACACGGGTGGACGTCTCCACTCGGGCCGGAGGACACGGGTGGACGTCTCCACCTGGGCCGGAGGACACGGGTGTACGTCTCCACTCGGGCCGGAGGACACAGGTGTACGTCTCCACTCGGGCCGGAGGACACAGGTGTACGTCTCCACTCGGGCCTCTGTTAGAAGCAGTGTCATCTGGAGCACTCACACACGATGGGCTGGATTCCTCCTCTGGACTCGGACGAGCTGAGTGAGAAGGAAAAAGCTGCTGTAGTCAGAACAACCTCCTCCTCTGCACAGATGCTATCGCTGCACCAGTCCCCGGGCGGAGGAGGAGGAGGAGGAGGAGGAGGAGGAGGAGGAGAGGAGGAGGAGGAGGAGGAGGAGGAGGATGCAGCCTTTATCTGAAAGTTTCAAAGTCCTGCTTTCAGCCGTCTCCTCCTGCTGTTACATCTCCACGCCAATGTGTGTGTGTGTGTGTGTGTGTGTGTGTGTGTGTGTGTGTGTGTGTGTGTGTGTGTGTGTGTGTGTGTTAATCTCACACTCTCAGATACCATAAAACAAATCATTAATTTTCATCAGTGTACATTACACCCCCCCCCCCCCCCCCCCCCCCAACACCTCAACAACGTGTTCACGCTCATGCATGTAACAGCATTAACACATAAACACACGCAGCATCACACGTACACAGTGAAACACACACACACACACACACACGATCCCGACACACACACACACACACAGTCTGCACAATCACAGGTCAGTCTCATCTGTCAATCAGATCAAATCACCAGTTAATACCGAACCTACTGTGATGAACGTGTCAGTGTCATGTGTTTTAATGGGTTTGATCCATGGCCCATCTGCTAACATGGGGGGGGCGGGGTTAAAGACCTTTACATTATTGACTGTGTGTGTGTGTGTGTGTGTGTGTGTGTGTGTGTGTGTGTGTGTGTGTGTGTGTGTGTGTGTGTGTGTGTGTGTGTGTAGGCTCCTCCACAGCCATATGTAGTAACACTGCCCCCCTGTGTCAGCCTACGGAAGGTGCAGCAGGGTTTGTAGATTTTAGATTTTATGTTGAGAGACAAAGTCAAAAGGGAAACAAGCAGGTGACGGTTCATTTATTAATAATAATTATAGTAATTTAAATTTGTGAAGCACCTTGCAAGGGACCTCAGATATTTAAAGTGACAAAGACCAGGTTGTGTGTTTGTTTGTGAACAGTTGACCGTGGGAGCCGGAGAAGATGGATGACCGTCGGTGACGTGCTCAAGGTTGAGATATATTTCTACATGATCTCTGTTCTAATAACTATTAACGTTATATTTTCATGTGGAATCACGGAGCCTCCTCTGAAGCTGTCACCTCCCACTCTGGGTTATAGAAGAATCCATTAACTGGGCGTCGAACATCTGATTAACTCCAGAGACGTGAACATTGCTCCCGAAGCTGGTTAAAGTGTTTCTGTTGCACGTGATAAACTTCTGAATGAGCCACAGTTTAACATCAACACGTCATAAACTCCTGTGATTAAACACCGATTCCTTCCCCTAAATTCATTTTCCCGACCGGTGATTATTGGTTTCCAGCCGATCGGGCGACAGCAGCCGTCTGGTCGTGATGTTCCCTGGAGGCGCCCACGGCTCCGAGGCCTCGGCGCTCGCTCATCTCTTCCACCGAGGAGCCATTAGAGTCTCCTGATGCCTGCGTGTTTGCTAATTCCAGCCTGTTAATCGCTCTCTCCGCTCTTCCTCCTTCTTCACAGCTCAAAGTTTGAGTCATTATCACGACGACAAGTGATTCACATTCTGTCTGCTCGGCTGTGAACCAATCAGTCAGCTGTATTCAAATGAGAGGGAAGATGACTGTGTGTTTCATGAATTACATTCTCTGCCTGAAACAGTGGCTTTAATGACTCTCTAGGGGGGGGGGGGACTAATTCACCGTCTACGTCAAGGTTAGAGGATCATTTATATGAGTTAATCCAGCCTCGAATGAAGTAATCCCATTGTGACGACGACAGAGTGCAGCTTTAATGAAAGCAGGAACTTTGTGGGTAACGACTCTGACTAAGAGCCGACAGTCTGTTTGGCTTTTAAAAGTTTCAACAGAAAAAACGATAAAACTATTTAATACTTTAACAAATTACTCCATTCGAAGAGTTGTTGTTAATTACCGGCACAGAGGAAAGTGTTTTCAGACGTCTACATATAGTGAAGCAGGGGTTAGTGAGAAAAATACATGTTTAAATGTTTCTTAAAGTTGTTTTCTGTCCTTTTAGGTCGTTGTTATCAGGAAATTTGGTTTAAATTAGTTATTTGAAGATATAAAAATGTGTTGAAACATCACGATTCACAGCTGAGACTGCACCGACTTTTTCTTTCCAGACTAAAATCCTCCCTTTTCTGACCTCGCATCAACAACGATGATTATTACTATCGACAGTACTGTGGACACACACACACACACACACACACACTGAGCTGCAGCAGTTCCAGCTGTCAGGCTCGGGTGAGGTGAGAGCCACAGGTGAAGCAGGAGGTCCGATACCTCGTTCATCTCGGGTCGAGTTGAGGTCAGAGGGAAACCACAAGTCGTGCTGCTGGGAAATGTCCCGGTTCTCCCTGTGGGCCTCTGGGGTTCGTCATGAACAGTTCGTCGAGTCGGGACCTGAACAAGAGGAAACTGTGAACTTGAACTCCAAAGCTTAATATTCAACAAGTCATGTCTCATTTGTTTAATCCCGAAAAAATAAAATGAGAATTTGCTGTTTTAAAAGAGATATGGAAGGTTTAATGTGACATTTTAAGTGTTTCCCCTGTTTTCAGTCTTGATGCTGAGGAGCATTAACAAGCTCTGATTCTGCTCCCGTAATATTCTCCCATCAAATATGTTGTTCCAGCGGTTTTTCAGCAGAGGGAGCAGTCAGATGCTGAGTCGAGCGATGGAGGCAGAGGGAGAACGGAGGGATGGAGGAAGAGCGAAGAAGGATGGAGAGAGACAGAGGAGGATAAAGGTCAGGAGGGAGGGGAGGGAGGGGAGGGAAGGCGGGAGAGATCCTTCACACCTCCTCAAGCTGTGAGAGAAAATGTCTCCTCAGGTGTTTGAAGGTCAGAGACGTACAAACAGGAAGGACGAGGGGGATTCTCCACCTCTTCCTCCTCCTCGTCCTCCTCTCTCCTCTTCCTGTCAGTGTCACTTTGCAGTCTGTGCTCACACCTCAGACTAACACACATCGTGGAGTTAAATTCCTTCTGCCCAACATTTCTCTGCACAGCAGCAAAGTGACGGCTCCACCTCGGGATGTGAGACCTTATGCAACACGTCTAACTCGCATTGTTGAAAGCGTTGAAAGCACATTTGGGATTTTACGCTCTTGTGCTCACTGAGGTTTTAGCATTTCTCAAATTTGTAATCATGTGGACAATCGCTAGAAACACTGGCCGTTAGTCCGACTGTAGCCGAGTCTGATATTTACTAAAATGGCCGTTAAACTGAGGGTAACGCTTTTTAAACAACGCACGTCAACAGTTCTCGTCTTGGATCACCTCCAGGTTCTGTGGGTTCTGTGTGTTCTGTGGGTTCTGTGGGTTCTGTGGGTTCTGTGGGTTCTGCAG
>CM031686.1:2041628-2074128 GCA_006182925.3 Reinhardtius hippoglossoides
AAGTGTGGGGGTGGAGGGGTGGAGGTGGAGGGGTGGAGGTGGAGGTGGAGGAACTCGTCTGCAACTTACAGGAGACATATTCATAAGCAGGTTGATCATTTGAAAAGCTTTAAAATCACTTTCCTCCGACTGTCCATCGCTGCAGCTCCTCTTTTCAGCCTCCATTAAAGTAAGTGAGAGATGTGATAGATACTGAACTTCTCAAACTTTAGATCTAAAATCTAACAACACCGTTGTTACTTTAATTAATAAGACTTTTGGGTAAAGATTGAAAAATCAAATACTGCCTCTAACAATAACAAGCTTGAATGAAACCCATCTCCTCAGGTTTGTTTCATAGTCACCAGACTGTTGATTCACTCCAAACTCCTGTGTGTGTGTGTGTGTGTGTGTGTGTGTGTGTGTGTGTGTGTGTGTGTGTGTGTGTGTGTGTGTGTGTGTGTGTGTGTGTGTGTGTGTGTGTGTGTGTGTGTGTGTGTGTGTGTGTGTGTGTGTGTGTTAGTGATGTACTGTGTGTTGTTCGATGGAGTGTGGAGTTGTGGTGCATGTTGCATCGTGAGTCATTCTCCCTGCTCCCGCTCTCTCTCGCCTTTCCTCACCTCCCTCCCTCTGGGAATTATGCAACACTCTGTAGCACTCTGTGTGTGTGTGTGTGTGTGTGTGTTTGTGTGTTTGTGTGTGTTTCGGATGAGGGGGGGGGGGGGGGTAGATGGATGGAGAAAGAAAGAGAGATTAGAGTGAGGGAAAGGCAGGGAGAGGGTTATCCTCGTTTATAAACCTCTCCCTCCGTCTTCCTCCTTCATTCATCATTTCCATCTCACACTTCCTCCTTCACTCTTCTCTCAAGGTCACTGACGACGACGGTCTAGCCACGTTTCCCAGCCTGTGATTGGCTGTCGCAGCGGAGCAGGGCCTTAAAGAGACAGCAGTGTACCTTTTTTTTTATTGTCCCCTGATAGTGGCCATCTTTGGCTGAGCAGAGCACCGGCTGGGGGGGGGGGGGGGGGGGGGGGGAGGGAGGCGTGACTGAGTTTTCCTCACACTGACACGGAGTTTCCTTAAACTGTCTTCCCCCCCCCCCTCTCTCATGTGTTTCAGCCTCTGAGCAGAAGAACGAGGTCAGAGTGATTTCCAGCCGTTCACTGGTTATCGATCACTTGCTCTGAACCACAGTGTATTTATAGATAATTTAATGTACAGCCGTGTGGCCCGACACTGTCTGATGCAAATGAAACACAGGTCCCTAAAGGAGGTTATGAAATTTAAAAGGATTTTAATATTAAACATTTCCCCACTCCTGCGCTAGATCTCCAGGGTGACTCATTATATAGTTTTTATGCTTATGCTTTTTTAAATTGACAGAAAAAAACTCCGGAAAGTAATGACAATTCATGTTTTATATCTAAATCCAGTCATTTGCTGGAGCTACAGTTTGGCCGGTGTTTCTATTCTGAGATGAAGGAAGTGAGTCGAGCAGAAGGGGCACTCAGCGTAGGAGGGAGACAGAGAAACGCAGCCAGTGGCACACACACACACAAACACACACAAATACACACAAAACACACACAAATAAACAAATACACAAATACACAAGCACATACAAACGCACCAACAGAAACTTCCATATGTTCCATATGAATGCGAATTATTTATTCAACTGTGCAGCACTTCCGAAAAGTCCAGCACCCGATGCTGATCACGAGTGTGTGTGTCTGCAGCTGTAGGATACATACAACTCATATTAACATGTACATGTACATATACTTTCAGAGTATTTTCAAAGTAACATTTGACTGAATGTCATTTCTCCTGTTCGCTGCAAGGCGCTGCTCTGTCCTGTGTATCTCATCCCGACTGGACATCACTGCAAAGAGCATCTGGACTGAGGAGGGAGAAACACAGAGAGAGAGGGGTTTTCTTATTTCTGTACTTCTGCTCAAATAGAGTTGATCAACTCTCCACAGAACCGCTGCGTCGTGTCCCCGTGGTAACGATGAGAGGAGAAACTCCGGAGAGGAGAGAGCAGATAGGGACGAGAGTGATCACACAGCTGGAGGGCAGATAAGGAACAACAGGGAACTAACAGAGGAACAACAGGGAACTAACAGAGGAAGTGGAAAGAAAGAGGTCAGTGCATTACAGCACAGTCTAATGTCTCTGGGGACGTTTGCCCATAAATGATCGTACAAATATCCTCTGCTGTCAGATGCAAATCAGCCTCAAGCACTTTTTAAAATGTTATATTTATTTTTTCATCGTTCTAGTTTGACTTTCCTTCAGAGACGTGTCACAGGAGCTGTCCAGGGTGCTGAAACTGGAGCTGCTGGGATTATCTGCGTTGGGGCATACATTCTTATATAGATTTGTATTTTCATTTATATTCACCATTTCTTCACTGGCACATGTTTGTGTGTGAGTCTGATTGTGTGTGTTTGTGTGTGAGTCTGAGTGTGTGTGTTTGCCTGTGTATTATTTCACTCACCAGCCTCTTCAAGCTGAAGGGGGACCATTCACACATGTTAGGAGACTTACACATCGCACATCTGAAGGATCTGTGAGCAGGTAAGAGTGTGTGTGTGTGTGTGTGTGTGTGTGTGTGTGTGTGTGTGTGTGTGTGTGTGTGTGTGTGTGTGTGTGTGTGTGTGTGTGTGTGTGTGTGTGTGTGTGTCTGTGTGGTTGCGAGCACCAGTTTGTCGCAGGCTGTGGAGTCATCACACCTGCACCGTGCACACACCTGTCGTGTTAGTGCAGCCATGTCCGCTCATTTATCTCTCACACGTGTGTTTGATCGTCTGCATGTTCACATCTGCAGGACATGTGTCTGTGCTCCGTGATGCAGCGATGATGTTCATCAGTACACGCATGGCATCGTGCCCAAGGACTCACACAGACACACACATACACACACACACACACACACACACACACACACACACACACACACACACACACACACACTCTTCACTGTACACGTTATTGCACAAGTGGTGTATGATTTGTATTATCCATCCATCCATTATCTATACCACTTATCCCATGAGGGTTGTGGGGGGGGGGGGGGGGGGGGGGGCTGCAGCCAATCCCAGCGGACATTGGATCAGATCTCCAGCGTATTGTTAAATGTTTTCTGTTGGAAACTGAATTCTTATTCAACTACATTCACCAGTTATTTGCAGCACATTCACAATGTGACATTTACAGAGAGTGTAAGCTAGAGGGTTCGAGCGTGTGACCTGAATCTTCAGACATACTGGGAAAGTCTTTGTGCAAATGAGCAACTAACACACTCCTCTGCATCAACGCATACCACAGAGATCCCATGAGCAAGGCAGCAAATCCCACAGCTGCTTCAGTGCAGCTGCTCAGAGGCCTGTGGTCCTTTTGGGACGTTTCCAGGATCTGGATGCTCATATCTCCGTAGAGCTGGGAGAGAGAGTGTGTGACATAATTCATGTAAGATGGTGAACATGGAACATAAACATCAGTATGTGAACATGTAAGCACGCAGATGTTAGCATTTCGCACCAAAGCCCCACATATTCAATTCATATGCTTGCGTGACTGTGGACTCTTAATCTTTTTAAGGATTTAAAATATTAATCCTATACAATCCTGACAGAGCTATGGAGGAAAAACATGCGACCTATATTTATATATAACACTAAACTGTGTCTTTCACTGTGTGATGTTTGTGCTGCTTCTATGTGAAAAATGTATTAAATGTTTCCTTGACCTGACTGTAAACTGTAAAGTCCTAGAAAATCGAAGCAGAAAAATAACAGAAGAAACTGTGTGTGGTGTGTGTGTGTGTGTGTGTGTGCGTGTGCGTGCGTGTGTCCGTGCACGTGTTAAGAATCAATTCTCAGATTCAATTGAGACTTCAAGTCTATTGCCTCCATTTGTCTCTTCTAAGAACAGCGACAAAGCATTTTTCCACCGTCGCAGCATCTGATCTTTTCCATTAGTCGGATTCAGTCGGTTGCAGGTCATCAAATCAAGTTCAACAAAGAGAAAAGGAAATTATTCCTTTAACTTTACTTGTCACATCTTTTCTCTTTGGGTTTGCCTTCACCTCCCTCCCTCCTTCCATTCATCCGTTTCCAATTTCTTCAGTTTAGTTTTGTGTCAGCGACATGATTAGGGAGCCGTGGTTACCTGACAGCTGTTGCTATGGTGACCAGGTCCCTGAAATGTTTTTGTTCTGTTGTTTCCCTCCCACTCCTGTGTCTCTGCTTTTCTCCCCGACCTTACAGTACACTCTGTTATTGGTCCTTTCATGAACAGATGTGCTGCTCTTTTATTTTTCCTCAGCAGCATCCTGGGAGATGCCCAGAGCAGATGATGGAGAGGAATATCTTAGACTCAGAGTCTGTGGAGTCGCGGAGTCACGGCACCGAGGTCCCTCCGATCAATCGTCTGCTTTTACATTATCACATAACTCATAAAAACAACAAACTTGAACATGAACATTGACACTTGAACAAACTTCAGTGTGATAAGAACTAACTTAAATCACAGCAAACCATCTTTGCAGCCAGCACAAGATGTTTCTTCAGTGAAGTTAGCTGAATGTCTAAATAATTATCATCTGTGAATGGTGACTAATTAACCATACCAAACCATGACATACTGTGCAAACTACATAATAATAAACTAATATCATATTTAATATGTATTTAATGATATCACACTAATGAACAAGTCCCTACTATCAAAATGTTTGCAGGATGTATCTTCACCTGGTTTCCTATGTGCTCCTCCGATGAACGGCTGTTCCACGTGTCGCTCACAGTCCAGACTTCATTCTCACCTTTTATTCACTACTCGCACATTTTCTTCGTGCGAGTCATGACACAGATTCTTGCAGCTCAGTTTTGAAGAACTTTGATAAGTGGTGCCGGCTGAAACCAGGCCACACTTCAATTATGATAGAGACGAGTATTGATCCCAGGCAAACTCAGTGTAGACACGCACAGGCAAACATTTGCATTGCAGCACACACTTTCCTTTGCAGCGACAACCAGATATTAACACACCCTCATACTTACACACTCATGCCTGTGTGTTATGCAATGTAGTGTGATTTCTCCTCCATTCATTTGCTCAGGGTTTTGAATCCCCCTCAGTCAGGATGGATGTGTGTGCATGTGTGTGTGTGTGTGCGTGTGTGTGTGTGTCTGGCAGCTGCACACTATTCATAGCACCCTGCTCCATTTGAAGGCTCTAAAAACAGCAGAATAATTGTCTAATCTTCCACAGCAGGTGGTGCACACAGAAATAAAGGATGTGAAGCCGAAGCTTTGCTCTGACCGACCATAACAATCACATTGTTTCCATGTGGTGTTTTAGTTTTCTGTTATTGCAGTTTGTTCTGTGCACAGTGGCCCGGCTGTTCATTCCCCATATTACCACAATTACAACCATCTTCCAGTGTGATGCCGGTGACAGTGTGGCTTTCGCCGGAATCCTCATCGGTAAAATCTTGTGTATTTTCTCTCTCTTCCTCTTGTGACTATTCCCCTCTTCTCTCATCTCCTCCTCAGCCTCGCTCTTCCCTCGTTTCTACTCTTGTTTGTCAACACAATCTCTGAAAAATAAAAATCTATGTTTGGTGCATTCACAGCTCTGGATTCTGTTCTGTTAGTTGAGCGCTGCCCGACTGACGCAGCCTTTATCCGGCAGTTGGAGGCCAGACTGTGTGCGACAGTCTTCTCCCCAGATGCCATCGATGCTGCAGATGTGCACTTTGTTCACGCTTCACAGCAGCAGAGATGCTGCGGCTTGAACAGCTGCTGCCAACGGAACAAATATCCAGGAACAAGATCTTTTCATCTGACTGAGGAGTTCCCAAATTCTTATATTGTAAAAAAAAATACTGTGAAATACAACACATTGAAGACTTTGGCATAATGGACATTTCAGATTAGATGTCAGTTTTTCACCCTCGTATCCACACGTCTTATCGGCTCATATTTCACAAGCAGAGTTGAATTATTGACCTGACACGAAGCCGGCAACTTCCCCAGACCCCCAAACTTCAAATGTTCCCAACAGCTGCAGATTCACTGTGTTAAAGGCCAAACTGGAGTTTGTACAATTAAACAAACATAACAACAAAATATCACCCAAGACATAGTGTAGTCATAATTTAGATTATGTTGCATGTGCTCATGTGCTAATTTTTTTTGGGAGGGAATTTGCTCAATTAAAGATAAATAATAAAAATATCAACTGGATAATGTTGAATCCTGCAAGTGCATCATGTGATTAAACTAAGATTTGGGAAATATATTAGTTTAGTTTATAGATAAATCGATCAATAGACATATATCCATTAATTCATACTTTATACTTTATACATCCAAGAAGGGAAATTACAGTTTTACAGCAGCAAATACAAACATAAAAACATGTCACGTATCATATATAAACCGCATAACACAACATGGGGTTGGTACAGAGGCAAGTTAACCTGTTACTGCCAGATAAATAAATAAATATATACTAAAAGGCACTATTCTTACACTGTCCGGTGAATAAATGGGATGAAATATATATATCACTGTGCCACTGAAAGTATTATGTGCAAATACACATGTATAAAAGTGCAGTGAAGCTGTTTTATGAATAAAACTGCCTCGCCCTATTTGGTCCTCGTTTCATCCGCGGAGTGAAACCCCGGGGAACCCTGAGTGCCGAGGTTCGGCCTGCGCACCGCCGCGGAGGGAGACGGCATCCGGAGAAGAAGCCTGTTGGTCGGCTCTACTTTCCGCCGGCATCAGTGGCGTGTGTTCCCGGAGCAGGTCGAAGAGTCTCCGCCGGGTTTTCAACCGTTCACCCCGAAGTACCGAGCGGTTCTCCCGTCCTCTGACCCGGGGCCAGGCCGAGCCGAGCCGAGCCGAGTCCACTCAACTCGTTTTCAGGATCTCGTGTTAACTCGATCATTGTCTCACTGTCAAGTTGAAGTCACCATTAGTTTAAACCCTCCTCTTCGTCACACGTTGACCCGGCTCCGCTGCTCGGACCGAACCGAACAGCGACTCGTCTGCTGAGGAGAACCCGACTGACTGCGCCGACATGGGGGTAAGAGCTCGGGGTTTCACTGTCAGCTGCTGGTACCGGGTCCGGGTCCGGGTCCGGTACCGGGTCCGGTCCGTGTGTCCGTTGGCGGGAGCGTGGAGCCCGGTGGGGACGCTCGTGTGTGTCCGCCAGCTGCGGGTTTCACGTTATCTGCGTGTTTCAATTGTGATTTGTGTCATTTGTCACGTTTTTAAAAACCAACGCTTCTCCGTGTGGGGGCACCGGAGACTAACGGAGATTAACGGAGATTAACCGGAGACTAACCGGAGACTAACCGGGGACTGACCGGAGACCAACCGGAGACTGACCGGAGACTGACCGGGGACTAACCGGAGACTAACCGGAGACTAACCGGGGACTAACCGGAGATTAACCAGAGACTAACCGGAGACTAACCGGAGACGGCCCCCCACCGGGGAACTTGAGCCAGATTTGAGTCGCGACTCCCGCCGGTGCAGGGTGGTAACGCGTTACATCCCCCACGTTACTAATCCAGCCTGTTGTGCAGATTAAATCACATTTTGCAATGTTTGTTTTCTGCATAATCCCGATCCACTGCCCCAGGGTGGGGACACTGTCCACTGCCCCAGGGCGGGGACACTGTCCACTGTCCCAGGGCGGGGACACCGTCCACTGTCCCAGGGCGGGGACACCGTCCACTGCCCCAGGGCGGGGACACCGTCCACTGCCCCAGGGCGGGGACACCGTCCACAGTCCCAGGGCGGGGACACCGTCCACAGTCCCAGGATGGGGACACCTCCACCCCGTTAACCCTGTGACATTCACGCCACTCGGGTTCCACATCATCCAGAGCCAACAGGACGAGCAGAAACGTGTTTTGCTTCATGCACAACAAAAAGACAGAAATACAGCTGCGAACATCTGGCGTCGCTGCAGAGGATGGAGAGGATTCACAGCCTGGAGATCTGCATGTGTTAGTCACACAGACAGAAGTGATGATGGTGATGATGTGCTGGTGAAATGCGTGACTGGAACATGAAACTGCTGCTGGGGAAAACCTGCAGCATCATGTCAGTCCGACTGCAGCAACTCTTCACCATCACAAACACCGTGTGAGTGTGTGAGTGTCTCAGATGATTTGGATTAATGTGGAAAATCCACACAGGGTGGGGTGGGGGGGGCGGCTGGGAGTCAAAAGCACGAAGGCTGTGTTTTGTCTTTTTCCTGCATCCATTTGGTGCACTTCTATTCAAACATTACATAATGCGACAGCACGTCGTGCCGCTGCCGCTGGTGGAGCCGCGGCTCGGTGAGGAGGCAGAGGCAGCTCCGGTCCGGACGCCGCACAGAGAACAGACAAGTGCGTCAAAATGGTTCCTCCGCTGGCTCTATGGTCAAGCCCCCTCCTTAATCCCCTCTCTCTTAACAAAATGTATCCCGGAGGAAGGTGTGGACCAACGCCCCCCCCCCCCCCACAGTCTCCAAAAAACCCCAGTGAGCTGTCGGGTCACGAAGGACATCCTGTTCCAGCCGTTCAATTTAGACTCCATGATGTGATTTCTACTGGAAACTCACTGTGATATCATTAGAAGTTAATATCCAGTGTCCACACTGACATTGCTTCATGGAAGTTGTACTCTCCTGAGCACGTCTGTTAACTTACAGTGTTTGTATCATCGTATGAAGTTCTGCTGGACACTATAAGATCAACATGTACTGTTGGGTAAGTGTAGCTCCATTCCTTCAATAGTGTCATGGTCCATCCCTGCTAATGAGGGATGATGGGCAGGGGTTACTCCTCGGCTCCACATTGTGGTATGGGGGGGGAGGTTGGTTGGCGTGAGAGAGCATCGAGGCCGAGTCGTGGAAAACGCTGGCGCTCTGTCACGGTTTGTGATGCCGTCCGTTGCCAGAGGCGGAAACCGCACACAACTCGACGACTGCGTCAAAGAGCGGAGGAGGAGGAGGGTGGTGTGTTTGTGAGTGGAAACTCCCAAGTTCCGGCTGGGTGGAGTAAGAGGAGTGGGTGAAACAGGCGGCGGGTGGGGGGGGACATAATCTGAGGGAAGTTCGGTTGACAAGGGAACTGGGGCCATTTGATCCGGGCCGATCAATGGAGAGGGGAAGTTGCTGCGGGAGGCAACGATCGGTTGGTGAAAGGATGGACGGCAGAGACGAAGGGGAGTCGGCGTTCTGAGGAAAAGTGACCGAGACGGTGCGATTTACTCTGAACGCCGGTGGCAGGGAGACGGGTGCTGGGAAAGACCGAGAGAGAAGTGGTGAGTCACCTTGAGAAGGGTGAACACTGGGAAAGATGGAGGAGTGCGAGGAGGGAGCCTGAGACGCTGCTTGTTCGGGACAAGATGGAGGAGAGGGCAGCAATGGAGTCCGGGCAGAAGATGGAACGATGGACACTGAGACAGAGATGGAAAAAAAGAGATATCCAAGGATGAATGCTCCTGCCGATATCCCACAATGCACTAGGTGCGGCAGCTTGAGAGGGACAGCCAATGGCGTCTGATCCGTAAACCATGAAGCTGATGGTCGCTCTCGACTTAATGGGATCTCTTCACTGTAGTGATTTCACTCCTGATAATAATTAGTACTGTACTGACACTAAAACGAGGGCATATACTCAGTCACACGCCAGAATGTGAGGATGTGAAGACACGAAGCACTTTATACTGTAAATTATGGTTACGAATTAATTAAATCTATCACAAATGTTTGTGCAGATTCCATTTGTTCAAATAAAGGACGCAGTGACTTGATGAAAACACAGTCCGTCAAACTACTGGGGCCACAATAAAAACAGTGAAGTACAAATATATATATATAAAAGTTCCGTTATAATGTACACTTAATAATAATAATACAACAGACACGGGTGTGTACACGTGTTAATGCTCGTAGTCACACGATCTATGTTCTCATGGTCACGGACTCTGTTGCATAATTGTTTCAGTCAATATCTCATCAGACGCTCGGCCCCGCCTCTCCCTCGCTAGTTTCCGTGCGTGTTGGTGAAATAACGTGAATCCATACGACTGCTAATCACCGATCAGGGGTTTCCAACGTCAGCGCCTCTGTGGGCTTTAAACGGAACAGACGCTGACTCACTGTGTCAACGACTTCCAGTCACGGAGGAGAGTGACGGGACGTTACAGCAGTCTTACATAACACACCTTCACATTAAGTGCAATCATTAAAAAAAAACAACCGGCTGCAATTACTATGTTGCTAGGAGACCTAACAGTTCCCGCTTATCGGGTCATTGGGAGTCGACGCCGTCAATCAGGTTCCATCGACAGCTGCCATTTTCTATCACCCTCGCAGACATGTCGCAGAGCAGGAGATGACAGGGACCCGAACAGAATCTGTCGTCTGCTTTATTGGAAATGTTCTCCGACAACCGCAAAGGCTTCTGCTGCACACACATTTCCCTTAAATCCCAAACTGAGCTCCTGTCCCCCTGTGGCATTTCACTGGAAACGCACACATCGTACTAAAACCCAGTGTCGTCATCATCGGGCCGTCTTCACCCTGAATGTGGCACCGGCTGTCTCCTCGTGATTAAACCTCGGTGCAGATGAGCAGATCAGACAGAGCAGGGCGGCAGATGGGCAGCCTGGAGGGAGGAGAATGTAAACAAAGTGGGAGGGTGAAGGGAGGGATGGATGAGGGAGGACCCCTCTTAGTGTGTGTGTGTGTGTGTGTGTGTGTGTGTGTGTGTGTCGCGTGCCAGTCAGACAGTCCTTCAGTGTTTTCTAGGTCGGTCTGGCCACTGATCTGTGTGATAATCCGTTTCTTTGTGTGTGATCCATAAAGTGTGTCACTCTTTGGTCACTGGAGCGTCGTCGTATATTGTGGAAAAACAGGCCGAACACCAAGTGATTGGATGCTCGACACAGCGATCTGCCACCGTCACGTAAAATCACACGTAGCATCACCTAAATAAGCATAAACTAAAAACTAATTACGGACATGTGTCTGTGTCCTAATCTGTACATTTTAATTACTAATTACTAATGCCGTGCACAGGGGTCGGCTGGGTGTGGACTACGAGCAGACAGAGCAGACGGCTCGTGTGTAACATCTGGATGCTGCTGACACTTCCTCAGGTTTTACAGCCTGGAACAACTCAGAGATCAGGGACTGTGCTCCAGAGCAAAGGGAAATGATTGGCATGAAAACGTCCTCCAAACTAATTCAGTTTAGTTATGAATACAGCCTATTAGTGACATCGAAAGCGACATATATGTCAATGTGTTGTACTTTATTTATACTTTATGTAATTCAGTACAACATGTGTCAGCCTTTCTCCAAAGGTTAGACTCTGCGGTTGTATATTTGCTCTAGATTGATTTAAAGTCATATTAAGTCCATGGGATTAAAATTGGTGAAAGGATGCCGCCCCTTAATTATTAGAAGCTTGTTTTCGTCATTTCATTTGTTTTCTTCACCCTGCTCATGTTTCTGTCATCCAGCTGTTGGATATTTACATGTAGATGTGACGTGTGTCCCCCGCAGGACTTTGTGTGATTCAGTGGAACCAAGGCAAGAAAAACCTCACACAGGCCGTCATCATCCTGAATGGATGTGTCAGCACACGTGATTCTGACTGATGGTTCTGTTCTGAGAGAGATTTGTTTTCACAGTTTTCACGAGTCAATATGATTCTCGGTTCGTCTGTAGCTCCTCTTGGTTGGTTAACATCTCAGCAAGTGATTCATGACCAATGAATATTTTTGAATGAGAGGCTGGGAATGAAAATATGGGAGAACGAGAAAGAGAGAGAGAGAGAGAGAGAGTGATGGAGGGATTATTATCGTTCACTAGGTTAATCTGTCAGTGTAGTAAACAGCAGTAATCCGATGGTCTGCTGGACGCTGCTGCCCGGGGAAGCACCTCCTAACAGATGGCAGCGCACACACACACACACACACACACACACACACACACACACACACACACACACACACACAGACACACACACACACACACACACATACATGATCCGGTGCATGCAGATACACAATGGCACACAAACAACATCTATGGACACATCATGCCACTTACAAACACTTTGATTTACACGTATATACAATTTGACATATGCACATACTCTGACGTAAATCAGATTCACAGATTTGTGGATATAAGAGGATGTAATGCAGTCTGTTTGGCTGTCATCAAGCCATCACTCAGCCAGCTTGTCATCGACCGAGGGGGAAAAAAAACTGCATAAAACGGCCATTAAATCAGTGAAGCCGCTCGGCCCACGCTAATCCGTGTCGGAGCTTTCCTAAAATACGTCGGCTCCCCCTCTCATCAAGCAGGTTCACACAGAAGCTGCGTATTTCCACAGAGCGTTTGTACTAAGTTGCAGAGCGGTGAACATCTGCCTGGCGAACATCTGCCTGGCGAACATCTGCCTGGCGAACATCTGCCTGGCGAGCGAGGCTCAGGTCCCCAGTAGAAAGGACGTTTGGCTGGAGGCTGTGGAAACGCTTCAGCGGAGTTCAGGCTCAAAGTAAAATTCAAACGAACGTCATGAGTTTAAACCGGCTGTTATTAAATTCTCCAAATAAGTGAAGGCCGATTTCCTCCAGCAGTGGATTCATTTAATTAACCGTACTTCACTTTATTCATTTAGCCTCCTAAACCCAATTAGTGTGTAGTAAATTGTCTCATTGTGTCTTTGCCTCTAAAAACACATTCGTCTGTGGTTTTTACGGCTGAACCATCATTTTTCACATCGATGCTCGCTCCCCCCCCCCGAGTCCTTCAGACACAGTTTGATAAATTCTCTTTGGGAGGTAAATGAAATAAATGAATAAACAATAACACAGGAAATCTAATATAAAAGTGAAAACATCATGTTCCCTCTTCAGGATTGATATGACAAAGAAAAGCTCACATCCTGCCTTTTTATTTGGGATTTTTTCTGTTTCCATGGGAGATGTTTTGCTAAACCGAGCAGCTGCCTGACATTTTCTCTCTCTGCTAGAAGCCCTCAGGATGCTCACCATGTGACGCGCACGCTGGGTAACAGTGTGATTTCAGAGAAGCTTTTAATCCCCGGGAGCATATTCACAAGGACTCCGCACAAACAGAGACGTCAGTATTTTAGATTTAGACTGGAATTATCTAGTCACCTGATTCCACACGTCCCCGGTTGACTTGACTCTTATTAGATTTGACGTATTTCCCACCGCAGTTTTGTTCTTGACACATTAAACTCTGAACCTGAATTTCAACCATCTTGAATAACGGCTGCTGCTCGGAACAGAGAAAGAATTCAAAGCTGTGGTTTTTGGCCGACATCCACTGATCACGTGTCAAACAAAGGATAAGAGCTCAAACTCTCACTTGTCCAGACCCACACTGCTGATTCTGAATATCCCCTGGTGTATGTTACAGTTACTGTCATATTTAATCTTTCATCTTGGCTCCTGGACGATCCTCCGCTCTCTCTCTCTCTCTCTTTCTGCCCTCTGGCCCTTCACACTCACACTCTCTCCTGACTGCTCTTGTTTGTCCTCTCAGACACAGCAGCCTTCTCTCTGGTCTGAACAGCACTTTCCCTAAATACCAGCGGTGTAGATTGCAGTTCAAGTGGAGCTCTCCAGACGGGCCTGAGCTCTAATGATGCCAGATCTAATCAGGAGGTGTCGAGTTCCCCTCCTCACACCAGGGGATTACATCTGAATCTGGATCTTTTCACTGGATCTAAATATGGAAGCATATTATTATATTGCCCATCGGTGGTAATCCCACGTGACGACCTGTGTGTTACAAGTAGAACGGTCGAGGGATTCTTTGTTAAACTCCCACCTGTTCTGGATTGAGTGGTTTGGATTGTGTTGCAACAAGGATAAGAGTTAGAGTGTCAGCTGTCATCAATGAAATAATGTTCGTATTAAAGTATAAATAATATGACCGGACTGAACTCACTGATCTTGTGTTTGTGTGTTGACAGTATGGACGGTCGGACAGCTACCGCGTGGCCACCACGCAGGACAAGGATGAGAAGGAGACGCCCAAGAAGAAGGGAGGCAAGGACCTGGATGAACTCAAGAAGGAAGTTCCCATCGTGCGTAAAAAACACCTCCTGCTTCCTCCTGACACCAGCACGTTTGCAATCCTTTGTTGTCTTGAATGTAATTTTGAATTGATCTGATAATTGATGGATGTTTGCAGTTTACTCTTTGCTTTTTCCATTCACTGTAGACGGAACACAAAATGTCTGTTGAGGAGGTTTGCAGGAAATACAACACTGACATCGTGCAGGTAAGTGCGTGATTCCGCACTGACTGATCGAGTTAGACAAATCTCTGCTTTATTCCCTCTTCTCCTCTTCTCCTCCTCTCCATCCCCTCCGTTGCTTTCAGGGTTTGACCAATGCCAAGGCAGCAGAGTACCTGGTCAAGGACGGCCTCAACGCCCTGACTCCACCCCCCACCACCCCAGAGTGGGTCAAGTTCTGTCGCCAGCTGTTCGGCGGCTTCTCCGTCCTGCTGTGGATCGGTGCCATCCTCTGCTTTCTGGCCTACGCCATCCAGGCGGCCACGGAGGATGAGCCCGCTGGGGATAACGTAAGTGCAGTGGATGGATGTGCAGATCGGTGCAGAAATTAGAATTTATTTTGAAAAGAACTATTGTAGTTTAAGAACTGCACACGCTGCTTTGAATGAAATATAAACACCAGCGAGCTCCAAACATCCTGAAGGAGGTTAGTGAAGAAGCTGTGAATCGCTGCTCATGTGTGTTTGCTCCCGGTCGTCATCACTTTATACAACAATGTGCTGAGTCACTCCTCCTCAGGGACAAAGCTGTGTCAGTGATAATGTCATCGTTGATTGACAGACACCATCCTCTTGGTGTCATTTCGGGCAGACCAGGGGGGCGTGCGACTCCTGGCGTTGGTAGCGGCTGGGCGAGAGGAGGGCGCTCATGGGTCAGCACTGTTTCTGCCGGGTCAGAGCGCAGAGTCGAGCCTGGGACTGAGGCTGAGAGGATCTGACACGCACAGTATGAAGGGACTAAACGCTTGGTCCCCACCACGGGAGGTGAAGCCCTGACGGGGGGGATGAGTCGCCCTCAGTGACTGTATCATACACACAGAATTAAAAAGTCACACTCTGAGAGTCCTGTACAGGAAGATTATTCAGCCCCGAGGATTTGGACCCTCTAACGGTGATGTATTAAAACATAGAAGATACAAGAGCAGAGTCATAAAACGATGAGGAGAGTAGACGGCTACCAGATGGACGGCCTCCAGGTCACTGACTCCACATCAAACCACTTGCTGCTGTCAGCTACAGGATGTGAGACTGAAAGGAAACGTTTTAAAGACAGTTTGTGTTAGTTTAGAATTTAAACTTTACAGGAGCAGCAACATCCTGAAATAGCTTCTTTACCTCCCGCTCTCCTCAAGGGTTCAGGGTTTCATGTCAGAATGACGACTGATGATTTATTCCTTGTGTCTATTTTTTCTCTCTCCCTCCTCACGTGTGATACATTTTTAGATAAAGGAGAAGTCACCTAATTACTTTCTGCATTAAATATGAAATTCTCATCTTCCTTTCTTCCTCCTCTGTCTGTCTCCACCTCTGCAGCTGTATTTGGGTATCGTGCTGTCGGCTGTCGTCATGATCACCGGCTGCTTCTCCTACTTCCAGGAAGCTAAGAGCTCTAAGATCATGGAGTCCTTTAAGAACATGGTCCCTCAGGTAAACAACACCCCAAAGTCCCAACACCACAATATTCTATATAATATATAATATTGCATTTTCTTCTAACCATGTTTTCCCAGCAAGCCTTGGTTATCCGTGAGGGAGAGAAGATGCAGATCAACGCGGAGCAGGTGGTGGCCGGAGACCTGGTGGAGGTGAAGGGAGGAGACAGGATCCCCGCTGACCTGCGCGTCATCTCCTCCCACGGCTGCAAGGTGAGCCACCAACACAGACACCCTCCTGTAATTAAACAGAAGCTCCTCTCAACCCCGAATAGACCTCCGTCAGATGTCTCTCCAGAGCATCACGTTTCCTGTCTCAACACTATAATCAGAGTTAGTGCAGTTTGTTTTGATAATGTAAACGTGTGGGTTCACAGTAGACGTCAGTAAAGGTGTCCGGAGCATCGGGTTTAATATGAGAACAGTTTATGTCCACTCTTTTTTAAAATCCTCTTGTGTTGGTTGATGAATAATTAACTGCAACGAGCTCATTGTCTTCACGTGACTGGATCTCACAGATTCTCCGTGTTTCCACCTGTTTCCATATGAACCTCAGTCCAAGTCTCACATTGTTTACTATGAATTGGACACAGTCTCATAACACTCACCATCACTGGGTCAAACCATGGTCTCCTGCTCTGTCCAGGTGGACAACTCGTCCCTGACTGGTGAATCAGAGCCCCAGACCAGGTCACCTGACTGTACCCATGACAACCCCCTGGAAACCCGCAACATCGCCTTTTTCTCCACCAACTGTGTCGAGGGTAAGGACGCCATCGCCACCCATCCTTGTTTTTATTATTACCATCATATTCACCGTATACAGTGTGAGGGTTGGTCCACTCTTCCTCTCTGGTAGAAACAGGTCTTCTGTGTGTGTCTGTGTGTGTCTGTGTGTGTCTGTGTGTACTCACTCATATGGCTGCAAGCGTGTGTTTGTACTGTTCCGGTCCAGTGCTCAGATTGAACCGCAAACAGAGACACCACACGTCAGCGTTTACTGTTCGGCCTGATGACGGAGCATCACAGGAGCCCAGTGCCTCAGAATGTGACCTCGTTTAACCAGGTTCCTCGTTCCTCTCCTGCTCAGCGCATCCTGTCACTGGAGGAGTTTGAACCTGCTCTCTGTGCTGCTCACAATGGCAGATTGGAGAAGAACAAAATATGGCGCCCTCTCATGGATATATTGTTACATTACATTAATACGCCACCACTTACACCATCATTGCTCAGTCAAACCGAAGCGTCTCACTCATATCTGACTACTTTTGTTGACCACATCTCTATATTGGTTTGAGTTTTCCTCTTTTCTTCCTTGTTTCTGGAGTTGATGAAGACGTGTGTTACTAAACGCTGCCCCCTCTCTCTCTCTCTCCCCCTCTCTCCCTCTCCCCCTCTCTCCCCTCCTCCCTCCTCCTCTCCTCCCTCTCCCTCCTCTCCCTCTCCCGCTCTCCTCCCTCCTCTCCTCTCCCTCTCTCCTCCCTCCTCCCCTCCCCCTCCTCCTCCTCTCCTCCCTCTCTCCCCTCCTCTCCTCCTCTCTCCTCTCTCTCTCTCTCTCTCTCTCTCTCTCTTCTCTCTCTCTCTCCTCTCTCCCTCTCCTCTCTCTCCTCCCTCTCCTCTCTCCCTCTCTCCCTCTCTCCCTCTCCAGGAACAGCGCGTGGTATCGTTGTGTGCACTGGGGATCGAACAGTGATGGGCCGCATCGCCACCCTCACCTCAGGTCTGGAGACTGGCAAGGTGACATATTCATTATTATTTGTTTTATCTAATTGGTCTTTTGTGTCATTTGCAAGTCCAGTAATTAAGGTTGTTTACTAAAAACAGGCCTTTTGTGTTAGTGGAGCCTGTTGTCGTCATTCAGTTACTAATTATTTTGTCATTTCTCTAAGCGACCTTTAAGAGCTGCCGATCTCTAAAGTAAAATGTCTGATCAACAAGTTATCAAGACAGAGAAACTTCATCTTCTTCAGTCAATCTAAACCTCCTCTTCTTCAGTCAATCTAAACCTCCTCCTCTTCTTCTCCTCAGACACCCATTGCCAAGGAGATCGAGCACTTCATCCAAATCATCACGGGCGTGGCCGTCTTCCTGGGCGTCAGTTTCTTCGTCCTGTCCATCGTGCTGGGCTACTCGTGGCTGGAGGCCGTCATCTTCCTCATCGGGATCATCGTGGCTAATGTGCCTGAGGGACTGCTGGCCACTGTCACTGTGAGTTGGCAGAGAAATGAGGAGCGAGCGCGAGTTTGTGAGATGATAGTTAGGGAAAGATAGGTTTTGATGAATTTAATATTTTGTAGTGTGTTTGTGTCTCTGTTACAAGATTGTTGTTCTTCCTTCAAGCTGTAATTTTCATTTGTGTTTTTATGTCATTTTGTGTTTTTTTTTCTACTCAATTGTTTGTGCAGACTCGGGTCAAACACTATTTTCATGTACAAAGTCAAAAACAAAACTACTAGAGAAAAGAGAAATGTACTGAGATCAGATTCGTCTGCTTCTTTATCCGGATCAGCACCAAATTTCATAAATATTTACACTCGACACAAAATCCTGGATTTCAAGAAACTCAGTTTAGCAGTTTTTGCATATTCCAGAAACAATGAAACCATAACCTCCTCATTGAGGTAAATGTACTTCAGGTATTTCTGATGTTAAATGTGATCTGTCAGATTCCCTGGGAAGTTTCACCCATGTCTGGTTGTGTCTTTCCTTTGTGTGTGTGTGTGTGTGTGTGTGTGTGTTGTTCCAAGTATGTGTCTTATATTGTGTCGTGTACAGTGTGTTGGCTTCTCTCTTATCGTGCTTTTCTCTGTGCTTGTGTGTTTTCTGTGATATGTGATGTTGTTGTGTGTTTATATATTGTTGTGCTTTCTACATTATCTCTGTGTCCGTATCAGCTGTTGTTGTGCAGGTGTTGTACTGTCTCTGTTTGTGTATCTCTCTTTTCCATCTCTCTTCTCTCTCTCTCTCCCAAGGCACATGCCCCATGAGTGTTTGTGTATCTGATTCTCTCTCCCTCCATTGTCTCTGTATGTCTCTCTCCCTCTTCTCCAGGCCACTCACGGTGCTGTCTGCAATGACAACGTCTAGCTAATGTAATGACATTAGGCTAATGAGTAGTCAGCTCCTTGAACTGAGTTCCGGCCTCTGCTTGGCATGATGGAATAATGCACCGCTGCTCTGCTTCACCGCTTCACGAGTTCATGCCTCATGTTCTCTCTGCATCGCTTGTTGGCCTGTGGTTTATTTTTTGGGAGGATGTTTTTAGTGCATTTTGCTGTAGACGGACGTTTGACGAGCAGGATAAACATCTCCAGGTGTTCGGGTGGTTTAGTTCGTGGTTAATTGTTTCAAATACATGATGACACTGATTCTTCTGCTCATTGGAAGAACATCTGCCCTGGAGATGTTCATCTGCGTTGTTAGTTTACCAAAGAAAGTTGATGCTAATTATTTTTCTCTTTCTCTGTTTTACGTTGTTTGTCGACGACCTTGTTTCTTCCTTTCTGTCCTCTCTCGTCCTTACTGCCTCTACTCTCCTCTTTCCCTCCTGCCTCGTCTGCCGTGTCTCTCCTCTCTCAGGTGTGTCTGACTCTGACCGCCAAACGAATGGCGCGTAAGAACTGCCTGGTGAAGAACTTGGAGGCCGTGGAAACTCTTGGCTCCACCTCCACCATCTGCTCAGACAAGACGGGGACACTGACCCAGAACAGGATGACCGTGGCCCACATGTGGTTCGACAACCAGATCCACGAGGCCGACACCACCGAGGACCAGTCTGGTGAGGCTTTCCTCTCTCTCCTGCTTTCATTCTCAGTCTTACTGCAAAGATATTTAAGGAATTATGACCTTGATTTCTCTTGGCCAGCATCCAAACTAACATTTCTCCCAAGGGATGCTTTATTGCTGCTCGGTTAAATCAATTTTTAAAAAGTGCCGATTGGTTGAGACACAGCTGAATCACCTCCGATCATTCTCTAGGCTCCTCCTTCGACAAGAGCTCCCCCACATGGGGGTCTCTGGCCCGGGTCGCTGCCCTGTGCAACCGCGCTGTGTTCAAGGCCGCTCAGGACACTTTGCCCATCCTCAAGCGCGATGTGGCCGGAGACGCTTCGGAGTCTGCCCTGCTGAAGTGCATCGAGCTGTCGTGTGGCTCAGTGAAGATCATGAGGGACAAGAACAAGAAGGTGGCGGAGATCCCCTTCAACTCCACCAACAAGTATCAGGTTTGTCCGCCTGGTTTATAAAACAAATGCATATGATCACAAACTTAAACATGTTGAAAGTTACGATACTGACGCTTGCACATGTCCCCGTCAGCTGTCAATTCACGACACGGAGGAAGGAGAAAGCGAGAGCAGCTACCTGCTGGTGATGAAGGGAGCCCCAGAGAGGATCCTTGACCGCTGCTCCACCATCATGGTGCAAGGCAAGGAGCAGGCCATGGACGAGGAGATGAAGGAGTCGTTCCAGAACGCCTATTTGGAGCTGGGAGGACTGGGAGAGAGAGTACTGGGTAAGGACAACAGACGATGGAAAAAGTTTGGAAAATTGGAATGAATTTAATTATAAAGTTCTAATATATTCTTTATCTGCATTCTATTGTGTCATCGTGTAGGTGTGTTACATTCACACTTCTGTCCTCTTCCCTGATTCCTCCAGGTTTCTGCCACGTGTTCATGTCCGAGGAAAAGTATCCCAAAGGTTTCGCCTTTGACACAGAGGACGTCAACTTCGACACAGACAACCTTTGCTTCGTGGGCCTCATGTCCATGATTGACCCCCCCCGCGCCGCCGTGCCCGACGCTGTGGGCAAGTGTCGCTCCGCCGGCATCAAGGTGGGCACTTTGAAAATCTGACATTTAAACGACTTGAAGAGCAGAACCTGTGGATGACAATCTGCCACTAGAGTCGTTTCTCCGTTACTTCTCTCTCTGTCTTCCTCCCATCTTCCTCTCACACATTCCGTTTCATTTCTTACCCTCTTTGTCGTGTTCCTCCATTTTGTCAGGTCATTATGGTAACTGGAGACCACCCAATCACAGCCAAGGCCATTGCTAAGGGTGTCGGCATCATCTCCGAGGGCAACGAGACGGTGGAAGATATCGCTGCTCGCCTCAACATCCCTGTCAGCCAGGTCAACCCCAGGTGAGACAGGGAACTCAAAACAAGACAGGGAGTTGTGTAGCTTCAGCTGCACCGTAAAGATTCAGCTGAAGAACAAAGTGTTTATAGGATTTAAATGTTAATATTCTTGGACATAGTTGAGTGATTTGCGATGTCTTGGGTGTGTAGAGATGCCAAGGCCTGTGTGATCCACGGCACAGATCTGAAAGACCTCTCTCAGGACCAGATGGATGATATCTTGAGGAACCACACGGAGATCGTCTTTGCCAGAACCTCCCCACAGCAGAAACTCATCATCGTAGAGGGCTGCCAGAGACTGGTACTTAACTGCACACACACTACTGATTGTAGTCAAAAGGAATCCAGAGTTTTAGCATCTGGATGTGAATCAAAACATTTCATCTGTGTGGCCTCTTTTTCCTCAGGGTGCCATCGTGGCTGTGACCGGAGACGGTGTGAACGACTCTCCTGCCCTGAAGAAGGCTGACATCGGGGTTGCCATGGGGATCTCTGGCTCCGACGTGTCCAAACAAGCCGCAGACATGATCCTTTTGGACGACAACTTTGCCTCCATCGTCACAGGAGTAGAAGAAGGTGAAGGAAAAACAAACGGAGGGGACGGTGGGAGGAAGGAGGGAGAAGAGGTGGAGGGAGGATGTTTGAGTTCAAGAGTTAGACGACCTGAAACCACAGTTACGGTTTCCTTTCTGTGTTTAACAAATTAATAGTTGATAGTGAAGAAAACCATGTAATGATAAGTCAAATATAGGAAACAGGAATTAATATATGGATGAAAGAGTATTTTCTTGTAAAGCACTGTTCTGCATACTTGCTTGTTCATGTGTCTGTTCACTGACGCACTGTCCGTCACCTCAGGCCGGCTCATCTTCGACAACCTGAAGAAGTCCATCGCCTACACTCTGACCAGCAACATCCCCGAGATCACCCCCTTCCTGTTCTTCATCCTGGTCAACATCCCTCTGCCTCTGGGCACCATCACCATCCTCTGCATCGACCTGGGAACGACATGGTGACTAAAACCAACACACACAGCGAGACACACACACACACACACACACACACACACACACACACACACACACACACTGAAATAAAACCACTGATGTTTATTTATAATTTGCCAGATTTAAATACAGAATATGTTTACAAGGGAGGAGAAACTACAGTATAACTGTACAAAACATGAGTCAGCGAGCACTGAGGTGAAGGTGGAAACAGAAAGGTACATGTGCAACAAGGACACTGGGTGGCAGTGTGGGACCTCTCCTGAAAGAGCAGTCATCCCCCTTTCAAATAAGTGGATCAGTGAATAAGGAGTATTTTCCTCATTTGTTCACGTTTCTAGGAAATAGAAATGATCATGTCCACAAATATCCAAAATCTGTTTCGCTGCTTAGCAAACGTAGCACGATGAAAAGTAATAATGATAATCCACTGCAGACACGGTGTAAACATGAAGTCACCATGTTCCTCACCACTCAACCCTGTCTCCGTCCCGTCCGGCAGGTTCCTGCCATCTCTCTGGCCTACGAAGCAGCAGAGAGCGACATCATGAAGCGTCAGCCCCGGAACCCACTGAGGGACAAGCTGGTCAACGAGAGACTCATCAGCATCGCGTACGGGCAGATCGGTACGAGCCTGGTCTGCTGACACTCTTCACAAAGTGTTATAGTTTTCTTAGGACATCTTAATGTTCTTCAAGGTGCTCTGCTCCTTTGGGGAGTTCAGGGTTTTTACTGTTCGTGGATTAATGATCAAACCGCGTGTTTCTGCAGGAATGATCCAAGCGCTCGGAGGATTCTTCGCCTACTTCGTCATCATGGCTGAAAACGGTTTCCTGCCGTCTGTGCTCGTTGGCATCCGGCTCCCAACTGGGACGACCGCTCCACCAACGACCTGGAGGACAGTTACGGGCAGCAATGGGTACGAGTCACCTGAGTAATACATGAATACACGTGGCTCCCAAAAGATGTCTGACTCTAAAAGATGTCTAAGATGATCTAAACGTCATGTCTTCTGTTTCTCTCCTCCTCCTCCTCCTCCTCCTCCTCCTCCTCCTCCTCCTCCTCCTCCTCCTCCTCCTCCACGCAGACCTATGAGCAGCGTAAGATTGTGGAGTTCACTTGCCACACGGCCTTCTTCGTCAGTATCGTGGTGGTGCAGTGGGCCGACGTCATCATCTGCAAGACCAGACGTAACTCTGTGTTCCAGCAGGGCATGAAGTGAGTCCAGAACCATCTCACCACACTTTCTACATCTGAATAGAAACTGGTGGGAGGGACGTTCAGTGATGTTCAGTATCAGGTGGAAGCTTGAATCTCAGTTTAGAAGAAATCACTGGGTTGTTAGTTTGGAAAGTGCAATGCTGCAGTTGTTGCAGTTCCCCGAGCTGCCACTAGATGTCCCTTGAAAGTCAGTTTGACTGGTGCACCTTTATGGACCTGATCTCCGGACGGTTCTGTTGCTCTTCTCCCTCCATCCCTCCGTGACTGTAGACAGAAGCTGAGGCAGCTTTCTCTTTAAAGATGGGAAGAGACTCCTCCCATTACTGCCTCTTATCAGCATCTCTTGCTCGTCTCACTTTGTCCGTCCTTCGTCTGATTTCTTCTTCCTGCAGGAATAAGATTTTGATCTTCGGCCTGTTTGAGGAAACAGCTTTGGCTGCGTTCCTGTCCTACTGCCCTGGGATGGACGTGGCGCTGAGGATGTACCCGCTCAAGTAAGTCCCATCACATGAGTGTGTTCTCTCTCTACGTCTCATCTCAGTTATATTAGTCTGTAGATGAGTATCACAGAATAAACCTGTGTCCAGCAGCAGTTTGACTCTGTTCTGATCCCACCTCTTCTCTCGTCCTCTCTCAGGCCCAGCTGGTGGTTCTGTGCGTTCCCGTACAGTTTCCTCATCTTTGTTTACGATGAGATCCGAAAACTCATCCTCCGCCGAAACCCCGGAGGTACACACACACACACACACACCACACACACACACACAACACACACCACACACACACACACACACACACACACACACACACACACACACTTCATGTAAACATCATAGTGAAAGTAAAGTCTGGGTCAGAATTGGGTCAATAGTGTGAGTACTGGTGTCCATGGAAACACTGTGTGGGACATTCCACTGGTTCCCATCACAGGACATTAGATGATCTGTGGTGATGTCGTCTGTTGGTAACTTTCCTCTTTCTCTTGTTTCCCTCTTCGTCTCTCGTCTTCGTCTCTGCAGGCTGGGTGGAAAAGAGACGTACTATTAAATCATCAGAGCATCATTTACTCTCCCTCCTTCCTCCTCCCTTCCTTCCTTCCCTCCATCCATCTCCCCTCCTCTCCTCCCCCCCCGAGATACTCACACTGTACAAGAAAACGATGTTTACTCCTCCATCCTGTAAATCCTCTGCATCCTCATGTCCTTAAGAAACAGAAGAAAAGCACCAAACGCCAAGATGAAGAGAGGACCAGCGACAGAGGAGGGGGGGGGGGGGGTATTGTAACTCCTCCCTGTCCTCTCTGTCCGTCTGTCCCCTTTTTTATTTTCTATTCGAGTCCAAACAGCATTAATCTGCCAGTAACACTGTTTGTGCCGACGCTTGTTACGACACTGCGGTCGATGAAGGTGACGACTGAACCGATGGAAGAGAATCCGACTGATCCGACTCGCCGAGCGCGACACGCCAGCTCCCGGCCACGCCCCCGGCCACACCCCCGACCGGGGGGGCGGCTTTTTTTAGTAGTTTATTCTTGTTTATTTTCTAAAAACAAAAATTGTCCAGCCAGAGAATCCTTCAGCTCCAGCTCTCTTACCACTGCCATGATCTGCCACTCGCTGTTTCTCTCCCTTGTCTCCTCCTCGAGTTCTACTTACTGACTGCCAGTCTTCTTCTACTGCCATCCCCCTCCTCCCTCCTCTTCCTCCCTCCCTCCCTCCCTCCCTCCCTCCTTCCTCCTGCCTCCTCTTCCCACTCCTCCCTCCTGACTCCTCTTCTTACTCCTCCCTACTGCCTCCTCTTCCTACTCCTTCCTCCTTCCTCCTGCCTCCTCTTCCTACTCCTCCCTCCTGCCTCCTCTTCTTACTCCTCCCTACTGCCTCCCTTCCTCCTGCCTCCTCTTCCTACTCCTCCCTCCCTGCCTCTCTCCTCCTCCTCCTGCCTCCTCTTCCTACTCCTCCCTCCTGCCTCCTCTCCCTCCTCCTCCTTCCTCCTGCCTCCTCTTCCTACTCCTCCCTCCCTGCCTCCTCCCTCCTGCCTCCTCTTCCTACTCCTCCCTCCCTTCCTCCTTCCTCCTGCCTCCTCTTCCTACTCCTGCCCCATCGATAAAGAATCGGTCTCAACAGGGCATGAAAAAATGTCACTTACTCTGACTCCCTCTTCTTCCTCCTCTTCCTCCTTCTCTCCCTCCTCTTCCTCCTTCTCTCCCTCTTCTTCCTCCTTCTCTCCCTCTTCTTCCTCCCATGGTGTGTTTTTTTTCTGCTTGCGTTGTTGTTGTTGTTTTTTAAAAGACGACTTGGTGTTGTTGTTGTTTTTAAACTAAATCGTTCTAAAAAGTTTGCTGTTGTTCTTTAAGTTGGAGTGGGTCTGCTTGTTTTAATCGGGACATGACGAAGCCCACTGGCGCTCCCTCCTCTTCCTCCTCCTCCTCTCTTGCTCTCTTCTTTCTCTCTTACACTCAACCTATATAACTCCCCCCCCCCCCCCCCTGTTCGTCTGTCTGTTTGTGAACACCGTGCAAACCCTCTGTCCTTGTGAACTTCTACTTCCACCTCCTGCCTCCTCCTCCCCCGTCAGCCCCACCCGACCTCACCCCTGTTAAAGAAAGTACAATCTGTCTGTGTCCTCGGAAAAAGAGATTTCTCTCCAATTTCATTATTTACATCATTGGAAATAATGAATATTAGACACTGCACATCAACCTGGGAAAAGATGAAAATGAAATAAACCGAAGGATCTCTCTTTTTTCAGCTTGGTCTCCAGTTTGTTTTTGTGTTGAGTTTTGTCAGAAAATGGAAATAAATGCTGAGACCAACTCGTACTTCACGCTGGTCGTGTCGAGTCGTGTGTTTTCCTCCTCGGGAGTTTCACCAAGTCCGTTCAAATCAAGAGTCAGTGGAAGACGATGAAGAAAACCCATCAACCGAGGACGTCCACAGACACAACAGGGACCGAAGGCGGTTTTCAGGAACATTAGCAAAGTCACAAATGAACTGGGAAAAGGTTTTCAGTTCCTCAATGTAGAAAGATCTGTAACTTCTGCTGAGGAAGAAGAAACACGTGACACACGACACTGACACATCGTCACCTGTTCCCTTGTGTTACAGTAAATTCCCTTTAAATGATAATGAACAAGAAGATGTTGCTGGAAAGTGAATCTGCTGCGTTTAAAGCAATTTCTGTAAATCTCAGTTTCCAAGGCCCCCGATGATCTGATCTGCCTCTTTGATACAAGAGGTTTTAAATGTAGTTCAAAGGGCTTTAGTCTTATTATAGTTCCAACAGTGACATGCAGTTCAAAATTAAAACGAGTTTTCGTATATATTTTTATAAATTTCAATAATTGATAACATTTAACTGCTGCATTATTGACTATTCCAGTATCAATGTCTCCATTAGTGCATCACTGTGTTCTCCTGGCCGCCCCCTGGTGGCTGGCTGCAGTACAGGTGCTGCACCCTTCTTCATGTTAGCAGACGGGCCAAACTAAGAAGTACATGATATATCTCATTTTTCTCCAAGGTGGTTTCTGTCATTTGAGGTTCTCATCAAAATTATATATTCCTTATCATATTTACTTGTGAAATCATGACGTTGCTCAGTAGTGAGTCGTCTTCAGACTTTACAGCAAAGTGAGGATCAGTTTGAACTGAAGCAGGAACATCTGAAAACAGCCTTTGACTTTCATGCTGCTACGTGTGTGTGTCTGTGTGTGTGTGCGTCTCCTGACTGCAAGGGTGTCCATGTTTCATGAATACTATTACAAGGCTCACAGAGCAAATGAGTGCTGCCCACTTGACACACACACACACCACACACACACACAGACCACACACACTTCTAACCCAGGGATATAGGTCACCTCTTTATTCAGTTCATCGTTTCCTGTTTCTTTCTCTTACCTTTTAATAACATCTCGTATTTTTATTAAACACTGATCCGTTCATTTTCTGTGTAACAAATAATATTCGTTCGAAGTCTCTGGTTTGTGGCTTTTCTTTACTTTTCCTCACTGGACATCACAGCAGTTGCAAATACTCATGGTTGAATAAAGCATAAAACACACATTGAACAGATACAACTATATTCACGTGTTTGTTAAGAGAATCCCTGAGATGAGACCTGATGCACGTTTTAAAGTAAATTGCAAAACCCCCATGAGGTCGTTAGAAGTGACCGAACCAGGCTCAGCGACCGGCTTCACTGTCGTCGTGATATTGATGGTGATGCTCGTGGTTTATCACAGATTGTATAAATGAAGACGGACGACGTGTCTCCGCTTCCTCTCGCTGATGGAACCCAAAACATCCCAGATATCCCAACGCTGCCATCTTGTGCTGGTGAGGTCACTGGTCGTGTCTCACACCTCAGATGGTTTCTACAAGGGATGTGGATTGGTTTGGGGGGTTTGGGAAAACGTTCCCAGTCACGATATCAAAGAACTGTGTGTTTAATTTAACTTAACATGGGATGTGTTGCTTTGGATGCTGTGGTTCCTGGGCAGAGGGGCGAGGGCGACCCTGTTCAAATAAATATCAAATGAGTCAAATAAATTCACACACACACACACACACACTCACTCTCCCTTCTTATCAACCACAACAACCACACTAAAAACATCTTTTCTCTGACACACACATCTTCTACCCTCTCACTCTCTCAGTCCCTTCCTTCCTACTGCCTCTTTCTTTCAAGACACACACACACACACACACACACACACACACACACACACACACACACACACACACACACACACACACACACACACACACACACACACACACACACACACACCTTCTCTCAATCTTCTACCCGATTACACCCGCACACTAAAACCCCCTTTTGAACACCTCCCCTACACACTCATCTCCTACCTTCCCTAAAACCCTTTTCGTTTCCTCTGACACACACACACACCACACTCACAGACACACACACACACATATATATACACACTCTCTTTTTGTCAACCACGAGCAGCCGCCCCTCCATTTTCCCCCTCCCCCCCCCCCCCTCCCCCTCCCAGTAATCTGGCTGGCCCGTGGCCTCCTCTCTCTCGCTCCACTGTTCTGTGTGATAGAATATCGATCGGTTTGCCTCGGCTCGGCGTGGAGCAGGAGGAGGGGGGGCAGCTGTAGGGCTATAGGGTGTGTGTGTGTGTGTGTCTGTGTGTGTCTGTTTGAGGGGGGGGGGGGCAGTGGTCAGACATGCTCCAAGGTTGTTACCACAGCAACAGCAGGATGGGTCAGAGGGTTACCATGACGCCTAGGTCGCAGGGTCAGGGGGAGGGTCCTGGAGGGCTCTCCCGCTCTGTGTGTGTCTGTGTGTGTCTGTGTGTGTCTGTGTGTGTGTGTGTGTTAATAGGCGGAGGGGGGCGGCGGGAGGAGAGAGGTGTCCAGTCCTGCTATATTGGGTGTGTTAATAATGAATGGTGTTGTATGTGGTCGCTGTCTCTTTCTCTCTCCCTCCATCTTCTCTCTCTCTCTCTCTCTCTCTGTGTTTGTGTGTCGAGGACGAGCGGCGACGTTCAGTTATTCATTGTTTTTACGTTTTTATAAAATAATAAACCTTTACAACGCGGGGATGGAACCTGCACCTGGAACAAAACCAGATTCAAATAACGATTCATGGTTTGATTTTGTGAAAAGGTTTTTTCCTCGTACACGACGTTTTCCTCTGTGTCAGAAAGCAAACTGACAAATGTGTGTTAGCTTTTTTTTAACTTCACATCTTTTATTTAAAAATATATCTTTTTTTATTTTAGTAAAAATAAGTCATTTATATATTATTATTTTATCAGCAGCATTAAACGTTGCATAGTGTCTTTAATGGGAGTGAAATAAAATAAAAGTGATTTAAAAAAAATGTTACGACGCAGTAGTTTGGTATCATTTCATTATCTGGTGGATTTAAAAGAATCAAAGAAGAAGATCATTAAAGAATTATGTTTTAAATAAATATAAATATAAATTCACACACATCCAGACACATCTGTGAGGTCCCTTCTCTGAGCCACAGTGAGCTTCTCTCTCTCGTGTCGACACAGCGACTTTAATTAAACGTGTTGGACGAGGGAAGAGATTGTTTTCACTTCCTCGATCCTCGCCGGCGCTGAACCGACGCTCTTCGTCATCGTGACCGTCCAAACCAACACCGAGACAATAACCACGGCAGCCGAGGGACGGAGGACAGATCTCGGTGAGTTCCCACGTCCAGTCACTAATGCTGTGCAACACATACGACATTATACACAACTAAAGTTTTTCATATTTGACGTTTGGGACCTTAAAGAAACTTCCCCCTCTAATACGAGTCTTCACAGATATTAGAAACTGGAGCAGAACCTCTCACGTTCGATCAGAAGACACTTGAGATGCTTCTCACATGTAGAATCCTCCGGTCGGAGCCGATGGACTGCGTCAGATTACACCGGTGCTCCCGACGCTGCGTCCACCTCACGTACTTCCCGGTCGCCGACCTCGCTGAGCTCGGTTCTTGTTCAGAGACGAAGCTTCAGTGTTTAGAGAAGTGAGGCTGCGAATATAAATTCACATCCAGCTCGACTTATCTGGTCAAAAGCACCTTAGTACCAAGATTTCCTCTTTTTTTTTCCAGATTTTAAGCCAGTGGGCCAAATAGGATCTTAAAGTCACAAGGCGTCCGTGCAAAGCCAATCTCCCAGACCTCCCCCCCCCCCCCACACCCAGACCCTTCCCCTTCTCCAATATCAGGCATTGCGGCTGCCGGGTTATCACACAGGCCCCGTGCAGCTTGGACGGCTGCGTGTGTGTGTGACTGATTCCAGATGCATGTCGCTGCCACTGTCTCTGTTTCTGTCCGTGTGTGTTGAAGAGGGAAACTTCCGGCACACACTCAGCTGCCGGTCGGCAGATGACACGGAGCCTCGCCGCGGATCTCCGGCGTCACGGCTCGGCTCGGCTCGGCTCGGCTCGAGGCTCCGTCCACCCGTGGGAATAGAAGATGATGCTGTAGAGAAGAGACGGAGGAAACAGATTCACAATATATCTAATAAAATCATATGTAACACAGAGTGAATGTACGATAACTGTATTTACCATATGTGGGAATATATAGTTTGTGTTGATAGAACAGGATTCAGAGTATTTACGGTGTAAAAGTATTAAATATAAAAGATCACAGTAAGCAGAGGATCAATTATCAAATAATAGAAATTGATAGAAATACTCATTTTTCATGGAGACATTTTAAATAAGTGTGAAAAACTGGTGTCTCTGTCTTTTCTGTCATTTTAGAGCCCAAACAATAAATCAATACGGAGTCAGGTCAACTGATGATGGAGACATTTTTTGTATTAATTTTTTACTTGAAAAATCAGAATCAGAATTGGGTTTAATTTGTCAAGTAGGTATAAACATACAGGAATGTGCTGTGGTGTGTTGGTAAATATACAAAATAGAGAAACGGTTTAAAACGATATCTGCAAAAATGAACCGTAGATATTTACAACTTTCTACGATTCAAATTGTTGTTGATCTTGAATTTTTCTGGCATTTTAATCGACTAAACAATAAATCGATAAGTCAATAATGTCGATGTGGGATCAATTGATTGAACATAATTACATGTTTAGTTGCAGCTCACGTGGAATCACGTTGCAGAAGCAGATTGTGAGTCTTTAGAGATGGGGGGGGGGTTTACTCTGTCCCTCCTGGGATGAAGGCTGATGAGGAAGAGGAGCTCCAGGACTCTGCTGAACGTGGCCGTCTTCACCACCTTGGGGCCAGAGTTGGGCCGCAGCTCAAGCATCTGTCCGCACGGTGGCGCTCGAAGCACAACCGTGTCAGAACCGGCCTGCGAGCAGAAACAAGCGGCTGCAGCTCAATCACTGCTTCTCACTACGAGTCAGTAACACGTGTGTCTCTGAAGATGCGATGTGGAGTTTGAATGTTTGATGATGAATCAGAAGCAGAGATAAAACCCTCTGAGCTCGCAGCTGATTGGAGCAGAGGACACGTCACCGCCCTGCAGCGTGCTGGACTCACCGGACGGGATCCGGACTCTGGACCACATTGGACCACATGTGGAACATCTGTCTCCTCCTCCCCGACCTCCGGCTGCAGCATCTTCCCTCCGCTGCACGTGTGTGTCCAGATGTTTCCTCTCCCCGTCTCCGCTCGAGCTCTTCCGGGTTCGGGTCCTTTCCTCGTGGACTCCGCGAGGTGGGAGGAGTTTTTTGAACTTTGAGCTTTAATTACAGGATGAGTGAGATCACGTGGTAAATTACAGATCATTTTACAGACGTCACCTAAAAGCGTGAGATACAGAGAGGGTGGATACATCCAGGTTCTGTATTGAGTCCAAATGGAGAAGTTCTCTTTACAGCAGCAACACAGATTTAAAAACCTACAAAATGTGAAGAATAAAATAAAGAAAGTTTATTATATGTGTATTTATAGAGTGAAAGGGAGAGAGCAACATGTTAACAGGAAGAAAGTATATCAAATGTTTTCTGTCTTAATTTTTTAACATATTTCAAGTTCTGAATCGTGCAGATTATTTTCCTTTCAGTCGTTTCAGCGTCAAAACTCACAGATTCTATTTATTCATTCATTCCTCATTGGTTTAGGTTTGATTTTCTATTTCCAACATGTTTTAACATTTTTAATAATCCATATTAACAAGTAAGAACACGACAAAGCAAAGTAACACCAAGTCCAATCTGACACAAACAGTCAGAACCTTCATCAATGTGTTTAAACGTCTTCTCTCTTTTTATAACACGTGAATTCACGGACAGACTTTAACACCGGCTCAGGGAACAGGTAGAAATAGAAGATATAGAATCTAATTTGATTGAATAAAGGACGTGAATCCTCATAAACACAGTTAAATACGCTGGGAAATATTGAGATTAGTTATTTTGTTATCATACGTATCCATATGTCCATATATCCACTTTACTGCTTCTGCTCTTTTATTATACAGTTGCTAATTTGATTTTAGATTTTATTCTGAGTCTTGTCGGAGTCTTGTGTGTGAACAGATCTTTTCTTTTCATCACAAAGCCTCTGGACGTTGGTTCTGTTGGATCTCGTGTGGAATCTGTTTTATGGACTCGTCAACTCTCTCCTGTTCGATCACTTTGTAACTTCAAGTCCAACTCTGTCCTCAGGAGGAGACACATGAGGGAACCAGGGACAGACAGATGTGTGACAGATGTGTGACAGATGTGTAACAGAGAGGTGTATCTATACAACCTGAAAGTACGTATATATAAATCAATTAGATTATATTGTGTATTGTGGTGTAAACAGCAAAGACGAGTGGACGAGTGTAGTTTCATGTTAAATCAGTTGAAGTGTAACTG
>CM031686.1:2076628-2096628 GCA_006182925.3 Reinhardtius hippoglossoides
TGTGCTGTATCATCCTTTTTCATTATAAGCTCCCATATCAGTTTGTTTTATGATCCAGGTTTTTCCTTCTCTATCTCTTTACAACACTCACTCACACACACACGCACACACACACACACACACACACACACACACACACACACACCTCACTCTCCCATCCCAGCTCTCTCTCTCTTCCTCTCTCTCTCTCTCTCTCTCTCTCTCTCTCTCTCTCTCTCTCTCTCCTGACGCCCACAGATCCAGATCCGTGACATATGTTTGGTTTTGCTGCCAAAACTCTGAGGCTGCAGGTAAATTAATGGAAATCCCATTGGTCAGGGATGTGCACGCGCACACACACGCGGAGGTCAATGGGATTCTCACCCTGATCTTGAGTCGCAGGGTAAACACACACACACACAACACACACACACCACACCCGCGTGCAGAGGGACACGCGCCGTTCTATGATCCATTGATCCCTTTAATTCACCAATAATTCCGGATCAGTGATCAGTTCATTGCCGTGCACATGCACATGCACGTGCACGTGTGCGCGCCTGTGGTCCCACCTAAACCTTTAATTCTCCTTTAAACCTCAGATTGAACTTTGAACCATCCCGGAATGAAAATGAAAAATTCTGACCGAATGTTTCCTTTTGAATTAAAGTCAAATTATTAAAAACGCTAACTCACCAAATTATTCCAACAGACTTTAATTGAATAATCAGATTAAACCACATCGTTGTTTTCGCTGTGATCAATAAATCGGCAAGCAGGGATTTTCTTATTTAAACAGATTCATAAGCTGATATTTATTTATTTAGTATTTTAGTTCATCACATTTCTGATCTGCGTATTTCCACAAGTTAATAAACTAACAACGTGTTTCTCCTAAAATCAGTATTTTTCTTCTTTTAATTTTAATAGTGTTTTAAAACGTTCATTTAAATAAGTAGTTACGTTTCGTTTAGGTTTTTAAAATGTTGCCCACTTGAGTTTGATTCAAGAAATTTCCAGACGTTTAATATGTTTCCTGCAAATTCAAAAGATAAATCTGTATTTTGCTTATATGCAAATCAGCCACAACCGATGTAAAATGTTATTTTTCTTTCTATTATTAATTAAAGTAAATGTCAAATAACAATATTTCATTCAGGATCTATTCACTCTGCGGATATTTAAGTTTGTTTTGATCGTTTCTTTATTTATGCATTAAATGTAAATGCTCGTCCACGCGCAGGAAGAACCTGGAGAAGTAAAGAAGTCAAATGAAGTCAAATGTTCAAAAACCAGGGAAGGAAATATTTTTATTAAAGTCAGAAACATGAAAGTGAACGAAATTAAATTTATGAATAAATTATCTAGATGGAAAAAGAAAACACGGTATAAAAGAATAACAGGAAATACGTTATATTAACATTTTATCCTATTTAGTGAATTTTTTTTGTTTTGCATGAATGGAAATATATTTAAATAATAATAATAATGCGTGTTATGTTGTAGACTTTAATGTTGTTTTGTGATTGAAGCTCAGAAATAAGAAAAAGCTCAGGATCGGAATATTTTCCTCGCTGTGGCTGAAAATGACCAAAACCTCTCACACGTCCATTTGTCCTGCATCGATTTTCTGTCTGGAACTCGACGGTTTGATTTTCATTTGAATGGATGAATAATAACGCAGCTTCATATCTGCCGGACCACGTGTCTCCCCGACGTGCACAGAACTCTGCTGCACAAATTATATATATATATATATATATTATATTTTAATGTAACTCGTGATTATGAGATTAAAAATGTAAAGTTAACCTCCTGCTTCTTGGGCTGATTCCTGAAGTTTAGACTGTTAATATAATCAAAATTAAAAACATTTAAGGCCTAAAAAAAGATGACGTTTTAACTGTAGAAAAACAAAAAGAAGAATATAAATGTGTGTTAAGTTTCACTTTTTGTAAAAATGTGTTACTGCACTTGAATCATAAACAAAATTATCTTTAAATTACCTAATATTCAGGAATAATTGTAAATATATCGACCTGGAAACGGTTCAATTCATAAAACCTGAATAACAAAAGCATCGTTATTGCTACTGAGGCCATTCTGTGATTATTTGGTTTCATATTTATTACAGACTCTATTGCCTTTTCATCAATTTGCGGGGGGGGGGCCTTCTGTCGACTGTGGCCCCCCGCAGCCGGGGCCCGCCGCCCTGACCCCGGGGTCAGAGGTCAGCCGACCACTCTGCCATCACCGCAACAACTCATCAGACAGCCTGCGGCGGACATCAGGAGGAGCTCGCTTTAATTACGGGTAAGTAGCTTGTAGATGATCACTCACTGGTTTCTTCTCTGGAGTCAAGTGACGTGAAATCTCCTTTCGTGTGAATCACGTCCTGGTTCTGCAGGAGAGCGCCGACGAACCCGGAGCGACGCCAGTTCACAGAAATGAGTGACTCCTGCTCCTCCTGTGGGTCAGTCGTCCACACAACTCTGTAAACAACCCACTCATCCATCGTTTTAACTTCAATTCTACAAATTAAACCTGCTAACTGACCTGCTAACTGACCTGCTAGCTGACCTGCTAACTGACCTGCTAGCTGACTTGCTAACTGACCTGCTAGCTGACCTGCTAACTGACCGGCTAACTGACCTGCTAACTGACCTGCTAACTCACCTGCTAACTGACCTGCTAGCTGACCTGCTAACTGACCTGCTAACTGACCTGCTAGCTGACCTGCTAACTGACCTGCTAACTGACCTGCTACTGACCTGCTAACTGACCTGCTAACTGACCTGCTAGCTGACCTGCTAACTGACCTGCTAACTAACCTGCTAACTGACCTGCTAACTGACCTGCTAACTGACCTGCTAACTGACCTGCCAACTAACCTGCTAGCTGACCTGCTAACTGACCTGCTAACTAACCTGCTAACTGACCTGCTAACTGACCTGCTAACTAACCTGCTAACACTGAGTACTGACACTGCTAGAACAGACATGGCATATTCTTTTAAAAAATCAAAAATGACAGATGATGATTATTATTGTGTTTGAAGATAAATCCACCATCTTGTCCTATGTTCTAAATACAAAACCCTGTAACTGTTCATATGATATTTTATATTTACATACGTATATTAGATTTTCATAACTACATCTGGAATGTTTCTGTAATCAGAGAGAATAGTAGATCATCATCATCATCATCTAATAATTAATAAATACTTTAATTCTGCTGTAGTGAAGTTATTTATCGTATGAAAACACAGATCAGGATTGTTCTGATAAACCTTCACTCTCACATCCGTAAGACTTTAGTCTGGATTAAATATAAAACCCTTTATTTTTAAATTCCTTCTTAATATCTTCCCTGCTCTGAAAGGATTTAAAAATCCTCCCGTCAGCAAAAAAAACAACCACAACCCCCGTCAGATAAATATGAAGTTCACATCCACGCGAGCGACTCCTCCTCCCGTCTGACACAACATGGCTTCCAGCTCAGGTCTGATTTATGAACCTCCAAATGATTAACCACAATCATGGAACCCCCCCCCCCCCCCCCCCCCCCCCCCCCCGCATATCGACTCCGCGTATTGACGTCTGTGTAAACCTCACAATCGTCGGCATTTGACCGGCGTTCCTCAATAAATAGTGGAAATGAAACTTGGGAGGTCAGGGAAACACTAACTCCCCCGGATTGATTTCCAATAATCTGGTCGTTGCCTGTCTGATCCGCGGGGTGCAGGCTGCGGGGGGGGGGGGAATCGTCAGCTCGCGTCCTGCGGGCTGTTGCCGTGGCGACTGGTGTGGAGATAATAGCAGCTAATGAGATATTAACCCCGAATGAGGAAGAAGACAGGAAGTGATGAGCTTTTGCCCGATAGACTAAAGACGGGACTCATCAATGGACGACCTCGGCCCGGTCGATATTGTGTTGTTACTCGACGGCAGTAACAAGCAGCGCCAGCCCCCCCCCCCCACCCCCCACCCCCCCGCCCGTCCCTCTGAAAACCCAGGAAGTAAATCCAATTGCTCGGTATAAACACACACACACACACACGGTCAACCACATACACTAACACACATTTGAAGATATTATAACACAACATCACTAAAACACACACAAACGGGAAAACATACAACCTATACACACACACACACACACACACACACACACGTGATCACACAAACAGAAACAGTGATGTTGCACGGCCGGCTCATTGTCCAGCTGGTTAGGATGTAAGCGGGCGATCGCACCCTGCAGGTCAAAGGTCAACTTCATCCCAGACGCCTGACCTCATCCACCAAAGGTTGACCTCCGTGTGTGTGTGTGTGTGTGTGTGTGTGTGTGTGTGTGTGTGTGTGTGTGTGTGTGTGTGTGTGTGTGTGTGTGTGTGTGTGTGTGAGGGAGGTATGTACAGAGGGAGAAATTTGGTGGATGATGAGGTGAAAGGCACAAGTGAAATATTACATCTCTTGCAGGTGGGAGGGGTTTAAGATCATTTTAATTTAAGAAAATCTTTTATTTGAGCGTCTGAACTCACACAGATGTGGTTTTATGTATCATAAAAATTAAAGCAAAACAGATTTGAACAAAACACAACAACTGGATAAAAGGAGATGAAGTGAGATTTGTGTGTCGCTGCAGTCGCAGGTTTAACTCGGCCGTCGTTTCATTCCTCTCTTGTCTCCTCTCTCCTTCTGCTCCACCGTCCCTCCATCCCCACGAATTATCACCTGACCTTGACTTTGTGACCCGCTGCAACACCCCCCCCACACACACACACACACACACACACACACACACACACAGACACACACACACACACAGACACACACAGGCTTACAGACCTTTAAATCTAAAGGTCACCTACGTTAAAGTGGACGTCCTCACGCAGCAACTTCTTCTACTTGCGCAATAAATTATTCACCGTAAAAAGGGAGAATTTTATTTTGGGGGCGTAATGGACAAAATTGTAATATTAATAAGAAGCTTTTTTAAAGATATATTTCTGTGAATAGAATCATCAAAGCTGATTCCCTGTGTAACTCAACTATTGTGATTAATATGAAGTGATGTTCGGATTAAAGCTCAGTAGGTTTGTTCAGTATTTGTATTTTAGAACGCTGAGACGTGCGGTAGCCTTTGATAATATGATGCACGTTTGGGTTTATTAACTTTATTTTGAATAGAAATTAATGTATCGAGAATCTTCACATCATAGAGTTTCAAATTATTTTCTACACGTTTGTCTGAAAGCGATATTCTTTAAGATCCAGCTGTTTCCATCCAGATGTGATTTTGTAAGTGTGATCTCATCTTTCCTTTCAATGTCATTTACCCGATATACAATTAAATTCTTAAATTACTATTATTGTATTGTTAATTTGAGCATATTTATATATATATATATATATATATAAGGTTTTTACTTATTCTAACATGTATTTATTTTCCATGTGCATCTTCTGTTTGCAGCAAATAGCTTCGGCCGGAGAGTCGGTGCCGGCGAGCGGCCTCCTCCTGCGTCTCCTTCACACCGGGCTCGTCATCCCGCAGCTTCAAAGACGAAGGTGAGTAGTGGGGAGGAGGAGGAGGAGGAGGAGGAGGAGGAGGAGGAGGAGGAGGAGGAGGAGGAGGGGATGGAGGATGAAAGCGAGGTGGAAATACGCCTGGCCGAGCACTTGTGTTTCCCTCCCTCCCCGACGACCCCTCCTCTCCTCCCCAAAAAACATTCTTTTCCTCCTTCCAGCCTCGTTCACCCCCTAATCCCTCGCTGCTCCACTGCATATGTTTCCTAATCCGGAGTGTGTGTGTGGGAGACCCGAACCCCCCCCCCCCCCCCCCCCCCCCCCCGTCCCTCCCTCGCTCCATCCCTCCATCCCTCCATCCCTCCCTCTCCACCCTCCCATCCTTACCAATTCTATTGGCGACTTTAACACTGTAACCTGCCTCCATTCCTCTCTCTTTTAGCCCCCCCCCCCCCCCCCCGTCTTTCTTTCTCTCTGCAGCTCTTATCATTAGACAACAGTGCGGACCAGCCTTTCGCCGCCCCCCCCCCCCCCCCCACCTCCACCTCCGCCGCCATTTCTTCTTCACCTTCTCTGATTCCTGGTTTATTTCTCCTCTCGTTCTTTTGTTTCTTTTTTCCCCCTCTTTGCATTTATCATCTGTTTTATTGTCCTTTAATCTTCTGAAATATTAAATAACATCCTATTATTTTACGACACTTTTACACACGTCTCCATAAAAAATGCGTCGATGGATAATTCCCCCCCGAATCTCAAGTTGCCCCCAAAAACTTATTGTGAGAAGATTATGAATAATCAAATTAGTTGTAGTTATATTCTGTGTAAATGTCGCGAGTTTCTGAATGAAATGAAAATGTGTAACTGGTGTCGTCCCCCCCCCCCCCCCCCTTTGCTTCTCTTCTCAACACTTTATTATTTTCCACTAGTTTCTCTGCTGCTCATTCATCCTTTTGTTTCCTGCCCCCTAGCTGTCTTCTTTTTCTCTCAGGTGATTTCGTTCTCTCTCTTCTCCCTCATTTCAGCCGTCACACACACAGACAGACACACACACACACACACACACACACACACACACACACACACACACACACACACACACACACACACACACACACACACAAGCCTTTTTGTCCAGCTCTTCCCGTGCTTTACCCCATTACTGAATAGTATTCCTGCAGCCCTTTGTGCAGCCCTGTATAGGCACATGCCAAGTCAAGTTATTTCAGAGCGGTTTCAATGGAATTACCCCCCAAAATAATCTCCTTTTGCTCCCCGGGAAAAAAAAAGAAAGTAGAAGAGGACAGAAGAATAGAAGTGAATAATGTAAAATGAACCAGCACACCCTTGACACAGCATAAGCCGGTAGTTCCATACTAGAGGAACACGAGAATATGAAAAGATCAGAGGGGCCTGCATGCTAAAGAAGCACAGAGGAGCCGGGGAAATGAATTGTGGATAAAAGCAGCGCAGCGCAAAGCCACGTAAACTCAGCTTACCCTGCTTCTTCTATGCAGAGATTACTCACCTTTTTTTAAGCTGACACAAATGTTCAGGACTTAAATGCGCGGCGCATCAAACAGTTTGTTGGAAAAGGTCCCGAGAGGTAAAGACACAAGGTGCAGCGGCGCCGCGCGAAGGCTCGGCTTCACTCCGGAGCTCAAACAAATGGATTTTACTATCAACTTTAGCTCTAATATAAATTCATTGGGAAACAGTTGATATATGGAGACGTACAAAGCCGGTAACAATGGAATACATTGAAAATATCTGGTTCACCGAGCTGCGCGGCCATTAGCGGCGCGGAGGTCAGGGTCAACGCCGCGTAGTAAAAGTGAATGATGGCTGTTTGAAATGATCCTTAAATGAGCTGTGACTTCTGAATAGGGATCAGTATGTTCTCGTGAAGTTGTGTTTTATTCCAGGGCGGTGGTTCTGATTATTGTATACATATAAAAAATAATACAGATTTAAGAGTTTCACATCTTTAAGTACAAATTAACGAAGCTTTTAGTATTTTTCATATTGATGCAATTTGCAATTTAATTTACTCTCTATTAAATATATTTTGTTTGAAATGTACAGTCAATTAATAACCATTTAATAACATCTATAACAAACTATAATTAAGTGTTAGTATAGAGTATCTGTTATAATTGTTATAACTTACTTAACCTCTATAAAATGTGATATACTGGTTGTACATGTTAAAATAATTTGGGAGGTCAAAGTAAAGTATTTTCCCAGATTTTTACTTGTGTGTCTGTGTGTCTGTGTGTGTGTGTGTGTGTGTGTGTGTGTGTGTGTGTGTGTGTGTGTGTGTGTGTGTGTGTGTGGACGATCAAGTCGTATAATTAATAATTCCACAATTCTTTGCTTCCAGTGGTTTCACATGTGTCAGAGTGACTCACAGAACAAAGTATTCACTATCAAAATAAATAATCAAGTATGAAACATAAGTAAAACCCAATAACAAATCCTGAAACCAGCGTTTAAATCAATAAAACACAACGTGCAGATGAGACAAACTGTACATCTACTGCACCACAACGAGTCAGTGTGCATGTATGTAACGCACAACTCTCCGAGGCGTGCGAGCCACACTTCAGGCATTTGACTGTGTTTCCATGTGCGTGTGTGTGCGTGTGTGTGTTCATCAATACGTATATCTCCATGTGTGTGTCAGTGCCAAGTGTCATATCGATAGGTTAATAGCTGCGGTGTCGGATTCACTAACTCTCTGATTAGTTGACAGTTCACTAATCCACACACCATCTTGAGTTATTGGCCCGGCCCATTGATTTCCAGCCCGCCGGCCGAGCCGGGAGGAACTCGGGGGGTCGTAGGAGAGCCTGCTGCTATTGATTGGCCCCGGATCAACCCCACCACCATCTCCCTATAACACACACACACAGACACACACAACACACACACACACACACCTAGCCCCGCCGCAGTCCTACGACACGCAGCGTGGCCATACCTCCAGATAGCCTGTGTCCGTTGGTGTCGTGCTGTCGTGTCGTCTCCATCACTCACCTTTTTACAGACACGTGTTTTTATTGGCAGATTTTACGACTTGCAGGAGGCGTCCAACAAAACAAAACAAAACCTGCCTCCTCTCGCCTCCTCTCGCCTCCTCTCGCCTCCTCTCGTCTCCTCTCGCCTCCTCTCGCCTCCCCTCGCCTCCTCTCGCCTCCTCTCGCCTCCCCTCGCCTCCCCTCCCCTCCCCCTCGCTCTCCTCTCGCTCTCTCTCTCGCCTTCTCTCGCCTCCTCTCGCCTCCTCTCGCCTCCTCTCGCCTCCCTCCCTCGCCTCCTCTCGCCTCCTCTCGCCTCCTCTCGCCTCCTCTCGCCTCCTCTCGCCTCCTCTCGCCTCCTCTCCCCTCCCCTCGCCTCCTCTCGCCTCCTCTCGCCTCCTCTCGCCTCCTCTCGCCTCCTCTCGCCTCCTCTCGCCTCCCCTCCTCCTCTTGCCTCCTCTCGCCTCCTCTCGCCTCCCTGTCTCCGTCTCCACTTCCACATCCTCTCGTCTCCACCACTTTATTCAAGTTATGCACCACCCGGAAACGTTCCCCCTCTGTAGACATGGAACGTGAGACGTGTGACTTTTTAGGGTTTATCACCTATACTGAAACAAGCCACTAGGAGGCGATCAAGGTAACGTGGCTTCACTTTGGGGAGCTGTCACGTCGTCCATCTTTATTTACAGTCGATTGAAAATGCCTCCGTGTCCCCAGAGGAAGAACCAGAGGAAACGACTCGAGACAGAAACATCTGGAGTGTTTATCATCGTCTGCAGCTGGAACAGATCAGCTGGACTTTAACTTTCTCGTGTTTCAGCATCTGCTGCCTCTCGTCTCACAGAGGAGCGATATGAGCTGAAGACCTGGATTCAAACCGGCAACTTTCCAGGCCCCTTACAAGGTACATTTAATTCTGCCTCAGCCAACGATCGACCATTCCAACATCCCTCGTTTTATTTTCCTCCTCTCTCTCTCCCTCTCTCTCTCTCTTCCCTGTGCTCCTTCCATCGCTCCGCAGCCTCTGTGTAAGCATTGGGGTGGGGGGGGGGGGGGGGGATCGGAGTGGGGGGTTGTTAAACATTTTTCTTCCTTCTTAATTGTTTTGACTTGTGCCATTGGCATCCCGATTAGGCCCCATTGATTTCCCACCGCTAAGTGCATTGATTTCTACATTTCTCATTGATCCCTGCTTCTAAATCTGCCCACACACACTCTGTGTGTCTGTCTCTATTTCTCTGCACGAACACCAAGCAGGCCGAGCACTAACGCGTGTGTGTGTGTGTGTGTGTGTGTGTGTGTGTGTGTGTGTGTGTGTGTGTGTGTGTGTGTGTGTGTGTGTGTGTGTGTGTGTGTGTGTGTGTGTGTGTGTGTGTGTGTGTGTGAGAGCCAATGAGAGAAAGACAGAAAGAGAAAAGGAGGCCGGTAGAGAGTGAAGATGGAGAAAAAGATGCAAATAAAAGACCGATGGAGTTCACCGATGGTGTTTATGTTGTACAGGAAAGGATAAGAACGTGTGTGTGTGTGTGTGTGTGTGTGTAGGTACGTGTCTTTTAATAGTTTTGTGGACAAACCGTTGTAATGGGGATGTTCTGGTTCCGTCTGCTGAGGGCTGGTTGAGGGTGAAGACTTTGTTTCAAGGTCAGTATTTGAGGTACGGATCAAGCTGCTTCCAGACCTGCGCTGAAGAGGCTGTGTGTGAAAACGCAAACATCCGAGTCAGTTGCTGCGCAGACGTTTCTAACACGCAACAGACGCCGAGCTGGAAGAATACAGATGTGTACAAGAAGAGTCGTACGTGTTGAAGACGCAGATGAAGATATCTGAGAGCTTTTGGTGATGAGGGCTGATGCTGGTGTCGATGTGCTGTTAGAAAGCTAAATGATACGTCATGTCCGGCCTCCTGCTGCTCACAGGCTCCACCCCCTCACCTGAACGCTCCCCCACGTTCTCCTGTTGTTGTGAACGAGTCGGACCCGGACAATATCCTGCTGCGTTCTTCACACGTGAACTCAAGACAAGACAAACTCCAGAAAATGTCCGGACCTAATTTTACAGACATTTTCCAGAGTTAATTTCTGAAAACATCTTTGGTTAGTGAATAGAATGTCCTCACAACTAGAGGAAGTCCAGCCTGTGTTTGTGTGTGTGTGTGTGTGTGTGTTTTGTGTGTGTGTGTGTGTGTGTTTGTGTGTGTGTGTGTGTGTGTGTGTGTGTGTGTGTGTGTGTGTGTGTGTGTGTGTGTGTGTGTGTGTGTGTGTGTGTGTGTGTGTGTGTGTCTGGGACAAAGACTTTGGTTGTTTGTCTGAAAAGGTTCGATATGAAGTGTGTTAAATTCAAGTATTAGTGGTGAAGTCGTGTGAGATGCTTTTTCAGCACAGTGGTACTTTGTGAAGGATGGTGTTTAAATCACCTTCCTCTTATGTCTGTGGTATTTTTTGCAGCTCCTGTATTATTACTATTATTCTACACACACACACACACACACACACACACACACACACACACACACACACACACACACACACACACTCTCTCTGCTCTTGATCATATTCCATGGTGTCCAGGAGAGCTGGGTCTGATCCTCTCCGTTTTTAAGGCTCTCATCTCCCCCCATGTCTTCAATGGACACACACACACACACACACACACACACACACACACACACACACACACACACACACACACACACACTCGGGGCTGCATGGGCTGGAAAGCTCCATCCATGTCATTGGCATTACCTCAAGCCTTGATGCTGCATTTGTGCTAAGCTAAGCTGTTTGGGCCTCTCTGAGCATAAGAGTGTGTGTGTGTGTGTGTGTGTGTGTGTGTGTGTGTGTGTGTGTGTGTGTGTGTGTGTGTGTGTGTGTGTGGTGTGTGTGTGTGTGTGTGTCGTGCGTGTGTTTCATGATTGTCTGGTGCTGTTGTGGTGACTTGTGCGTTCATGAATTTGGTGTGTGTGTAGGTAACAGAATGATGAGTATATCTGTGTGTGTGTGTTTGAACCTGATAGCAGGAATGACAGCAAAAAGTCAATATTGCACCCTTCACACACACACACACACACACACACACACACACACACACACACACACACACACACACACACACTTCAGAGCTGTCCTGCGTTTTTACATCTTAAATCCATTACAACCCATCCAGGATGAAACAGGATGCAGAACATGTGTGAAATACGAACACTGGGAGATTCACAGAGATCCTCTTCAAAGTGCTGATGAAATTATGTGTGAAATAAAAGAGAATATACACGGAAATAATCCAGAGTGGATCCAGATAAGAACAAGCCGAGACATCCAGGGGCGGGGGGGGGGGGGGGGGAAAGAAGCATATTCACACACATATTTTCACGCTAAGTGTGATTTCCCGTGCGCTGGAGGCGGCTGAGCTGTAAGCAAGAGCATTGATCTGCCTCAATGATCGTATCAAGGTGGCGTATCGACACCATTGTGTTTTACTCTTTTCTCTGTTTGTCCTCCGCGGCCTTAAGAGGAATAATGGATATGTAGGAGAGGTATTGGCAGGGCCGAGACCGGCCTATTGACAATCTGTCAGCATTGATTACTTAGTCAGGCTGCGAGAGGAAAGGCAGAGAGACACAGACAGAGAGGAGAGAGAGAGAGAGAGGGAGGGAGGGAGAGAGGGAGGGAGGGAGGGAGGGAGGGAGGGAGACAACGAAAATAGATAAAATGTCAAAACGTAAAACTAATGTGTGTGCACAGGAGAGGGTGTGTGTGTTTATTAGTGTCAGTGATGCATGAGTAATTCCTTCTGTGTGTGTGTGTGTGTGTGTGTTTATAATAATCCATGAAACAACAGAGCACTGATTCTCTCTCTCAGTGTGATGTGTGTGTGTGTGTGTGTGTGTGTGTGAATATTTGATAGTGTTTATTAAGCCCCTTGTTACAGAGAGGTGATGATTCTTCCCTTTCATTCGCTATCTCTAGGTTTGTTTGTGTGTGTGTGTGTGTGTGTGTGTGCGTTTACAGCGTTAGCGGAGGGGTAGGCGGTGATATAATTGTAAGCTGGTATTGATTGGCTCCCTCTTGTTATTGATGAGGGGGAATTTAATTCAACCAACTCGTTTGTCAGCATGACACTGCCATTTAACGATGAACTCTCTCTCACACACACACACACACACACACACACACACACACACACACACACACACACACAGAGAGAGACCAGACAGATAAGTGTAATAATCTGATTCTGCAATAGACTTCTTGTAGTGAAAAGGAAGCGTTCACTTTCCTCGGATTTTTCCAGGTTTTCTTGGGCTATTTTGTGTATTTCTGTGTCTAATGATGCAGAATTAAATATGATTCAACACTGATACATTTGACGAATACATCTATTGTGATATTAAACATTCGTCTGTCATTTTAGACTTTTAAACCCTTTTGTAAACAGCAGTTTAGTGTCAGGTCTGGATTCAGAAAGCAATCGCTGTGAAAGATAAGAAGCAGAATCTATTTTAAGTTCCTTCCCCACTGCTGTCTGTTCGTGTGTGTGTGTTTGTGTGTGTGTGTGTGTGTGTGTCTGTTCATGTGTGTGTGTGTGTGTGTGTGTGTGTCTGTTCATGTGTGTGTGAGTAACTGATCAGAAGTCCACTATGGCCTACGAGCCCACGATGTCAGACAAAGCAAGCACGCAGCAGGTTGCAGAGCAGTTATAAAAGGACGGGTATTACTGAAGGGAAAAGGAACATATTGCTATTGATGAGGCCGCCGTGCGCCATATTTTTCACCTCTCCTTCAAATCCACGCACACCTCCCTCCCCTCCTGCGATGAACGCACAAAACACACTATATTCTACAAGAAATAATTGCTTTTGTCTGGAAGGAGTTTGGATCGGGGCTCCTCTGCGCTCGCCTTCATCTGGAGAGGGGGGCTCTTGAGGGACAACTGGTCGCTTCTTTACACGGCTTCTCCTTCTCCTCTGTCCTCCCTCTTTCGCCTGTTGGACACGCGGATGTCATCTGTCAATGGGGAGCGGGCTCCTTTTTAATTTCATCGAGTGGTGGTGGGGGGGGGGGGGGGTCTCCCTTTGTGAGGGACTTGTGTCTGTGCATAGATGACATCAAAAGCTGCAGCGGGTCGACGGAAACGCTGTGAATCAGAGGACACACGCTCGGCTGGAAGGACGAGCAGCAGCACTGTAGGCACAACACAGGTAGTGGAGCAGCAGTATGTGGAACTGCAGTATCACTAGTAGTACTACTAATACTAGAAGCAGCTGTAATAGACATAGAAGTTATGAAAGTCACTGTAGTATAATCAGAAGAGGAGGAGTAGTGGTGATAATATTAGTTATTGAGGGTGCACAGGATTAACATCAGCACTGGTACTACTAGAAACTGCAGTAGTATAAATATATGTGTTTGATGTATCATTATATAGAACTAGTAGTTGTAGTAGAGGACAGTAATAGCCACAGTATTGGTACAAGTATTAACAGATGGTAAAGCAGCAGAAGTAGTAATAGTATAACAACTCTAAGACTAAGTAATACAAAAAGTACTCACAAAAGTGTCTGTAGTATTATTAGAAGAGTACAAGTAACGATGCAGTAAAGGCCACAGCAGCAATCGAAGTAGTATTGGTACTAATATCAGCAGGTATTGAGAAGTACTAACAGTTGTAGGACAGGTCTGTAGTAGTCAGAGTATTGATATCAGTCATTGCAGTAGAAGTATAGTACATAGCAGCATTTTCAACAGTATCAGTGTTACCAATAATAAAGAGGGAGTATGCAAACTGAATATAGAAACATGGTTGTAGTATTAGGGAGTAGTTGTGGTACTGTAAGGTGTACAAACACTAACAGTACTGACTATAATTGTAGTATATTGCAGTGACCCTAGTAGTCCACCTCAGTAGCAGCAGTTTTGTGGGGACGGTAATGATCATGGGATTAGAAGTACTTTATCAAAGTTATATTCTATATTCCCATCAGCTGCTGAAGTACCGGTAGTACTAGTACTGCGGCTGTGAAGTGAGAGGATCGTGTTTTATCCTTATAGCAGATAGTTTATATTTGATCTGTCTTTCTCTCCCTTCCCAGACATTAGCATCGGCCCGGAGCCCGAGGCCTTTTCCATATATGAGGCCATAATTGATCGATAACTTATTAACAGCTCGGTCCCACCGCGAAGTGTGTACAGAGAAGGTGAGGTGTGTGTGTGTGTGTGTGCGTGAGAGAGAGAGTCTGAGCTTTGGTCGATTTTCTTTTATTGACTGCGATATTTAGCGCATAGATTTTTCTATTTAAAAAAATCTATGGTGGCGCTAATCTTGGGTGTAAATGCGCAGCGCAGATTGTGGCTGTGCGTCCGACCGCGAGTGAGAGGAGAGGGGACGGCCGGGGGGCACGTGCACACACACACACACACACACACACCACACACACACACACACACAGAGGCAACTAAAACGCCTTAATGGGAAACTACGCACACCCACAATTTGGACTCAGCTCAACTGACATTTTACGCACACTTTACGCACGCACGCACGCACGCACGCACGCAGCCCTTCCCAAGCCCCAGTATAATTACTAATTTAACAGCCGTGGCTCTGCAGGCTTTGATTATTCACCTCTTGTGTTGGAGACGGGGAAAAAAGAAAAAACCCATTGGCTGAGTGCTGCAGGTGACCTTGCATAGGCCAGACACAGCCTAAATCTATAGAGAGGGGGGGGAGAGAGAGAGGGGGAGAGGAGGGGGGGGGTGAGGAGGGGAGAGAGAGAGAGAGAGAGAGGAGGGAGAGAGAGAGAGAGAGAGAGGTGTCCACCTGCTGAAATATACATCAAAGCCCCCCCCCCTTTCTGAATCCATGTCCGCACATTGTGAAGAGCAGATCGATTCCTCGAGGCGGCGATGATGTGATTATTGGCTTCATTATAATGAAGTAATCAGAAGATCAATTGGCTGGATCTGCACGAGTCTTGTAGCGGGATTATAGTGGTCAAAGTGGCGTGTGTGTGTGTGCGTGTGTGTGTGTGTGTGTGCGCGCGTGTGTGTGTGTGCGTGTGTGTGTGTAGGGGTGGATGCTTTACACTCTCAGTAATGCAACACAGTCTCTTAGAGATTCAAGCCTGATATGAAATGGACTTTATTTAATCCTCGTCAATATATTCTGTCCAACGTCTTTACACTCGACTTCTGTAACGTTCATTTGGAATTTTCACTATATGATATTTTTCAAAAGAACCATAAGACCCATATGTGTGTGTGTGTGTGTGTGTGCGTATACAGGTAGTGATTCAACATAGACTCTATTATAGAATATAATACCTAATAGTAAACATAATCCTTGTTTATATATTCTGTCCAACATCTTTACACGTGGCTTCTCTATAACGTGAATCTTCATTCTCACCGTGTACTTCAATGTACACATAAAAGATCCATCAGAGACAATATGTGTTCGTAAAACTAAATATATAAGTGAACGACATGAAGTGGGGTTTTCATTTGTGTGTATAGACAATGTGTGTGTGTGTGTGTGTGTTTATATTCTGTCCAACATCTTTACACTTCTATAATGTTAATCCTCATTCTCACTATGTGTTATTTCATATATAAGATCCATAAGAGCCAATAAATGTTCAAATATGTGCCAAAAAAAAAAAGTGTTTGCCCACATGGAAGACAGAGAAAGTGGGTTTGTATAAACCGTGTGTGTGTGTGTGTGTGTGTGTGTGTGTGTGTGTGTGTGTGCTGGGGTGAGGGGTGCAGAGAGAGAGAGAGAGAGAGAGAGAAAGGGGGGATAGAGAGAGGAGGGGAAGGGAAAGGGGGTTCAAAAAAACAAAACAACCCCCCCCCCCCCCCCGGGGGGTTGGGTATCTGTGTGTGTCTCCGGGTCGCAGCGCGTCCTCGTGCCAGAGTGCGTTCAGGCTGCGCGGCGTCGGACTCGAACCACCGGGGTTCCCAGAACACACTGAGGGGGACGCGGATCCACGTCGGAGCGAGGGAGGGAGAGAGAGAGAGAGAGAGAGAGGAGACACCGGCGGATGGAGGAGCAGAGAAAAGACGGTCCAGCGTGAAAAGGAAAAAGCGGCTCTCGCTCCCCCCCCCCCCCCTCCCCTCTCGGCATCTCGCGGTGGCACCGCTGGGGCAGGACGCACGAGGACAGGTGCACTTATTGATATGGATTTATTCATTTATTTATCTATTGATTTTGGCTCTAATTAGTGACCCGCGGTAGAGACAGAGGGAGAGGAGCCGCTGGGGGGGGAGAGGGAGGAGCGAGGCGGGCAGGAGGTGCCTGCGTGCAGCCGCACACTTTAGGATTTGGTTATTTCCATCTTTCTTTACCAAATCATCCTTTCGCGTTGTGTGTGTTTCCGCGTCGCTTCGCGTGCGCGTGTTCTCCAGCAGCTGCTGAACCGAATCTTTACGAGAACCACGAAATATAAAGAAAGAAAGAAAAGAAGCAACAGTCTCACGCTGACAGTTTCCATTGCGAGGATCCGCCCGGTGCACAGTGTTTGTTTGACACTTTTCATGTCATTGCAGGAGGAGAAATCTGTCTTTTCCAAACCTGAACCAAAGCGAAGCGGAGGAGGAGGAGGAGGAGAAGGAGGAGGAGGAGGGGGAGGAGGAAGAGGAGGAGGAAAGAGGCGGACAACGCTCTTTACGCACAGCCGCCTGGACCCGGTGGAGACTACTCGTGTCCGCGTTACATCCAGAGAGGAGCAGCACTGGATCCACATGGTGCAATGAAAACACATCCCGTCCATTGTCCAGGCACCTGCATGGAGTAACCCCCCCACCCCCCACCACCCCCACCCCCCTCAGCTGTATCCCTGCCTCCCAAAGAGAAGCAGTCCCGGCTGCGCGCCCTGCACATCTCCCCGGACTGGTTTACTCCCAACAGGACCACAGCAACCAGCGGTGCCGCAGCGACACGGAGATGTGAGTCCGCCGAGGCACGAGCTCCATCCCCTCGACCCGCACACCTGGACCGCGCCGGAAGAAGAAGCCCAGAGAACCACGCACGGATGAGAGAGGAAGGAAAGTGAGACTAAAATAAACAAAAATCCACCGACCCGCAGGTCGACAGAGGACCATGTTTGTCCCCCTGCCGGTCCCCTTCGTCTTTCAGAGAACAGCGTCCGACTTCAGCGCCTGGAGACTCAAGTCCTCGCTGGCTCCGCGGTCCAGCCCCGGTGAGTCCCCCCCCCCCCCCCCCCCCTGCCGCCGTGCACACACCACACACACACACACACACACACACACACACACACAGACAAACCCAGGGTCATCAGCTGCAGCTTCACCCCCCCACCTCATTTCAAACATTTACTAGATTTAACCACAATTATACAGCTTTTTTTTTTTTTTAATAATTTTAATGTCACTAGAAGAAAAGTCAAAGAAATCACAGACTCGGTTCTTCTACTTTCTCACATTTGATTATAACTCACAATTTGACACGTTTGAATTGTAATATTCTGCAGAATTAAAGTTATTAAACGTCTCATTGAGCTTTCAGGTGTAATTTAAAGTTAAAAAAAAATATATAATTCAAGGACTTGAGATATTTTCACCTGCATGTGGACAATTTAAAATCAAACTGTTTTTATGAATTTGTGATTTTCCTTCTTCTGTTGCCTGGAAATATGCAAACAAGTGACTCTGCATTCACTCAGTTGTTTTATTCATTCGAAAGAGAATTTGAATGTTAAATATCTCTATAACTTACCTACTTTTTATTACTAAAATAAAGCAAAGTTTTAATACTTACTCGCGCATGAATCCATAATGTGACCCACAGAATCGGGGGCATGAATATCCGCCTCATTAGCATCCATCACCGTCTCACAGCGGCGCCACACGCTCCTCATCTTTCCCTCTTTCATTCATGGCCATCCGTCTCCAGCTCCATCCCATCCGTCTCCTCTCCTGTCTCCTCGCTCCTCTCTGCTCCTTCGGTCTTCCTCGGCCAGGTTAGGGGGGAATGTTCATTGTCATCTATCGATCAGAGGGTATTGATCCCCGACCGGGTTCACGTCGGGATGAGCAGCAGCACCAAGTTGACCGAGGGAGAAACTTTGGCTCAGGAGAGGGAAGAGATGAAGAGATAAATTCTGCCAGATTGAGATTTAAACGCTTTGGTATAATAAAGACACTCGGGTATTTCCTAATAAAGGAATTCTTTTTGCTTAATGCTGATTATTGGTTATAATCCCAGAGGAGACCTGTCAGTCAGTCAGTTACTATAACGACCGTATCGTGTCTTAAGCAACACTTTAATTCCTAATGATCGCTGTGACTCGCTCAATCAGATCCATATGAGCTGCGGGCTTCCTCCCCAGTGTTATCAGAGTAATAACGCATCACTTCTCTGTGCTATTTGTGCAGTTTAATATCAATACATTTATTAAAGGGCGACCGCAGCCTCTGTAGTAAAAGGTTTGGGCATAAAAAAGAGTGGGGAATGAATACGTTGGACGTTATAGATGTGTGTGATCACATCTATAACGCACATCAGGAATTATTTTGTTTTGTTTTCCTGGTGACGAACATCTGCCCCAGGGGTCAAAGTTCACCTGTTTTTAATTCACCCGTCTTCCCACCTGTGGACGTTTCTTCGCCTCTTTTCTAAACTTTGCAACCCGCTGGTCGTCGTTTCATAAACAGCGTGCGTGTGTGCTGGAGTGTGTGCACATATTTGAGTGGTGCCCCCCCCCCCCCCCCCATCCCCTATACCCCCTTAATCCATCCAGGCGGAAATTTCAAATGACAGATGAAAGAAGGGGGGGTGGTGGTAGGGTCGGTGTGTGTATGCCGAGCCGAGCCGTGCCGAGCCGAGCCGAGCCGTGCAGGGGTAATTCAGGCTATCACCTTAAGTAGGTGTCAGGAGGAGAAAAAACGGTTGAGGTTTTAATGAGAGCTGCTTCCATGGCGGCTTTGACAGACGACATATAACCACTGGCTTCTGTTTCAGGGGGGGGGGGGGGTCAATTTCTCTGTTGGTCCTTTAAGAAATTAAAGTAAAAGACGCGTCGGGAGAACAAGGAGAAGCGGTGCAGGCCCGGGCAGTGGGTGAACGGACGGATGACTGAATGAACGAGCGAGCGCATAAATGAATAATAAGGGAAACGAGAAGGTTAAAGTATCAGTCGGCGAATTAACAGGTGAAAGTAAATTGAATGAAAAAACGGACGACTGCATTAATGATGAAATGTGTATGAATAAAACATGGCTCCGGTCATTTGAATGAGAGTTTTAATGCAAAAAGGAGGAACAAGTGGAAACGATTCAGCCAAACGAGGAAGCGAGGAGACGAGCGAGCGTGAGGAAACGAAAGGGGCCTCTTCTTCATTTAACGTGTTGCTGTGATAAGCAGCCAATACACACGAGAGAAATAAAGAGCGTACAGGAGAGCAGAGGCCAGCACTCGTCCCCCCCCCCCCCCCCACCCCGTCTGTGTTTCCTTCCTC
>CM031686.1:2101628-2114128 GCA_006182925.3 Reinhardtius hippoglossoides
AGAGAGGGAGAGAGAGAGAGAGAGAGAGAGGGAGGGGAGAGAGAGAGAGAGAGAGAGGAGAGGAGAGGAGGAGGAGGCCCGCAGGCTGTTTAACTAATTAGTGGCTGGTCTGAGGGCGGTGCTCACCTGCTAATTAGGCAGAATAATAGGATGTCACAGGAGCCACTGGTGTGTGTAAGTGTGTGTAAGTGTGTGTGTGTGTGTGTGAGGTTGAACTTGTGACTTGTGTTTCTTTGTTCTTATTAGCACTCACGTTGCCTTCGAGTTAATTCTGAAATACTTTTCAAAAAGCGAAGTGAAAGTTTCTCAAACCGACGGCTGAACAAACTCGTGTGTTTCCAGGTGAGTTGGTTTCTCGAGACGTCAAACTCACTCAAGTTTCACCGTTATGACTAAAAGAATGATAATCGTCTTAGGCCCGTTAATCCCGGATCCAGATCAGCAGCAGCGTTTGATCTGTGGGTCTTTGGCCCCCGGACCCGTGTGCGTCCAGAGAAACTGTCCAAACCAACTCAGGTCCTGACAGGATGATACTCTATCTGCTTCTGGGTGGAAATATTGTGATTCATTTCTTACTCCATTCCAGAAATCGCAGTTATAATCCGAAAGCATCGCCTCAAAGGTTTAAAGAAGATTCTAATGTCTCCTCTCTCTGTGTGGAGGAGGTCGTGGTTGTTGAGCGATCTTCTGCTAATGGTCATCAGCGCCTGCTGCCGCGGTGTCATACACAGAAGTGCTGCTCTTTTGTGCGAACCTGAAGGCAGTGATCTTGTTTCCCTTCTTGCATGAATAGAGCGAGCAGGGCTTAAGGCTCCTGTCCTCCTTCACAGGTCTCTGACATAATGAAGCCAGTGTGTGATCTCACACACAAAACATTTGTATGGAGGTGTGAGTGAGCGCGTCGTGATACCAGCTCCGGCTTCTCAAAGCCGTACGACCGGGTTTTTTCATAGAGATTAAAATGACAAAGCTGTGGATAACCAGAACATGGTGTGTGTGTGTGTGTGTGTGTGTGTGTGAGTGTGTGTGTGTGTGTGAGTGTGTCTCTGTGCTCGAGTACACTTTACTCTCAGAGTGTTTGCATGTTTATGTGCACCGCTGTAATGTAATCTCGCCGCTCGCAGCGCCGCAGGGACGTTTTATGCTCGCCAACATAGTTTGTATCGAATAAACCACACACGCAGAGCCAGCGCGTGTCCTTTGTGCGGCCTTTTTGCATGTCTCCAACTGTGTGTGTCTGTGTGTGTGTGTGTGTGTGTTCCCAGGCAGTCTGAATCCCCACAGCCAACAATGCGTTTCTTCCTGCCGCTGATACATTTAGCTAATAAAGTCGGATGACAGAAGTGGGGTTAGTCAGATTGGATTCCAGCTCTTTTGTCCCCTTTCTCTCTCCGTCCTTCCCCTCGGCCGGTGGTCAGCGCCGGTTTGGGGGAGAAGAGGGGAGATTTAGAACCCCCCCCCCCCCAATTTAATTTAGTGGACAGGAGTTATGGTAATGAACGTGGGGGAGAGAGAGAGAGAATTGGGCGTGGAGAGGAGAGGGGAGGACGGATAGGAAGGGAGAGTGGGGGTCCTTATTTACCTCAGGAACACTACGTCCTTCCTCCCTTTCCTCCCCCCTGACCCCCCCCCCCCCCCCTCAGTGGAGACCGCTGAGGTTTTTTTAGTGAAAAACATAATATCATGCAGAATGGGTGGGTGGGTGGGTCGGGGTGGCGTGTGTTGGGGTGGGTGGGCTGTGTGTATGCACGGAGACAGAAGTAAAGTGACAACAATAGAGGACGGAGAGAGAGGGGTGGGGTGGGGGGGGGGGGGGGGACTGGGGTGGACAGGCGCTGGGTCCGGCCCTTTTTAATAAATCTGAGTGCTCCGGTTAGTGCTTCAATCTGCTATACTCAAGTAACCCCCCCCCCCCTACCCACATTACACACAGACACACTTTCAAATACATACATGCACTTACTCTCATTGTCGCCCACATGTGCTGTCGCCAGACGACGAGCTCGAGGGCTTTCAGGTGTTTTCAGGCCCTGCCGCCGCCGACGGGAGCACGAGCAGGAAGTGGCGGGTTTTTCGGCAGCTGTAATATTCGTCAAGATTTTATATTTTCTTCTGAGGAACTGTTGCGTTGTCTGTTTGGCGTCTTGCGTGTAAAAATAAAAGATGGACGACGCATCTCCAACCTCACAGGACTGAAGCCAAAACGGTGCCACCATCTTGTACGTTGTTTATTCTTTGAGATAGAGAGAGTGGAGAACACGTGAGGAAACCTGAAATGACAGAAACCATCTGTATCATTTAATAAAAGAGCCATCAAGTCCGTTTTTATAGGTTTTTAAATGGTCAGATCATTGACTGTGATTGGTCGAGTACATCTGCAGCACAAGATGGCTCCGCCCCTCTCATATTTTGGCTTAAAAACGGAAATCGTTGAGCTGGAATCCAGTTTAGATGCTTTTTGAGTTGAAAAAAACATCCACACTATCACACTGGGGGGGGGGGGGGGCTTTTCCGGGTCCATTTAGCTGTTTTGAAGGTGTCATTTTCTTATTGGTCGTAGATAACTGGCCCAACAACAGATGTCGGGTAAACACATCTCCAGCAGCCGCAGCGTGAGTGTGATAGCAGGAATCTTTCACCTGAAACATTAACGGTAAACATCGGGTGTCGCTCGGATGGAAAGAGCAAGAGGCTTTTTCTTTAGAACGACAATTTCGTGTCAATGTTGAACAATCACACACAGTTTCCCCCCTTTTACACCAAACCTGCTCCGGTTCTTGTTCTTCTAGTTGGATGGTTGATTGGTTTATTGGTTTATTGGATGGTTTGTCACCAGGCTTACGCAAAAACTACCAACCCAATTTCCATGAAACTTGGTGGGAGGATGAAACATGAGCCAAGAAACAACTCTTTACATTTTGATCCAGATCAGTGGAAGGATGTTGGACGTATCCGCTGTTTTTCTTCGGAAGGTTACCTAGCAACCAGATGGTTACTGACAACCTGTATATTTTTTGATGTGAAAATCTTTTTGGGCTCATGTGGAGATTTGTTCTGGAACAAGAAGACGCTGGGATACTGTTGTTAAAAGAAACGATAAGAACGAGAGTTTATCTCAAACGAGCAGAAACAAAAACATGTTTCAAAGATATTGTTTTTGTTTTTTCAAAGAAGGGAGTTGAAGAGTCGTCTCCGTTTTCTCTACGTGATTTAAAGCGTCTTAGTCGCCCCCCCCCCCTCCTCCCCCTCCTCCCCCGACGCACTCACTAGCAGTTTTGAACACACAATCGCCTTCACACTCTTATGGCTCCAATCTCTCCCACATACAGAACACACACATTTACTCCATCAGATAATAGGAGGATAAAAAAAACCTCCTTATTCTTTCTCCTTTTTCCCCTCTCTCCCCCCCCCTTCTCCCTTTTTCTTTTTTTATCCTCTTTTATTATCCTCTGCATTTTTTCCTTCAACAGAGGAGTGCTCAGTCCAGAAATGAAATTAATCTGTTGTACTACACCCCTCCCTTCTTCCTCCCTCCTTCCTCCTTCCTCCCTCCTTCTTCCCCCTCCTTCCTCCTCCTCCTCCTCCTTCCTCTCCTCCTCCTCCTCCTGCATCTCAATCTCATTCTCTCTTTGCTCTGTGGGGAGGATTGGACTCGTCACTTTAACCTCTTCATATTGGATATGAATCTGTTAGCCCGCCTGCCCCTCTGTCTAACACTCCCCACCTCAATCCACATAGTTCAGGCGCACACGGGGAAGTGCATGTACACAAATACACGCGCACAAAGCCACTGTCACACTTATTTACACACTTGCATGAATCCACACGCACAAGCACGAACAGACGCTGTACTCCCATGCACTTCATTCCACACGGGTATCTAAACAAATCTTTTGACAAATCCCAATCCTCACACACACACACACACACACACACACACACACACACACACACACACACACACACACACACACAGACACACACACACGTTGACATCTCTGACAAACCGTCCTCCGGCGGGTTTCTCCCACTGCTTCAATCAGAGCCGTTGATATGAATCTGGGCTGTTTTCTCCGCACTGGCAGCAGCAGCACTATAGCAGCTGTACATTTTAGCAGCTACACATCTTTCATCAGGGCCGGTGCCTGCAAAATAGCTGTTTACACCCCCCCCCCCACACACACACACACCCCCGCTTTGATTCCTGCCACTTCTACATAGAGACGGGCGATATTGCTGGATTTTAGCTCTGGCCTTGGCTGAACCGCCCTGCCTTATTAGTGGGGATATGGAATGAATGAGAGAGGCTTCATACTTCATATGAAAAAGGGAGGCAGGGAGATGTGGGGCAGGCAGGGAGGGAGGCAGAAATGGGGGGGGGGGGGGGGGGGGGGGGGGGGGGGGTGTAGGGAGAGAAATGTGGGGAGTGAGCGAGCTTCTCCTTAATGGTTTCCCCTAGGGGCGAACTGGTGCAGCCACATACAGTCGTAGCAGTGAAATGGGACAGGTGAAGATCCTCTCCCTCCTCCTCCTCCTCTCCAAAGAGTGGTATGAATATGGTAAATCCGCTGTCCGCTTGGCGGCATGATTCTCTCCCAGAAAATGGCCCTGTGTCTGCGTCCCTCGGGGGTATAAGCTAAGGAGATTCTGCATTTAGGCCCAGCACTCACTCCCTCTCTGCTCTCTGGGGGTTTGAAAGGGCCCCAGCCTGCACGGCCCAATCCTCCCGTCTATCTCACCGCCGCAGCAGCAGCGATAGCACACAACGCAGCAGCTTAACCGCGGTGGCTGGAGCTACACGGCTATCGCTATCTGGATGCGTGGCTTTCACACTCACACACACAATCACACACACACACACACAATCGCACACACACACAGCACACACAAGCAGAGCCTCTATTAATGTCAGTGTCTCGCTGACTGAGTGAGGTACATTTAGCTGGTGTTGGCCCGAGGCAGTGAGGGATCACCGATGACCATCGTCATGTTCTGTTACACACTCTCCGAACACACACACACAGGCTTGTTTTGTGCTGCCAGCTCTGCGGCGCCGGTCCTGTCGGGGTCAGGGAACATGGCCGGATGGCAGCTCATTCAGACAGTGTGTCAGTCATCCGTTACTGCAGAAGACAAAGCATTCGACCTATTTGCACCTGCGTGGACTTCGTGGTCGAGCTGGGAAACGCCGACGCGATCCGACTCCGGACGTCAGCTCAGCGGTTTGGTTGTTGTGGGTGATGTGAACTCTGAATAAAGAGTTTTATGGTCAAACGTGAGGTTCAGCTCAGGCACAATGTGGCGTTCAGACTGGAAAGGGACGACGTCCGAGCTCAACCACGACCCTTTGCTCATTACATCATGATTTCTCCATTAAAGTGATAGATCTCATCCTGCTCCTCGGCAGGTAATTAAGTTTGTCAAGCAATATACGGCCTCTGTGTAAATCTTAATAATCTCGGCTTGTAAAATTAAACATTTATTAGGGTCAGGCTGGAGGAGTGGTCGAAATTTGGTGTCTTGCCCAAGGACCACGTGACCCACGGAGGGAATCGATCCTGTGAACTCTCAGACGAGGGACAGAGGAGCCAACAACCGTGTTAAACAGTGAAATCCTATTTATCTGTGTGTTAGTTTTATGACTTCAATTAACGAGTCATTTAAACGACAACCACACTGGCTGAATGTGTAACGATGAGCTTTCGTCAACACAAAGTTCGTGAGGGATTCGGACCTTTGGAAACTCACGATCACGGAGTTGTTCGTGTTTTCATCGCAGCACCGATGTTGGCATTTGCATTTAGACGTGATGAAATATTGATGCAAATGTGCTCAGTGTGTTCATTCATGTGACCCGAGTGTGTTTGTGTTTTCAGATGAAATGTGCTAAAGTGTGTGTGGACGTCTGTTTGTCAACGTGTGTGTGTGTGTGTGTGTGTGTCCGAATGTTTTTGTCCTTCGGCTGTGGCACATGTGAGCCTAAGTGTGTTTGCATAGTGCATCTGCCCCGTGTGTGTGTGTCCATGCATATGTGTGTTTATGTGTTCGCTTCCCAGCCCCCCACTCTCCTCCTCCTGGTGGTGGCGGGGGGGCAGCAGGGGTCCGAGCGCCCCGTGTCATCCCGAGCCCCCTCCTCACATCCTTTGTCTGCTCGTCAGTTAGGGAGCAGTCTGCGCAGGACCCGGGGATGCGGGGGGGGGGTTGACCTTTACCCTTAACCCCCTCACCTTACACCTCCCCTCTCCGCTGCTGCGGCGATTCATATGCAAGCGACCCGTCAGCCGCCCATTCTTCTCTCTCATCTGTCCACGCCTGGCCAGGCTGTTGTGTCACGTCTCAAGTTCAAGGCCCGGGACGGAGCAGGCCGTCCGGGGGCCAGGCCGGGCCGGGCCGCGGCAGACCAGACCGGGCAGCCAGCAGGGGTCGGGGGGCGGGGGGGGAGGGAGGGAAACCAGTGTTTGGCTGCTCATTTTTCATCGGGGGTCAGCGAGAGATGGTCGGACGGTGTCGTGGGGATGGGCCCGGGTCACACTCCGGGTCGACCTCACTCTGACATGTCTGTTACCCGGGATTTCATCTTCTGTTGATCCTGGAAACGTTATTAGCCACAGAATTAGAATTTAATATCGTTTTAAATTTGATATTTAGTATGTCAAGATGATATTAAAGCAGAATAAACATAGGAGGTAATATCAAAAAATATATATATTTAATCTCCTTTTATCATTTGTGATATTAATATTAATAATATAATTCAAAGCAATTACTTATCATTGCTTTGAATTGTATAGTTCCTGTTTTATTTACTTTTTGATGTTGCTGTGTCGGAGGCTGGGCAGTGGGTCGTTAAAGCGTTTTCCCCTCTGAACATCTTAAACGGCTCGGTTTACGTCGAGCGGCTCCATTGTAGCCTCCGGGGGGGGGGGGGGGTTGCTGCTGGGGTCGCAGGGTCAGGGTCAAGGTGGGTGGGGCCTGGGTCAGCCAGCCAGACGGACGCACAGACGGTGGACTTGACATTGAGTGGATGAGTGGATTAACAGGATCGGGAGGCTCCTGGTGTCTTAAGTGTATTGTCATTGGGAAAAGCTGGAAAGTGATGGTTTGTGTTGGGCCGAGGATTTAAAGGTGTGTTTCTCTTATCCAGTTTTATTTGTGGTGCAGAAATTATTGAATTTGTCTTTTTCACAGTTTGATGTGTATATGACAATTACAGATAAATGCCAGAAAAGCATCAAAGCACCTCGGCTTTGATATTAAATCTGCTTCAGTTGCTCCGGACGTCTTCCAGAACATTTCCTGTCGGCGTCCGAGTAAAACGTCCTGAAAAAGTCCAAATGAGTCCATGTGAGAATACAGCCGGTCAAGTGGACCCAACCCAGATCCCATCACCGTTCTCTCCATGTTTGTCACTTGCACACACAGACCATAATGACGCATGACTCATACGAGCACATCACTATTTCCCAGCCTCTCTGCCACTTTGTTTTTTGTACTCATTCATCTTTGTAACGAGGGGTTTATGCACCTTCCTGTGAAACCCCTCTCCGTGTAGCTGTGGACGGATGAAGAGGCACCTCCTCAGTTCTTCTCTCGTCCAAATGGACCTTTCAAAGTTCTCACCACTACAAATTACATCCACCCACGCTGTCAATCAGCGCTTTCAGTCCCACTCTGGTTCAATTTGAGGTTCAGTGTTTTGCCCAAGGACACGCTGGCATGCAGTCCGGAGGAGCTGGGGATCGAACCGCTGACCCTCTGTGGCGATAAAGTCTACGATCCATCAAAGGCCAGAGACGAACGCTGTTGTCCAAGTGAAATTGAGCGAGGAACACATCTGGATAACTTCTCATGACACCGAGCAGCGACAACCGAACGTAGAGAAACCGATAAAGCTTCCATTGTTGTTTCTGTTTCTGCTCATTACACAAAGCGACAGTGGGCGTGAGGGAAACAAGCTAAAGATCTGTTTTAGTACCGAACCTGACAGGATGATAATTGTGTAAATCGTGTTCCTGTGCGGAAGCTTCTCTTCTCTGCTTTGTTTCCCATCTCGCTTGTTTCGTTTGTGGCTCCCGTCTGTACTTCCACACAGCGTCCTTCCATTTGTGATGAATAAATGCGCTGAATGAACCATCCACGAACAATAACCACGAGAGATAACGCCATTGTCCCAGCGCAGCGTTGTCAGGAAGCCGAGGACACGCTGCCGCGAACAAACACACACTCAGTGTGCGATAATAATACAAAATAGCTCAGCGTTTGCGCCGAACAATCCACACGCATTATCCTTACAAAACATACACATGTGTTGTTTTGTGGGTTTGCTTATGCCGCCTGGAGAAGTAACATTCCTTGAGGAGATGCAGAGACTCGCAAAGTTCAAGGATACATTAAGCGGGAAGCCAATTTTTCCAGGCATCTGACATTTAACCCGCTGCCTGTGTTTGTGGCATTCTTCCTGATAATGGGCTGGAGTCTGTTCTGAAAGCTTCCCGGTTGACAGTCGATTGAGCCGGCCTGAAGGTTATGCAGCAAATGGAGAATGACTTGACTTCTAAGAGCCGGGAGTTAGCCGGCCGGTAATGGCTGTTGTGAGATGTACGTAGCCGCTGCTCTGACAAAGTGTTGTGCTGAACACTGAGGATACAAAGAGACTACAACAGACAAATAAGTGGTGTTTATTATAACAGCATTGTGTGTGTGTGTGTGTGTGTGTGTGTGTGTGTGTGTGTGTGTGTGTGTGTCTCTAGGCTCCACACACACTCAGAGGAGCTGTTTAAATTGATATGTTCAGTTGGAAGTTTAACTAGAGCAGCTCGTCCAAGCTCGTGTTTCAAGCTCAAACAGCGTTTAGATCCTCACAGGACAAACTAAATGAGACTATTCACAGGAAGGAGGAAAACTCAAATATAATTCGATATGTTGATTAATTCAAATGTTGATTCTACCCATATTTGGTATTATACTGGGGTGTGGTGGTGTGTGTGTGTGTGTGTGTGTGTGTGTGTGTGTGTGTGTGTGGCCTTGACCACTACATAACACTGACGGGATGATTTCAGCGCACAAAATTCACTGTTACACAAACTCTAAAAGTGCATTTTTCTATTTTCTCTTGTGAAAGGACACAAGAGAAATGTCTTGAAAAGACACTGGAACCGTTGTCAAGCGACGTGTCTGTCAGCGGGAGGAGGTTGTGATGATGATCGTCTTTAGAAAAAGGACAAAAGCAGCAGTTTGTCCCCGTTCCTGGGAAACGTGGACATCCCATAGACGCCTGTAGTTTCTTACTAATTCACAAAGTCTCCCCTAGAAAAGTTCCCTGACGGTTGAAATGTCTTCCTCGTGTCTCATCGTCTCGCTTCCAGTGGTTCTGGTCCATCTCACCTGTTCTGTGCCGATCAGCTCTCAGAAGACGTGCATTGGTTTCCTACGTGTAATGTTGAGCACGATTGAGAACTTCAGACACTTTATTCCAGCATTAAAATTAGATAATCTAAAAAAATCCACCGATTTCTTCGTAGTGAAAGGTTTCCAAAGACATTTCCTGTATTTCTCTGTGATTTTACATTTTGCAAACACACTGACACCCAGTGAAAAGTCAGTGGTGGTGGAAGGAAGTCTTATTTGACAGATCATATTTCTTTCTGCACTTCTGGTAAATATTTGAAGTCGGGTATGATTTGTTTTTCAGCTGTATCTCTGCAGCTGTTTGGGTTTTATCTTAATCTGTTTGTGTCGTCGGGTCCGACGCTGCACAGGAGAGAGTGTGTGTGTGTGTGTGTGTGTTGTGTGTGTGTGTGTGTGTGGGTGGTGTGTGTGTGTGTGTTGTGTGTGTGTGTGTGTGTGTGTGGTGTGTGTGTGTGTGTGTGTGTGTGTGTGTGTGTGTGTGTGTGTGTGTGTGTGTGTGTGTGTGTGTGTGTGTGTCCGATCGCCGCCGTGATTACAGCTTCAGTTATTTTGGAAGCACATGTGTCGCACATGCAGCAGACGGCTGGTTCTGAACTGATCTGGGGATTTTGGAAAATTTGGTAAAATTGCGCTGCCGTCCAGGGAAATCTGTGCAACTGATCATTTTATCATTTTCCCTGCGGTTTGCTTGAATTGAGAGTTTGTTGTTTATGTAGTAAGTGAGATATGATCCATGAAAGTTAACACCTGGTATTTCAAGAAAAATCCTCACTCCGATGCAGAAAATTGTGCTTTTTGCCGAGAACCGTTTCCCCCCCCACCCCCCACGACAACGATGAAATGCGGTGACAGAAGCACAGAACCTGTCATCGATGGCAAGAGCCACTTTCCTCTTCGGTTCCCTGAGTGGTGAAATCACCGTGTTCCCACTTGACACATTTCTTTCTCTTCCCGCTGTGATTTCCAGCTTCATATTGATATAAAATTACACCGAATGAATATGATTGTTTTCCTGCAAAATCTTTAAATGGAAAAAATAGTCCATATTTACAGGATATATATATATAAGAGGATGTGTTCTGGCTCTTTTTTATTGTGCCCTGCTCACTTCACTCCACATTAGCCGGCCTCAGATGCAGTGGTCACCAGTGGCTCCTCGCCGGCTTAATAAAACAGGAAAAATCCAGTCGAGCTCTGCTGCAGCCGCGGTTGAAGGTAAGACGGCGTGAAACCGCTCGCTGCTGTTACCGCCGCAATTTGTGATACAGATACACACAAAAAAAAAACATTTTCAGGCGGTTGAACAAAATAATGATCCGACGCTGACTTTTCATCAGACTAATGTTTTAAATAGGACGTGAAGACAAATTCTGCAAATATTGGTGTTCTCTCAAATCCCGGCACACACACCCCCTCCTTCCCTCCCTCACACACACACACACACACACACACACACACACACACACACACACACACACACACACACTCCCAGAGATTAGTTAACAAGGTTGGTCCTGTATAAGCTTGGAGATGGCAGATGACCCAACACACACACACACACACAGACACACACATATCATCCTCTCCACCTGCTTCCTGACTTTTCTCTCTCAACTATCCTTCCCCCAGGAAAGAAAATGAGGATGAGAAAAATGTGGAGAGAGAGAGAGAGAGAGAGAGGATGGGATCATAGAAAGGGAGAGAGGAGAGAGAGAGAGAGAGAGAGAGAGAGAGAGAGAGAGAGAGAGAGAGAGAGAGAGAGAGAGAGGAGGGGAAGATGAGTACTAAGGGAGTGGGAGAGGGCGGGTGGGCGACAGACAGACAGACAGACAGCGAGGCATTAAAATTCATGGCCTTTTTTATTTTCCGTGCTGAAAATCAATACTGTCTACTATGGATGAGGTGAGATGTGGACAACAGCGGTTGCCGGCCAAAGCAGGGGGGGGGAGGGAAGGAGGGAGGGAGGGAGGGAGGAGGGGAGGAGGAGGGGGGGGAACAGAGAGAAGAGAGAGAGAGGAGGTAGAGAAAGGGGGGTGTCGTCAATATTAGCAGTGACACAGCCACTGCAGGCCAAGGTAGTGTTAGAGAGGAGAGAGAGACACCGGGGGGATGGGCAGTGTGTGTTTCTATATGTGTGTGTGTGTGTGTGCATGGGGGGGGGTTAGGGTAAGGTTCATTACGTCTGACCAGCAGAGCTTTGGGCAGCAGCAGCAGCAGCAGCAGGCCTTTTGTCCGAGGGTCCAGACACACACACACACACACACACACACACACACACAGATGGACGGACTGATGGATATTACCCCTCTTTGTAATTTACAACCCCCTCAGAAGCTCCATCATTTAGACGCTGGTGTGTTTGACTAATGTCTGGCAGATGTTCTAACGCTACACGCCAACTATTGTCGCAGGGCCAGGGTCAGTCCCCCGCTTTAATTCGGGAAATGGAGATTCTTCTGCACTCCAACACTATAAATCTGCGGCCATGAAAAGGCTCATCTCTTCCCGGTTATTACATTAGTTTCATTTTACACTTTAACTGCGCGCGGAGGCCACAGAGCAGCACTGTGCGCGTCCGGCCTCGGAACAATGAGGACGCCGCGCTCTCGCTCAATTTACAGAAAAGCAGACAGGGTTTTTTTTTTTTAAATTGAGAAATGCTCTGCGCTGTGGAGCCCCTGCGGATAATTCTTCAGTTTGAATTTTATATATATATATTTTTTTATATGTTGCCAAAGTATGTTTGATAATGTGTGCGGAGCGGCAGCGGCTCCAGAGAGACGGTAAACACCGCGGAGAGGATCCTGAAGGGCATCGTGTTGTTACACAGTGTTCACTGGGCTGTGTGCGCCGGGGAGTGCGGCGCTGGCAGGTTGCTATTCAAGCTTCAAAGCCGGAAATCAACACAAACCTCAAAGATCATCTTCTGAGTGTAACGCACAATGTCTACGACTCGGCTGCTGGTGAACGGAGGATCAGTGGTTTAAAGGGAAGATGCAGCATTTAATAAAAAAAGATATTTGTCCTTCTGATAATGGATCATAATCAGGGTAATTATAATAAAGATTTGAGAATTTGAGCAGCACCGA
>CM031686.1:2124128-2144128 GCA_006182925.3 Reinhardtius hippoglossoides
GATCATGTTTGCACCTAAACTCGCTTCTCGCCGCCCGCCGCCGCCCGCCGCCGCCGCCTCTATACTCTTGACTTCCCTAAAACGAGATAAGGAGCTGCTCGCAATTTTGAAAGTGAGAGAAGAGGGAGGAGAGGTGGAAGGAGAGAGGACAGGATGGAGAAGGGTGTGTGTGGTGGGTGGGGCGAGGCGGGGGGGCTGCGCGGCCTCTGCGAAAGGGCCTCCAGTGCGCGTGGGTCTGGCTCCCCCCCGTGCGGGGCCCCGATCGATACAAACTCAGAGCAATAAAGCTTTCCCCCTGTCATCCCCGCAGAATACAAAGCAGGGAGGGTGAGGAGGGAGCGAGGGATGTGGTGGTGGGGAGGGAGGGGAGCTGTTCCGCTAGCCACACCAATTTCCTAACCCCCCTCTTCACCTCCCCTCCTCTTCTTCTTTTTCTCTCCCCCATAACCACAAACCACCTCACCCTCCACCTTTCCTTTACCTCCCGATCCCCTCTTCCTCCTTCTCCTCCTCTTCTCTCGCCCTCTCCATCCGTGGCCGCCTGTATTTTATAATTAATGCTGGTTGAATAAATACGCTTAATAATTCATCGTTGTTATTTAAGGAGAGTTTGATGGATTGACTGAGAGAGAGAGGAGAGAGAGAGAGAGAGAGAGAGAGAGAGAGAGGAGAGAGAGAGAAGAGACAGAGATGAGAGAGAGAGAGAGAGAGAGAGAGAGAGAGAGAGAGAGAGAGAAAGATCAGATCTGGGGGAAGGAGGGAGAGAGGAAACAAACGCAGCTCGGTGCGATGACAGAGAGAGAGAGGGGTTTAAATAGAGGGGGGGGGGGTAGGCTAGCCTGGTAACAGAGATGAGGATGGGTTACGCCTAGACGGGGGGGGGTGTAGGTATTACACTGAGCGAGAGATGGATGAGTCGATGGAGGTGGGGGAGGAGGGGAAGGGAGAGGATGATGGGGGGGGGGGGGGGGAGAGGAGGGCAGAGGAGGAGAGGAGGGGGGGGGGGGCGGCGGCGGTATTTAACGGGACAGGAAAGGAGAGGACAGGACCGGGGGGGGGGGGGGTGCAGAGGTCAAATAAGCGCTCTGTTTAATTGGGAGCCAATTTAAGTCGGGTCCAATCGATAAACCTGTAAACCTAACCACGGAGGGGCTCGCACCATAGATCACCGGGCGGCTGCAGCAAGGACGCACGCCGGCCTGGTCCCCCCCCCCCCCCCTCCATCCGGGCCCTTTGCACTTGTAGAGCTGCAGAAGCCACATCCGGCATCAGACCCGGAATCAGATCCGTTTGAATTCCCTCACAGTTTTGTTTCCTGTGGGTTTTTCACGCCCCCGGATCCAAACAGTCTGAACATAAATATCCCCGCCGGTCACATGACGGCCTCATAACTCCAAATTGAAGGATAATATGATCTTCTATAGGGGGGGGGGGGGGGGGGTAGATCCTTTCAGCCTCCCCTCGGATAAATGTGGTGGTCAAGCTGAAAAGGAGGCGGCGGGGATCAGGGGCTGGAAACATCTGGATGGAAACCAGCTCCTCCAGAGTCTTTGTGCCTGTTTCTTTATTCCTGCAGAGGAAAAACCTCCAGTGCACGTTTTCATCAACTTCCACATTATTACCTCAACGCTCAGAGAAAAGACTTTTCTTGCATCTAAGCTGGGTTTTAAATGTAGTGGGGGGGGGGGTGTTGTTTTGCTTCTGGAAGCGACGTCCCACAGTTCCGGTGACAGCGCGATACATCCAGGTTAGGTCGGACGTGGAACTGGGATCTCACGACGCTCGCCGGCGGCGTCTCGGAGGCTTTTTCCCTCTTTTCCTTTTTATAAACGTCTCCATCTCATTTTTTCGGTCATCACCTGTCGGTTCATTCTGTCATTGACTCTGCTCCCTCCCTCCCTCCCTCCTCCTCCTCCTCCTCCTCTTCATCCAATCAAACACACACACACACACACTATCAAGGCGAGGCTGTGTGTCTTTGTTAGTCCAATTGTCACTATCTTTTCCTTCCTGCTATTTCCTGTGAGGACGCTCTGTCACACTGCACTTCACTCTGCACGTGTCCATTTCATTTCTCTGCTCGCCTCATTCCTTCTCCGTGTTTCTCTCAATTCGCCCAATTTCAAATGTTTTGGGGGCCCTCGTCTCTCTCTCTCTTTTCTCTTTTCTCTTTTAATCTCTGCTCATTTATTCCCTCCCCTCTGTTCCTCTCTAACTGTCCCAGCATGCCTCCACTCATCCGTTCCCTCGCTCCCGCTCGTCTCTCCCACATTTTCCCTTTTTTTTTTTTTTTTTTTGGCACAGCTCGTTATTTTATCCTCCATCAGCCATTATCCTCACATTCTCTAAAATGTTGTTGTCCGTGCTGTCATTTTGTTTTTCATCTTCTTTTCTCATTTGTTTTCTCTTTGCTCGTCCCCACTGCACCGTCCCTTCCCTCTCCTGCTCCCTCCATCATTCCCCACTGTCTCTTTACCTCCCTTGTTCCCTCTCTTCTGGACCCTTCCTGCCATGTCTCTCAGTCCTTGTTGCGGCTATTATCCCCCCAAAAAATCCCCCCACCACCCAAAAAATATTTCCAGCCTCTGCATCGTTGTCTCTGGTCTTTCTTTGCTCATTTGTTTCCGTCCCAGGGATTCTGGGAAAGGAAGTAACACGCGGTGGCCATTTCCTCCTTCCCCTCGTCCTCCCTCCATTTATTTCTCTGTTTCAATCCCTCCATCCCGGCGTTGTGCTCCTTGGGGAGGGCAGTAATAATGGTGGAGAGAAGGAGAGAGGGGGGGGGCGGTGCGATTATTGTCTTGTCGGGAGTCAGAGGAATCGATCGGCACAGAAATATGTGGTGCGAGAAAGAGGTACTGTATCGGATATAATAAACACTCTAGAGACATATTTGGAAAGCGCTCGCCTTCGTGCACGTTCACGTATGAACACACCACACACACACACACACACGTAATGACTCTCTGACTCACACATGCATACCAGGTACACGGAGGCAGGACTTTGTGCATAGACTCGGAGAACCGGCGGCCCACATGAATCACAGCAGAATCTACTCATTCACTCAGGAGACGCACTCACAGCCTCCTCTGCAGAAAGAGGCTTCAAACAACTCACTCATGAAACCACGAGGAGCTCGGCCCGGTGTTGTCTCACAGATCCGACCCGAGTGGACGCACTGAAACGGGATCGGCCTTTTCTCTTGAATCAGGAAGTCGTCGGTTTGATCTAAACAGTTTTTACATGAATCTATAACCATGAAACTCTTTTCCTCCTGAAACCGAAACATCCTAATTCATCTCCTCCAGCTGGGAGACACATGTTTGTTATGGATTTACATCGAATGTATTCTGGCTTCCCCGGCTCGTTACCTGACGCTGACCATCACGTGGATATCAGGGAATAAAGGGGCAGAATAATCCTTTAACCCCGGTTGTTAAAGTGTAAACACCAGCGGACACATTAGCATGCAGCACTTTGTTTGCCTCACAGCGGAGCTCCAGCTACAGCCAGAGAAACATGTTTATTCTCAATGATTAACACTCTCACAGGTACACACACAAACATGTGAGCAGCACACATGCTCGCACATACACTAGTGCACACACATGCACACGCACGCACGCACACACACACACGCGCAGCAATCTTTCATTGCTGTTGCCTGGCAACGGGTCTGTGTGTCCTGTGCTAGCGAAGCGTTGTCCAGTGGTGACCGCTGCTGTGACATGCTGGAGACGGGGGGGAGAAGCAGGAGGAGAGAGGAGAGGAGAGAGAGAGAGAGAGAGAGAGAGAGAGAGAGAGAGAGAGAGAGAGAGAGAGAGAGAGAGAGAGGAGAGAGAGAGAGAGAGAGAGAGAGAGAGAGAGAGAGAGAGAGAGAGAGAGAGAGAGAGAGAGAGAGGATGGATGGAGGAGGATGTTGGAAATGTGGAGCGGATGGAGGGATGAGGAGGAAGAGGGAGATGACGGTGATGAAGACACAATGCAAAATAGAGTTTCAGTTACACAAACATTTCTCACACATGGAAATGATGTGTTTTCGGTGGCGTTCGAGGCAGAACAGTGACATCGGATCAGGAAGCCGTCGAGTAAAGACGCTCAGCCGAGCTCACGCCTCTCGATCCCGGGATCTTTGTCTGGATCGCTGTAAAGATCCTTCCTCTGCGAAGGCAACTGGGAAATCAGCGAGACGCTCTTGAAATGTTGAAGACAGCGATAAAAATAACTCCTGGATTTGTCTCTTTGTCCAGATCGATGCAAAAATGTAACGTTTTCTAACTCGACCGACGTTTCATGGAAATATGTTCTTTCATTTTTGCGTCGTCCTCCATATAAACAATCGGACAGGGGCGGAAACACAACCACCGTGTTGGACGTATTTAAAGTTAAAGACAAAGAATATATGTGAAGTTAATAAGTTTAATTCAGACTGATAACAATTTACCACCTTAGTTTGTGACAAGTTTCTTAATTTCTCTATTTTACAGAACATTTTGCTTTCCTCATTATTTCATTAAACTTCCTGCTTCATATCGAGACATATCAGGAACCTCCACACGTTCTGCAGACGATGGACGAGGAACTTCCTGGTGGAAGCGTGAACTTGACAATGCGGCGATTTGAGAAATCACCTCGTGATGTTGAACCTGACGCATCAGGGAGGAAACACAGAAACACTGTCAGTGGGAGAAGAGTCGATCTTAAGCATGTTCTGTTGAACTTTAAGGTCACTGTATCTTTCAAGATTTCCCAAACTCTGGCTCGAGAAAAGGTTGGATTATGTGGATTTGCTTCTGTTTCCTGAGCAGCTCCACAAATATTTGAATAAACCTCAGATTAATGAGAGCGAGAGCGAGAAGACGAACCTCTGCAGAGAATGAACGTGAGGTTAGAGGAGGGAAGAGATGGAATCTGACGGAGGAGGAAGGAGAACAGGTGGAAGGGAAGAGGGAAGTTCAAGTGAGATGGTCGTGTTGCAGCCGAGGGAGAAGTGGAAGGGAGGAAGCGAGAGGGATCAGAATAACTCAAGGAATGGACGGAGGGGAGGACAAAGAGAGGTGGGAGGTGAGGGACAACGTGAAGGGGGACGGATGCTAATGGGGCAATGTGAGGCTGCAGCACTCGTTCTGTTGCACATGTCAGGATGTGGAGGCAACAAGCTAACTCATTAGCCCTCCTCGCTGTCAGCGCTACAAACAGAACCGTCTCCCCCCCCCCCGGTTCTCGTGCCCACACACGAGTCAAACACTTGGTTCCGTAGGGGAAAGTGACGCCGAGCATCCCGGCGCAGTCACTTATTAACTCCGGGGTCGGGGTGGAAGGGGATCACTCTTCTGCAGGGGGGGGGGGGCCTGGACTCACAGAATTAGGAACAGCAGATTGGGGGATGTTGTGAATTCAGTCGGCCACAGAAACATCAGACAAGTTGTGGATCCTGTCCGGTAGAATGTGAACTCTGACAGGGTTTGGAAGAACAGTATAATTTCTCTAGTGAGGGCAACATGCTGTCTCCGTGATGATGTTGTTGTCTCAAGCAGAAATACACATTCTCATTAAATGCAAACAAACATGTCCAGAGATCTGCTCGTGGCTTCTGACGTGATGCTCGTTGAATTAAACAGATTTTTTTCAAGTTTAAATTCAAGTTCAACTTTTCAAACCTGAAGGTCAGAGACTAATCTGACAGATTCTCCTCAAATCAAACAGAAAGTTTGAAGTTTCATTTGTTTGTTGTAACTTCACTTTAACTCTACGTGCACAACCTTTAGATTTGATTCTCCCTGTGCACATTAAATCTGACATTCACAGTTTTATGACGAGCTCCTGTCACAGCTCTTTATTTTAATCTGTGTATCTCAACTTTTCATGACGTGTTTTTCTTGTGACTGAAAGTTGATGTTGAAGTTTCACAGGATTAAAAACCGACGCAGCTCTTTGGCCTCGGAGTTTAAAAAGCTCCAGCTCAGTCCTGTTCCTCTTCACTCTATAATAACTTATAACAACAGATATTTAATCAGCATTAATTTGATAATAACTGATCGATTGTTTAGTCATTTTGTTCAAGAAAAATCTAATTTCAGTTTCTCAAACGTGAGGATGAGCAACTGTTAATGTCTTTTTTTAACATCTAAGTAAGTAATAGATGATTTAACTTATTTAAACTATAAGTTCTTTATTGGAAAGCGTCTCTCTCAGGCGGCGCTGGTTCTAATGATCTCACTGCAGCTTCTCCTCCTGTTCTGTTACATAGCTGATCATTACAGCATGTGTGTGTGTGGTGTGTGTGGTGTGTGTGTGTGTGTGTGTGTGTGTGTGTGTGTGTGTGTTTGCTTGCTAGTGAATGTGACAGGGGACAGGTGGAAGAGCCAGGCAGCTCGTGTGTGTGTGTGTGTGTGTGGTGTGTGTGTGTGTGTGTATGAGGCGCGAGGTGGCTGAGACCATGTGCCTGACCTCTGACATCCACACGCCAAACAGTGCCCCCCCCCCCCCCTCCAACACACACACACACACACACACACACACAATAACCCACGCGCCGTCTGTCACCGGCCCCTGACAGGCGTGACCGAGGCGGGGTGGGTGGGCAGAAAGGAGGGAGAGCGGAGGGGAGGGGTCGAGTTTAGGACCCCTCCAGCCATTCTATCCCTCTGCCCCCCCCCATTCCCCCTTTTCTAATTCCCTGACAGTGACCCTGCACCCCCCCCTTTCCCCCAACACACACACACACACACACACACACACACATGCAGGCTGGCCGTGTCAACCCCAGAAGACAGATACATCATCTGCCCAGTGGCCTCTCTCTCTCTCTCTCTCTCTCTCTCTCTCTCTCTCTCTCTCCTCTCTCTCTCTCTCTCTCTCTCTCTCTCTCTCTCTCTCTCTCTCTCTCTCTCTCTGTCTCTGTCTCCGGGGGTGGAGGAGTGTGTGTGAGGATGGTCAGTGGGAAGTTAACACTGAAATCAACTTGTTCAAAATCCAGAAACTGTAAAACTCAAAGAAAAGAGGGAAGGTGTGTGTGTGTGGTGTGTGTGTGTGTGTTGTTTTTACACACGGGGCCGAAATGTGATGAGAGCTGATCAGAGGGAAAAATCTAATTTCACGTGTTCAGGACGTTTGTGACATTTGGGGTTCGGGTGCGTTTGATTTATCGGCTCATAAGAGGAGGTGGGGGGGGGGGGGGGGGTGTTAAAAGGGCCCCATGGCCAGAGGGGTTAGGGGCAGTTGATGCGATGTGGGGAGGGAGGGATGTGGGGTTTGGGGTCGAGGGGGGGGGGGTGATAAAATGATTTTATGAGGGGCCCTTTCCTCATATGCTGAGAGGATGAAGGAGCCTGGAATAATAACGTGTGTGTGTGTGTGTGTGTGTGTGTGTGCGTGTGTGTGTGTGTGTGCGTGTGTGTGTGCGTGGTGTGTGAATTACATTTAACCCCCACGTTTAAATGAAATGGATCCAGCTCAGCACTTGTTTTGTTTTTTATCCTGTATTTCTGTGTTCTCGATATTTTTATACTTTAATTCTCGTGAGCGTGTCGTCGTCGTAGCAACACGTTGTTCAGTACTTCAGTTCTGCAGGAGCTGCAGTACTTGTATACGATAAGTACAAGTATCAGTCACTGAGGGACCGAGTAGAGGAATGAGTCTTATATATATAAACACGTTTTAATGATGTATTATTTGACTTGACAGACGTCACCTCAGTAAAACACAGATTCTCTTCACTGGACGTTAATAAAACCTCTTCTATGGATTTTACGGTTTTGTGGCGATTTGTTTTCAGCAGGTTGATTAAACTTAATTTTAGAAAAGTCATTTATATTTTTTTTGCTTAAGGTTAAAAGAGTAAATCCTGACTCTGGTTTATTTCATGTAAAAATGTAAATTTACATTCACAATCACAGGGAAGTTTTAGAAGTTATATAATTTACTCAGTTCATCAAACGTGTTGTTTACACGTTACCTTTAACAGCAGAGTTCAGACAGTTTATTGTCACGTCTTTATTTACTGTATTAAATTATTAATATTAAACTACAGACGAGATTATTATTTTACAGACTTGTTTCTGTCTCAGATGTTTTACATCACACACTCGAGCATTTTTCAGTAGAGTGCTGCCACCATCTGGTTCCATTGTGCAACTGCAAGCTCTGCTGACAGCGTCAATTCAGGCACTGAGGTGTGTGTGTGTGTGTGTGTGTGTGTGTGTGTGTGTGTGTGTGTGTGTGTGTGTGTGTGTGTGTGTGTGTGTGTGTGTGTGTGTGTGTGTGTTTTCTTTTTGTGCGTTGAGTTAGTGATTCGTCTTCCTGTGTTCCTTCCTTTCCTTTAATTTCCACTCCGTATTAATTGTTCACTCTCCTTGTTCCTCTTCACTCCTTCCTTCACTCCTTCCTTACCTCCTTCCTTCCTCCTTCCTTCCTTCCGTTCCTTTCCTTTCCACCTCCTCTCATCACAACTTGAAATTGTTTGAGACTTTGATGACGAGATTATCACCAAACATAAACACACACTGGGTTTATATATGATTCATATATAACGCCTTCTCTTCTTATATTTAAGTGTTTATTCTTTCTTGCGTACATGTTCTACATATACAGTAAACTTGAACGTGTGTGTTATATATATATATATATTAAGAGGCCGTGAGGCAGTCGGACAGAAGCTGTACTTCTATGTACAGAGATGATGAAGACTATCAGGGAGGAAGATGTTCTCTGTGGTTTTATCAGTTTTTACTTTGATTATTTTCACGGCTCAGCTCCGTCCGACTCGTCCCCCCCCCCCTCGTCCAGACGTCTCCTCGCTGCCGTCATGTCTCAGCTCCTGAGCTGACGAGAGAACATTTGTAAAAGGCCGAGAAGAAGAAGAGAGAGAAGTTCAGAGCGTACAGAGCGAGGGCTGAGGGGGGGGGTTTATCCAAGATGGCGGCGGTGCTGAGTAATGTCTGGTGCTCAGGTAAGCACTTCCTCTGGCGTCGCTCTTCCTGGACCAATTACTCCTGCAATCCCACAAGTCTCCAGAAACAGGAAGGTCCGCAGACGGTAGTTAAGAAGATGTCTGCCGCCTCCCGGCTGGATTGAGTTTACATTTAAAGAAGTAAATTAGAGGACGACATCGTCAGTTTTCAAGTTTCTGCTGAGCAGAGTTTTCCTCTCTGAGCTGCAGGGAATCGTCCAAACAGGAACTTTCAGAGCAGAGGAAGGTTTTGGTTTGAATCTTGACAGTGAAGCGTTTCTGATTTCGTCAGCAGAACCGGAGAAACACAGGTGTCACAGAACAAAGGCCACGTCTCTCCGGTTCCACTTCTTCTTTTTCAAAGACACAATAAGTTAACTTAACTTGAGACGAGCACGTTGACAACATCACCTTCCACCGTCCGGTCGGTTCTGAGCAATCCTCAGTGTTCGAACCAGCAAACACACAGACAGAGGTGAAAACCATTCCTTCAGTCCAGAGCTGCAAATACACAGGTTCAATCAACTTTCTTAAATTATTAAATCTGACTAAAATGTGGAAATTCATTATCTAATAGATTCTTTCCCAAAAAATCAAATTATATTTTGTATATTGTATTTATTGGTTTTATTCAGAAACTAATTCATTCTGTCTTCTTTATATACAAACATTTATATTCAAATAATTTTTGATTATTAAACTGTAGTAAACTGAAAGTGTGCCTGGGATCTGAACCAGCAACCCTCTGCGGCTCTGACGCGGTGTTAGCATTAGCCTGATGTTACCTGTGTGTGTGTGTCTGTGTGTGTGTGTTGTTCTGTGCACGTGTCTGATGTGTATCTGTGTGTGTTTCCTGCAGATATCAGGATGTCTAAAGCAGCAGAGGAGGAGAAGCCTGGGGCTGAATATCCAGGGGACAGTTCAGGTACAACACACACACACACACACACACACACACACACACACACACACACACACACACACACACATATTTTATGATATCAATGATGCTTATATTCTGTTTGCACGTGTCCCATTGTGTTCAATAAGCTCTTTATTATTTGAATATATTTTAAAAAGGAATGAACATTAATCTTTTTCAAATCACAATCTGATCTTATCCTCCTCTCACACACACACACACACACACGCGCGCACGCACACACACACACACACACACGCACACACGCACACACACACACACACACACACACACTAATAAACAGTCCCCGTGTCTCTTTGTGTTTCAGACTCTGACAGAAACAGCCCTGACGACCAGGTTGGTTTTCTACAATAACTCTGACTCTAATAATCATTTATTCAGATTAAAATAAATAAACATCTATATTTTATACACTATGATTTTTTACCTGAATAATTTACAGCTATAAATGAAAATTGAAATTGAAATTATTAAAAAACTTATTTATCTTATCTTCTCATCGTGCACGTGTGAGATTTGTATTAATTTATATATTTGTGTATTATTTGCTGCAGGTCCAGCCAATGAAAACCAGCCCCTACAGCAGCTCCCCCACAGCGGCTGGCAGCAAGGTGTGTGTGTGTGTGTGTGTGTGTGTGTGTGTGGTGTGTGTGTGTGTGTGTGTGTGTGTGTGTGTGTGTGTGTGTCCTAAAGTTCCTATTAGGATAATGAATCGTGTGTTTTTGTGTGTGAATGATGAAAAGAACAACGCACAGATGTGGTCGTTCCCTCGTGTACGAACTCGTTTCCTGGTTGTCTGGGCGTGACCTCATCCACACACACTTAACGAGCAGCAAAGAGCCTTGAGTGTAGAGACAGAAAGGAAAACGCCTGCGAGCGCGGTGACAGTGAGTGACAGACGTAAAGATGAACCTCAGTGCAGGTGATGGATGGGTAACGACAGGACAGTGAGCGGGTGTCGACAGCTCCGGGTCAGAGGTCAGCAGCTGTGGAGCGTTTCTGACACAGCGGAGACGAGGAGGATTGACACGTCCTCCTGGTCATGTGACCGACGTCCACCTGCCATCAGGGTTCAGCAGCGAGAGTAAAGGTCAAGTTCCCAAAGTGAAGCAAAGGAGAATTAATGTGTCTCTATCTTGTGATCCTGGATCCAACCCCTGATCTGGATCTGCACCAAAACGTAACGAGCTCTTCCTTGTCCCGTTTCCCATCTCTCCACAACGATCTGCCACAACAAACCAGTTCCACGTTTCAAGTGTGGATCGGACCAATCAGGTTGTTGTCCTCTCCTGACGCATCTCACCTGAGTGTGTGTCACAGCAGGAATACGATGTGTGTCGCTTCACTGGATTCATGTTCAATCAAGAGACTCCTGCTTTGAGAGCCTTTGTTTTGTGTTTCTCCTTCAGGTAAAAAGTAAGGAGAGTTCAGAGATGGCCCACGGCACCGCTCCTCCTGCTCCCCCCTCCCAGCAGCAGCAGCAGCAGCAGCAGCAACAGCAGCAGCAACAACAACAACAACACAGCAGCAGCAGCACAACAACAACAACAACAGCAGCAACAGCAGCACAACAACAACAACAACAACAGCAGCAGCAGCAGCAGCAGCAGCACCACCACACACAGCTGATGCTGGCTGGCAGTCAGCTCGCAGGGGTGAGACACACACACACACACACACACACACACACACACACACACACACACACACACACACACACACAACACACACAGAAGTGATGAATAACACTGGGAGACAGATGTGACCTCTCGCTGACTCGTTGATGTTGTGACGTCTGTCCTGCTCTGACACTGGAAACTATCACATCTGCTCTGAAAGACAAGAAAACACAACCTGCAGTAAAAAGCTTCGGTGTTTTCGTCAGGGTGGAAATACCTGAGCTTTTAAGTGGCCGGCTTTTCAGGCATGTGCAAGAACAGATTCCCCGACACTCTCTACCTGGAGCCTGAACTGACGCTGCTCTTTGTTGTCTCTCCTTTCGCCTCCACTCTCGTCTTGTTCCTTCTTCGTGTGATCCCCTCATCTTCCTCTCATTTCCCATCACTGTCCTCATCTGCACCATCTCATTCCTCCTCCTCCTCCTCCTCCTCCTCCTCTCCTCTTCTCTTCCTCCTCCTGCTCTCCCCCAGCTTGCCGCTCTCCTCCCGGCCCAGCAGCAGCTTCTCCTCCAGCAGGCTCAGGCTCAGCTCCTGGCAGCCGCCGTTCAGCAGTCCAACGCCGCACACGCCGTTCACGCCGCCCACGCCGCCGCACAGCAACAGGCCAACCAGCAACATCAGCAGCAGCAGCAGCAGCCAATCACAGCAGCAGTCGTCCAAACAGGAGCAAACAGTCCCACAGCTGACTCTGTCGCAGCCAATCCAGCTCACGGCGCAGGTACGAGCACGCAGCGCTTCACTGATCCTCATTGACCTATAGAGTGAGACGATGTATAACAGGTGCAATAAGCTGGTGTTGTGTTGTCTGCACGTTCCAGGACATCCAGCAGCTGTTGCAGCTCCAGCAGCTGGTGTTGATGCCGGGTCATCCTCTCCAGTCTCCTGCCCAGTTCCTCCTGCCCCAGTCAGCACAGGCCCAGCAGCCACAGCAGGGTGAGCGAACCCAGCGCACCTCCACCGCTCGGCTCTCAGTAGAGAGCAGGTTTCTACCGAGGACCAACAGTCTCCACCAAATAATAATGTAATAATCTGATCTCGTTTCTATTTCCACAGGTTTGCTTTCTTCACAAAATCTGCTCCAGCTACCTCAGCAAAGCCAGGGAGGCCTCCTGACATCACCACCTCGCCTGGGACTCCAAGCACAGGTAGAGATCTGGAGACAGATGTGGAGTCTCTGCACATCTGTCTCTGAACAATATCTGATCTCTGCTGCATAAATCTTATTTCTCCAAATGAAAATAAAAACCAAAGCAGCTCATTTTCCTAACAGAAGCCGTTTCTGGGTCCAATGAGCATCTTTACTCTTGATTATATCGTCAAACACTTCCCCCTCGTGTCCTCGGCCTTTATCTCCACTAACAAAATGCATGAATGCATCGTCACACACGTCAGGGGCCGTTATAGATTTTTCATTAAGCTGCGATGGAAGTCGTGTCGGACAAGAGGCAGGTGCCGCCCTGCGCCCCCCCCCCCCGTGTGCTTTATGCACGGTGGATGTAAATGAGGCGAGCGACAGCAGATATCGTGCATGGCGTCCGCTCAATTAGTTGAAAGTCCCTCCGCTCCCGGGGTCACATTCCTGCTCGGTGGGGCTTCTGCAGTCGAACATTACAGTCGTGGTGTGATTATTATTCTGCTGTTTAGAATAAAACGTGTTTCCTGTGCGTGGTGTTTGACAAACAGGGTCGAGCTACTGTTTTTAATGCATCTCCCTCAGCTGATGACCTCATTAGTATTCACCCTCCCATATTCAACAGCAGTGAGGCCCGCGTGTCTGTTTTTGATTCTACTTCCGTCCTCCTGCTTTTCACAGAGAGAGAAGAGCATTGACGTGGTCGGTGGAAGCGGCTGCGGCTCACTAGTGGCCTCCGGCAGCAGTGGCGTCGTGACGTCTGTAGGAGCAACCTCAGCCTCCGGCAGCGCCATCGCCTCCTCGCTGGGCTCCAGCTCGACCCCTGGGGCCTCGGGGGTCACCTGGGCGAGGAGCCCAGCGACCTGGAGGAGCTGGAGCAGTTTCGCCCGCACGTTCAAGCAGCGACGCATCAAGCTGGGATTCACACAGGTGACAGGCGGAGACAAGAGGAAGGCTGTTAGCAGAGAGTGTGTGTGTGTGTTGTGTGTTTCTTTATTAAAACGTGTGTCTCTTTTTGTGTGTCTCTACCAGGGAGACGTCGGCGTCGCTATGGGCAAACTGTACGGCAACGACTTCAGCCAGACGACCATCTCCCGCTTCGAAGCGCTCAACCTCAGCTTTAAGAACATGTGCAAGCTGAAGCCGCTGCTGGAGAAGTGGCTGAATGACGCCGGTGAGAACACGTGTCTGTGTAAACTACATGCACAGATAACAGTTATTTATGGAGGAAATATTATTAAGCGTCTGTCGAATTAGTTATTTTTGATTAAATGGCCTTTTGACTACTTTTTTGAACGTTGATGACTCGTCCTCGTGTCTGATCCTCTCCCCCCCTCTCAGAAACCATGGCGGTGGACAGCATGCTGCCCAGCCCCTCCTCTCTCTCCTCCCCGATGCTGGGGATCGAGGGGCTGCCCGGCCGACGCAGGAAGAAACGCACCAGCATCGAGACCAACGTGCGAGTGATGCTGGAGCGCAACTTCCACATGGTGAGAGACGAGCTTCACGTCACGTTGTGTAAAACATTGATTTCTGTGGCTGCTCGTCTCTTCATCCACTCTCTGGTGGTTTCCTCCTCAGAACCAGAAGCCTACCTCGGAGGAGATCCTGCTGATGGCGGAGCAGCTCACCATGGAGAAGGAGGTGATTCGCGTTTGGTTCTGCAACCGCCGGCAGAAAGAGAAACGCATCAACCCCTCCAGCAGCACCACCCCCCCCTTGCCCAGCCAGACTTCGCCCATCGTGACGCACAAAGCCTCCTGCTACAGCCCGCACATGGTACAGTCCGCCGCCGCCAAATCCACTGTTCAGTTGTTTTTTTTGTAATTTCCGCGGCCGCCTCTGACATTTGTTTCCTGATTTCTTTCCCCTCGCTCTCCGCAGATCTCGAGTCAGGGTCTGTCCCAGGTCACCACCAGCCTCAGCACAACAGGTGAGGTGTAATCACTGTCGGTGCCGGTGTTGAGTCTCGTCAATGAATTATTAAAGCTGAGGGCGGTTGTGTTTTCGGAGCCCAGAGGTCGGTCACAGGAAGATTAAACTGGTCCTGGCATTATTTGGGAGAGGCCGATGTTCCTGTGTTGTCAGAGAGGTTTTCTGGTTTGATGCAACACGGGAAGAATAATCACTTTCTGCGAGAGGAAGACTGAAATGGAAAACAACGCTGGTTCAGTTGACAACAACATGGAAGCACTGGTCCCATCTGGAGTTGTTTACCTGCATGGCTCACGGAGAGTCCTCGTGATTTATAGAGCCCGGCTACTGGGCGAGCTTTCCCAGGGTTCGCCGAGATGACAGACGACCTGACAGGCAACAAACACAGCTGGAAATTTATTGGCCCGTTGAGCCCGAGGCGAGAAAACTCCTCTCGCTGGTGTTGAGTTGAGTGGAGCCAGAAGAAGAAGACTGTTGGACGAGCGTAGCTCCAACCGAGGCTGCACGACCACGACCACGTTTGGAAACTCATCACAGCTGCTGCGTTTAACATCTGCCCGAGTTTTTGAGAAACTAAAACGGAGACTTTTGGAAACACTATTGGCCCCGTTTTAGTTTTAGAACTCGGTTTGTTGTCTTGGGTTCTATACGATACAAGTGGGAGGTGGTTTATCCCCGTGACGCAGACAAGTTCGGTCAAAACAAGTTTGGTCAAAACAAGTTTGGTCAAAACAAGTTATGCAACATTGTTCATTCAGAGGTCGAGTTGACCCCAATACGCCAGCTTCCTGTTGACACCAGCACGCACATGACCAGTGTGTGTGACTGGTTACGTGATGCCCCAGTGACACAGTGTGATTTATCTGTTTATCTTCTCTTCCTCTCAGCTGCCAGCTTGTCACCTTCAGCGTCCTGCCCCATGACGCCCGTCAGCTCGGCTGCCGTCGGCTCCACCTCTTCTTCTGTGACTCCACCCCCTCATAGCACAGCCAGCCCCGCCCCCCCCGGCCTCGGGGCCCACGGGCTCCACACCGGGTGAGTTTTTAAGAAACAATTTTAAAAAACATAATTCAGAGCAGTTTAGTTCCAGGTTGGAATAAAAGGAAATTAACCCCATTACTTTTTAGAGTGGATCCACTTTCTTTAACGTGGTGATTTAGACCATCAACTATATGATCTGCTGAAGAGCCCAAGTTTAAAATTATATTCCACCCAGCAAATAATGGAAAAACACAAAGACATAAAAACCTTCACAAAGATCATTTTAATTACAGCAGATGGAAAAAAGAAATGTCTTCTCTTCTCTTCTGTATGATTATTTTTAACTTTTGAATTCAAAATTCAAGGATCTAAATTTCAGGCCTTACAAAGTCTTACATACATTATATTATTATGCACTAGGGCTTAAATACATTTAGGTTAAATGTGTTAACGTTTATTTGAGGCTACTTCCGTTGGACTTCAAACTTTACTGGCACGTGTAGTTTGTGTTGTAGTTCTTTCTCAAACACACAAACATTAACAATCTGTAATAAAACTACCAACAAACACAACATGACACTGATCGTCTGCAGCTCGGTCAGAACGGATCTGTTAACTCGTCTGTGGGAGAGATCACGTGTTTCTGTCTGTCGGCAGTTTGACAGACGACCCGGTGTTTCCAGGGTTTCTCCACTCGGCTACTTCAACTTACCTTCAATTCTGGGGACTTTTAAATATCTCTGGGACCCTGATACTCGACCTGCTTCGATTTATTTCACGATTTAATGAGAGATTTGTTCAGTTGAAAGCTGCTGAAAGTTGTTGACTGTCACGTTTGGTTTAGTGTTGTGTTGTGTTGTTATTCTGACGAAGCCGCAGGTTGGAATGCTCCGTGTTCAGCTGTTTGTCAAACTGCTGCTGCACCAGTTTAACTGCAAGTCTGCAGGTTCACACACAAAAAGCAACTTCTTCAAACATCTGCATGTCATGGCAGCTCTGACCCAGATAGAGAATATCAGGTGCCGAACACAACAGGAGAAGCTGCTGCAGCACGAACGCCTTCGGGTCTGATAAATATGTTTGTATCAATGAATCTGTTTCTCTTCATGTGTGAATGTTCTCGTGTGTGTGTGTCTGTGTGTGTGTGAATTTGCGATCCATCCACATTTCAGGAACACAATGATGGGAGTAAGCACAGCGATGAACCAGGCCCTCATGGGCAGCAATCCCCTGGCCACAATGCAAGGTGTGTGTGTGTGTGTGTGTGTGTGTGTGTGTGTGTGTGTGTGTGTGTGTGTGTGTGTGTGTGTGTGTGTGTGTGTGTGTGTGTGTGTGTGTGTGTGTGTTGTGTGTGTGTGCACGTGTGTGTTGGTGCGTGCAGTCCCGTCCCCTCCGGTCCTCATGAGTCTGTATTTCTGAAGACCACTTCCCATTTCACCCTTCATCCATTCTCACCAAAATGAATTTCCGTGCAAAGCCTGAGACGACAGTAGCCGACAGCGAGCCGGGCGCACGCTCACACTCTTCCTCCTCCTCCTCCTCCTCCTCCTCCTCCTCCTCCTCCTCGGCCCAAACTTTTTGAATCACTCAGTGTGATGAAAGATTCAATTCGACTCTCGCACAATAGCCGGCTATTATCACAAGGTGACAAGCGCCCCTGAAGGCAGAGATTAGGAGGCCAGGTCAGCTTACAGTAAACAGTTGAACAGGCACAATCCCCCCCTCCCCCCCACCCCCGCCTGTGGCCAAAGAGCTGCTTTCCACTCAGAATTCCCCCCTTTTTTCAAACCGCACGATCTGCTGCCGAATCAATTAAGCATCACTAATAAGCTCAGCTTTGAATCCGTCATGTGCTCCGTCTCCCCACGGCGCCGATTCAGAGCTCCACCTCCCCCTTTCCTCGCGCTCCGCTCAGAGCCGGCCTCCTCCGGGCCATGTGCTGATGAGAAGGACACAGTGTGTTACGGAAAGTGCAGCTCTGGCAGCGGCGGCGCTGATAGAGCTATAGTGAGGGAGGAGGAGGAGGAGGAGGAGGAGGAGGAGGAGGAGGAGGAGAGAAGAAAGAGGAGGCTCTGTGAAAAGAGAGAGAGAGAGGAGAAAGGGATTTGTGCTCTGATTCCCTCCGGGGCCACTCTCTCTCTCCCTGGCTGTTTACACACAGGCTGCTGTGATGGATAAAGGTGTTTATGTTCCACTGGAATCCAGAAGTCAGCTGGCCGACACACAGATCAGTGTGTGTTCTCTGTGTCTGCGGCGGAATGAGGAGTCGGCAGAGACACTCACTCAATTAGCAACTGGTTCTGATGATAAACCGATTTTTGACTCAAAGAGAAATTGATATTGTCGCTTTCAAACATAATTTATTTACTTTTGTGTAAACTTTAAACGTCATTTATCTATCTAGTAAGACAGGTAATAAAGGATGATAGATAGATAGATAGAAGATAGATAGAAGATAGATAGATAGATAGATAGATAGATAGATAGATAGATAGATAGATAGTAGATGATGAGATGAGAGAAGAGAGATAGAGAGATAGATAGAAGATAGATAGATAGAGAAGAAATGAGATAAGAATAGATAGTAGATGTAGATAGATCAGATGTCAGATATGATGTGCTATGTGACGAGTGTTGTCTGTGTGTCTCGTGTGTTGATACGATGCTCGTCTGTGCATCATGTTTGTGTGTGTAGTAGTTGTCTATGTGTGATCGGAGTCGTGGGGATCACCTTTCTTCATTTTCCTCTTCTCTATCAGACTTCTCAGTTGTGTGTTTATTTATTTCTCTTCTCTTCCGTTTGAATGTTCCTCCTGTTATTGACGTGTGCACTAACTTCTCTCTACTTCTTCTCTTTCTCTCTTTTCACCTCCACTCTTTGTTATTCCCCCCCCCCCCTCCTCTCGTCGTCCTCCTCTGCCTCCATTTATCACTCGCTCCACCTCCTTCTTCACTTCCTGCGTTGTCCTTTCACCGCGTCCCCTCTCTGTCCTCTACATCCTCCATGTTTGTCCCTGCTCTTCCTTTTCCTCTTTCTTCGCTCTCTTCATCACTTTGTCACTTTGTCCTCGTTACTTTTTTGTCCTCTCTCTATTTTTACCCCTCTCTTTCTTCTCTCGCTCTCCACCTTGCCCTGTGTCACTTTTTCACATCATCTTTTTCGTCTCCTCCTCGTTTCCTCTCGACCTTGTCTTTTCTCTCTCTCTCTCTTTCAATCTTCCTCCTCCTCTCTCTGCCCTTCCTCCATCCCCGTCCTCCTCCGATCTCAGCCCTGGCAGCGAGCGGTGGTCAGCTGTCCATCTCCGGCCTCGAGGGGGGGCAGGTCACTTGCTTCTGAGCGGACACGCGGGAGCCGCACTCCGCTCGTCCCTCTTCCTCAACCGTCCCACTCTCCTTCCCATGGTGACCGGCTCCATGGGGACGGCCTCCACGACGGCCATGGGACTGGTCAGCAGCAGCGGCATAGGCGTCCGAGGCCGTCCTTCTCCCTGTCTCCGCCCACCGGCGCCAGCGACCTCATGAGCCCGACCTCTTGTCACGAGGAGTCCGCCTCTCCTTGTTCCAGCCCCACCTCTTTCTGTTCCTTCAGCGAAGCCTCGCCGCCGCCCCTCGGAGGGGCCATGGCCGAGTGATCCCTGACTGACAGCCAAAGTGTCCTATCAGAGGAGGACGAGGAGGAGGAAAGATGGCGTCCAAGGAGCTTTAAAAAATCTGAAATTTACAACCTCGCCTTTCAACCAAAGCCATCTCTCTGTCTGATCCATCTGTGACCTCGTCTCTCTGTGTCTCCTCGGACGTCCTCAGAAGCCAAAAATATACGAGTGAGGAGGGGGGGGCAAAGAGAGAGAGAGGACGGAGAGGATAGAGAGAACTGCAGAATGGAGGGGAGAGATCTGAAACCAAATAATGATCCACAGCTGGAGACGTGGCACTGAGTAGTGTTTTTGCATCGGGGGGGGGGGGGTGGGGGGGATGAACACCAGGCCTTTTATCGGCTGGGGGGGGGGGGGGGGGGGGGGGGAACTGGATGAGGGCAGGGACGAGAAACTGTGTGTGAGTGATGGGAGGAGAAAGGAAAAGACTTGTCTAACAAGCTGGGAAGGTCAGGAAGTCGGCTGCAACCAAATCTAAAGAAAGAAAAGATGCTAGAAGAGAAACACACAACCGACAAAGATGAAAACCAAAATCTCCAAATACCAAAAACTGAAAACCAAAAAAAGACAAAAACCATAAACAATAATAAACGGAGAGAAAAGCTTTAGTTCAGAAAAAAAGACTTTTACATTCTGACCCGTCCGGGATCAGTTCACCGCTTCATTCCACGTCTCTCACCAGACATTTTCCATTTCACTCAGGATTCCTCTCATGTGACTTTGA
>CM031686.1:2146628-2194128 GCA_006182925.3 Reinhardtius hippoglossoides
CTTTTTTTTACTTTGAATCCCATTTGGAAACTCGTAGTTTCTCTGATCCAGATGATAAAACCAGGTCCAGGTTGAAACCAAGCAGGATGAGAGCTACAGACACAGATACTGACGGCAGCCAGTGATACTGATGATATGTTGGGGGTGGGGGGGGGGGGGAGAGGAGCGAGACGGATTAACGTATAAACTTTTAGATGGAATGTATCCATTAGTTCTCATAGGTTTCGTAGGGGGGGGGGGGGGGGGGGGGAATGATATATGTTGAACTGCTCTTATTGATGTGTAAACAGGCTGTGACCACGACCCCTGGTGACGCGACCGAAGACGACCACGACTCCACTTAACAACCAAAAGCTTTAAAACTCTTTTATCTCTCACGGGCTCTTTGTTGGAAAATAATATTTGTATTTATTGTGTAAGGGAGGTGTGTGGGGGGGGGGGGGGGGGGGGGTTTGGGAAAACTGCATCGGTTTGTATTTTATGAACTTCTTTGTCCCTCACGTTGTTTATTTATTGATTCCCTTATTTATGTATTTATTGGATTCTATTTAAGTCTTTCTTTGTAATAGTTTTTTCCAGGGGTTGTTGTGGGGCTTGTGTCCGCAGAGAGTCGTGTTCCTGAGATCGAGACGAGACGAGAAGAAGCCAAAACGAATGTTTCAAAGAAAGAAAAATACCAAACTTAAAGACTGTTGTCGCAGGGACGGAGACGGAGCGTAGCCGGGGAACTGTGACGGAGGAGGGCGGAGCTTTAGGGGGAAACTCGCACGTCGCGTATTTAAAAAAGGAAAATCCCACTGAACTTGGAGAGAGTTTCTGTTTCATGGACGATGATGTTTACTTTTCATTTTAAAATATAAATTCTCTAAATTTGAAATTACAAAACGGTGGAATACACAGCTAGCTAATTGGCGTCAGTTGGGTTTGGCATAATCCGATTACAACTCGTACTTCTCCATGTATATGGATATAAATACAACTAAGTAATATCTACATTATAAAGTATTAGCAGTAACATTTAGTTTGTAAAGTTTCTGCTAGAACTTTTAGCTATTTTTGGTCCGTTAGCTGAAGTTACACCTCCTTCAGTGGCCTTACGATTATTATTATTACTTCAAATTCAGAAGTTTGTAGCAGCCTGATTTAGTGAATCACGTTTGAAACGAGTAGTTTTTAAGGAACTGAGGAAGAATTTAAGTCACAAACTTTATAACTGTTTTACGTGGAGCTGCAGGAGCCCGGTCCCGGCAGATCGAGGCCCAGTTGTAGCTTCAGGACATTTACGTGTGTCTGGAATGTGACAGTGAAGTAAACTCATCGGACTCTAGCAGCTGCTCAAACCAGTCTCACTCTCTCCAAACTGGTTACACTGCCCAGTGGTTGATTCCTAATTGTTTGTCCCACGCTTTGGTTTGAAATCCAACATGTCCGTTTCCTGTCGTCTCCTCCTCTGCTCTCTCTGAAAAGCTTTGTGACTCCCTCCGTCCCGCCTCCGGCCGACGGGGGCTCCGACTCTTACCTCTGATACTCTGATGAAAACCAAATAGATCTTCGAGCTTTAATGACAAAAAAATAAATAAAAAAGAACCAAAAAAAAAAAGGGGCGATGTCTGAACTCAGGAGTGAGGGATGAAGGAGAAACAAAGATGTTCATTAACCACTTGTTCTTATGGCTTTAACCTACAGAAAGCACCACCGCCTCCTGTCGGCTGAGTTCAGGGAGGTGTGTGTGTTCCTCACTGCTGTCGGGGGGGGAAGCGTTTTAACTCCAGGTTCAGTGTTTGTACTCAAAGGACACGTGCTGATTTATGTTTTCGGTGAGTCGCTCGAGTGAGGAAATCCACCGCGGAGCTTCAAAAACAATGCACGACGAACTCTAAAGAAAAAATACCAATTTATATTTGTAAGGTTTGAGTTTTTCTGCTCCGACAGCAGTGCAGCTCTGACTCGCCGTGTGCCCGTGGCGTCACATTCCGCTGTGGTGGACAGAGAATGATACCAAAGTTAAAAAACTACCACAGCGAAACACGACACACACACACACACACACACACACACACACACACACACTCACGGTGGTTCCATGTGTATATAAACATTCAGGATTCTCGTAACTGATCAAACAAAGGAAATCCAGCGCCTGACGTTAGTATTAAAATACTGTCAGATAATAAGAGCACTTCAGGCCTTGACAGTTTTTTTTTACCGTAGTTCTTCTGTGGCTGTGAATGTTCATTTTACTCTCAACTTTTTTCCGAGTCACCAACCAAATAAAACTTTCTTCGGCCTTGAGAACACGAGACGTAAAAAAAAAATTAAAAAAACTGACAGCAAGACAGAAAACAAGAGAGAGAGAGAATCACTTCAGTCGGTATTTGTTTCGCCCCATGTTCCTTTTGTTTAGGAGAAAATTTAAAAAAGCGTTTTCATTTCTATTTTTTCTACAATGCAGCTTAAATCCAAAGGTTAAGAGGAAGAGCAAAGATAGATTTTACTGCTAAAGAGAAAAAACCTCAATAGTGAAAACCAAAGAGTTCCACTGTATCTTCTCACCTTGATTTTCTTTTTTATCCGCATTGTACAACGCCCACGTTTTTATGACGGCTCCGAAAGTGTTCTTTAATGTGTCCTCACGATATTGATGATGACGATGGTGATGATGGTGAAGACGAAGCAAACACTGCTCTGTCAGCTTTAGTATCTGTTTCCTGGGTCTTCTGTTTTGAAGTATGCTTACAACACGCTGTCCTTTGACCTGCAGGCTCTCTCTGTCTGAGCTGATTCTATAACTTGATTCTGTTGGAAACGTTTGGGTTTGAAACTGTCCCTGAACTCATCGCTATCTGTGTGCCTGTTGTTTTTGGGGGGGGGCCAGGGAAACGGGGACAAAACAAACCTGTAAGTGTTAGGAATAAAGTGCGAATTTAGACCAAAGCCTGCGTCTCCTTGTTTGTTTGTTTGTTTGTTTGTTTATTGCCAAAAACATAAAGATGCCGAAGCGTCTGGATCGCGCCCCTGGTGGTCGGCTACAGTATAGCTCATATATCCCGCCTCCTCCATGTTAGCAGATGGAGACATGGACCCAACTGAAAGAAATCCCTGCTCTTAGTTTCCACCACTTCTGCTTCTCGTCTGCAGCCAACAACCAAATGCTTCCTGTTTACACCGACACCTCTGTGGCCCTGACTCCTGATTGGCCGTATCTCTGAAGAGCGGGAGGAAGTGGCGACGCGTCGTTTATCTTTGTTTACATCCTGTGGTGAAAAAAGCACAAATGGGGATCGAACGTGTGTTTGTTAGAAAACGAGGAAGCAGATGCAACAGTTCCAGGTCATGAACCTGAATGTGTGACTTAAGGGAGTTTGAAATAAAGTTTGAATTTCTAACTCAAACAGTTATCTCAATTTATCAATTATATATATTCTGTACAAGATGTTAGGGGCTATAGTAGATATATATATATATATACTTATATATATAGAATAGTATAGTAGTAGTCGGTTGTGTGTGTGTGTCCCTCCCTGTGAAACTTTTCATTTCTACTTCGAAATCAATTTCTCATTTCAGGTTCGCTGCACTAACGGCGTCAGGAGATTTACTTTAAAACAATAAGACAACATCCACTTGAGTCACTTTCAGTCTTCAGAATGAACCAGAAACCCAAACCAGGTCTTCCTCCCTGATGATGTGTCCCACGTCTTCCTCGTCTCTTCTTTCCTTCTGCTCTTTGTCTCCGAGTCCTCTCGCATTTTTTGGTTTTGTTGACAGCTGCTGACAAAGCACCAAGATTCTTCAGCACACGTGCACTTTGCTCTACATTCTGGCAGTCGCCCGTCCAGGGGTGCCATCGGGGAGGGGAAGGCCTGAATCATTCAGGGGGCCCGGAGCAGGACAGGAGCTCTGCAGCCGACCGGGGGGGGGGCATCGATATTTAATGTGCTGTTGTTGGCCTCGCAGGGGCCAGGATTTCCAGCGGCGTTCCAAGTAGCACCACAAGCCTCCACGCTGCAGCTGCTGGGGATTAGAAGTGTGTTGTTGTTTAGAGAACTGAGATCGAACCGGTTCTCTTGCCCAAAAACGACACTTTGTTCAGCCAGTTCTCATCGTTCTCCTCCTGGTTTTCATGAGCTGGATCCAGACGCGTGTGTCACAGACCAGCCAAACCATAATGTTCCTATCGGCACTAATCAAACCAGTGCTCATACAAAGAGCTGCTGGGGAGAAGGTTTGAGCTCGTTTGTCTCCGTCTGCACATTATTCAAGTCGGATCAGATCTGTTCCCTCTGTTTGCAAAGATATAATAACTCAGTTTCTCTTCAGGGCTTATGTTCATATTGGGGCCAAATGAAGAAGCAATGCAGACATTTAGTTTTGTTTCTTAATTGAAGGCCGGAGACCTGAAGATGTTAGTTGGACTTTGTCCTCTGCTATGAACGCGAGGCAGGTATGAGCCCATCGTGTGAAATACTGATGCTGCTACTGGTCCTGGGTGGTTCACATCTGGGTGGGCTCGTCTGTGTGTGTGTGTGTGTGTGTGTGTGTGTGTGTGCGTGTGTGTGTGCGTGCGTGTGTGTGTGTGTGTGTGTGTGTGTGCGTGCGCGTGTGTGTGTGTGTGTTTCCAGTCAGTCCCCGTCTCTCGTCTGGGAACTAACATGTTGTTACCCACATGTCCCTCAGGAGCAACTTTGCTTTGCCTGCTACAAGTAAGAAACTCTCTCTCTCCTCTCTCTCTCCTCTCTCTCTCTCCTCTCTCTCTCTCTCTCTCTCTCTCTCTCTCTCTCTCTCTCTGTACACACACACACAAACATATATCACACACACACACACACACACACACACACCATGAATGAACCTCTGTGTGTGCACCCCTGCAGACGCTGCGTTCCAGATGTGACGGAGCCAAATGTTTGCAAACCCAAATGAACCAGGTGTGAAGCAGCCGTGACATCAGCAGCTCCGATGTGACCACAGCACAGAGCTGCAGCTGAGGAGCTGCAGAGGAGCAGCAGCGAGGAGCAGCAGAGGAGCAGCTGAGGAGCAGCTGAGGAGCAGCTGAGGAGCTGCAGAGGAGCAGCAGAGGAGCAGCTGAGGAGCAGCAGAGGAGCAGCAGCAGGAGCAGCTGAGGAGCAGCTGAGGAGCTGCAGAGGAGCAGCAGAGAGGAGCAGCTGAGGAGCGCAAGCTCAGGAGGAGCAGCAGAGGAGCAGCTGAGGAGCAGCGAGCTGCAGCGAGGAGCAGCTGAGGAGCAGCAGAGGCAGCAGAGGAGCAGCTGAGGAGCAGCAAGAGTGCAGCTGAGGAGCAGCGAGGTGCAGCGAGAGTCAGCTGAGGAGCAGCAGAGTGCAGCTGAGGAGCAGCTGAGGAGCAGCAGAGGCAGAGGAGCAGCTGAGGAGCAGCAGAGCTGCAGCTGAGGAGCAGCTGAGGAGCAGCAGAGCTGCAGCTGAGGAGCAGCAGAGGAGCAGCTGAGGAGCAGCAGAGGAGCAGCTGAGGAGCAGCAGAGAAGGAGCAGCAGAGGAGCAGCAGAGGAGCAGCTGAGGAGCAGCTGAGGAGCAGAGGAGGGTTAGGGACCCTTTTTTCTGTTATTCACTTTGCCTCAAATGAACAAACACAAAGAACCAATGTCCCTCCACCTTTGTAATAAGTTCAACAAATCATTTAATTATTTCAAATAAATTGTTACAAAAATAATCATGCATTTTAGAAATTCACCAAAACAGTAGTTTAATATTGTTTTTTAAATCCGACTTTATTGTTTTTTTGTTGTTGTCTGCAAATTGATTCATTCCCACAAGAAATAAACTTATATTTTGTGTTCTTTTAAAGTTCAAACCCTTAAAAAACCCTTAAATCATTCATTACCTTTTCATACAGAGCAAGAAATTACAAACCTATTGATCCAGAGGGAAAGAAGACGACTGTATTCGTCATTTATATTTAATATTAGAATGTTCACTATTTCCACAATTTAAAAATAAATTATGACGATAATTCCAATTTTCATTTTGTACTTAGATCTTAAACGTGAGTTCTCTCTTGAACTTTTCTATAAATGCCTCATATATAGAGGTTGCAGTTTATCTTGTGAGCCACTAGGTGGTGTCCCCTCCGTATAAACAGATCCTGTTGAGTTTTCAGACTCATGTTCACTGAACGACAGAAAACACAGTCTAAACAAAAGAGGGAAATTACTTTTTTAAGTGTTGATTTATATGTAATTTTCTTAAACTCATAATAGTAAACAAACATTAATTTGACTTCATATTTTCTGCATAATGACTGAAGGAAGGTTCAACCTGTTTCTTCACTGTCTCATTTCAGACATGAAGTACAGGTTAACATGTGAGACACCATATTTAAAACGCTCAGACGATAGAAGAAGTATTTCTGAGATGACTTAATAACGGCTCAGTCCAACAGGATCTGAAGAGAATAGACTGTTACAGCCAGAAAAAACTAATAACGATGAAAAACTTCATTCAGTTTGACAGAAATATTATTTTCCAATAGAAAAACAGTTTTTTTTAAAACTGTGAGGTCTTAATGAACTTTTTCATAACCAGTCAGATGAACTGGAGAATGATCGTCTGCGAGAAAATAAGAAAATAGTTCATTTTTGAATCTGACGTCTCCTGGCTGTAAACAAACTGTACCTGCTCTCAGTGTGTGTGTGTGTGTGTGTGTGTGTGTCTGTGTGTGTCTGTGTGTGTGTGTCAGAGTCGTATCACAGCAGCAGTTAACCTGTCGCTCTGGTACATTTCACATGTAAATTCAGTGTCAGCAGTTAAACTGTCTGCAGTGCAAACACGTCCCACTGGTTCTGAGTGATTTTGAATAGCTATTAAAGTCGGTGTGTAAACAGTTCAGGCTCAGCTCGGTTCTCCGTGACCTTGGACAGTTGATGATTAGTGTTGGTTTCATTAGTTGATTCATGAAGGTGATTCTCACGTGTTGATACTGAACTGAGGACCGACTCTTCAGGACCTGTTGGCAGAGTGTTCACATCCTTCCCTTGAACAAAAAGTACCAGTAATATGACTCTATTACAAGCAAATGCAATCATGTTAAATTTGACCAGTTTCTCTCATCTCTCTGAAAGAGAAACCCAAAGTGTATGAATCTGATTTGCAGGACCTGCCTCTCTGGTGGACCTGATGACTCAGTGATCTCACGCTGCTTCAGGACGTCATTAAACTGGACCTTCTGTTATTGTTGGGATGAGAAACCCCGAGAAGATGAAGTTACACTTGTACTTGTACAGAGTTGCAGAGATCAACATCTGAAAACAATGGAAATGTGTTAAAATCCTGTTTCTCCGAACCCTCAGACCGGCAGGTTGGCGTGAAGCGTCCTCGGCCTTCGTGCTCACGGCTACACGCCTGTAACGTAAACACACGACAACCACATCTGCGTCTGGCGTGAGGCTCCATCCTCCAGACACCTCCAGACACAACGTCCTCTGGTAACCGCGGCGATGCAGACAGTCACCCTGTAGCTATAGAAACACAACTGTATGGGTGTGTGGTAGGTGGCCGGCTGCTTGCGGTGGGTTGGCGCGTTGGCTGATCACCGCGGCCCTGCTGTGATGTCTGTTGCCATCACACTCTTGACATCAGCCAGTTCGCACCGCTGAGCCTATACGCTGCTTCCCCACCAGCCCGGCCAAACCTACACAAACACAGTGCCAGCCAATCTCAACCCGACTCAGACAAACTCAGCCTCGATCCAAACCCATCCGAGCGTAGCTGAGTGCGGCCGGGCCCACCACACTCCACCCTGCCCGGCATTTGATATGTTCTACTGGAGACATCACTTCTCCTCCAGAGCGACTCACTCCTGTGGAGGAATCATCGTAATCGTCTTGTGGGAAGAGGGAGCGTCTTAAAGACTTAAAGGTCACAGACTCTTGATCGCAACCGACTTGTCTGTCAGTCAACTGTCACAGCGTCTGAGCCACAGACCGCTCGGTGTCTGTGGACGAGAGCGTCGAGCCAAAACCATAAATCACAGATGTATCCAAGAATAAAAGACAATCACTGGAATACAAATAAGTAGAAAATGACAGATGTTTAATGTTTGAGTCGAGGGGGAAAAACCCAAACCTCCTCCGTGATGCAACGTTTTGGTTTTTATTTCAGTTTTTATTAACCAGAAAAGGCCCGACAAGGATTTAAAGCAACACTGTAACCGCTACTGAGCAACAGCGCCCCCTGCAGCCACACACTGTCATTAACACTGTTGGACTCTGAGCGATTAAAGGTTAAAGGTCGTTAAGTTGTTCCTCAAAACACTTTTTATCTTATTTGTTGAGATCCTCTTCACAGCCTGATAACCATCACGAGTAAAGTCGTCTGTTAATCTCAAGCTCTTCTCAGGAGGACGCTGGATATTACCCATGATCCTCTGCTTCCTGAACCAGACGAGCTGCTGCTGGAACAAATCCACAATTCTTGATGTTTTAAAAGTTTCCTGCTGAATATTGGAGATAAACTCTGGTTTTTAATAAATTGCTGGAGCTGAGTTGGAATGAAAGATGAAACGTTCTCCTCATTTTACAGTCTCAGTCTTTAAAGCTGCTGTTTTGCTGCATAGTGTTTAAACAGTTTTTATTCAAACACAGAAGAAGCTGATTTTAAAAGTCACAATCAGCTCAATCTCTCAGTCGCTATAACTTCTCTCTGACACACAGGTACAGACGTGTCGACATAGAACAGGGCCTCACATATCTGTACAGCACACGACAGCAGACTACACATATCACACTCACTATATACATTAGATTCAAACAATACAGACGAGGGGGGGGGGGGGAACAGGGCTGCTGAGGCTCAGGTCTGTTTTCCTGCCGTGTGACGTGTAGAAAAGGAAACAGGAAAGAGTGATGAAGAGCAGGATCAGATTTAAAAGATGTAGGAAGGGAGGTGAAGGAGTTTAGGAAAGGGAATGAGGGAACGAAGCGAGACAGTGAGAAACAACAAACCTTCCCCCGAAATAAAAAAAAGGTTAAGAGCGTTTCACGGAGATGAGAAACACACAACTCAGACACACACACTCCTGCAGCTCCACATCCAAGCCACAGACGTTTAGATCAACACTGAACCAAGTCTGAGCACCTGGTTAGTATTTTCATTGGCCTGTCAGTGTGTTAGCAGCGTCCACTTTTACATACTTTTCTGTCTCCGCTGTCAACAGACAGTAAAAGCCTATGAATGAGCCACTGTGAGCTTCTCAGAGGCAAAGAGCCGCGGGCGGCGCTATCACTGCTAAATTCAATTCAGCGTTTGACTCGGTTAGCTGAGACTGATTTACAGCCCGGTGCATCCAGGTGGATTTTAAGGAATCATTCATAGACTCAGATATTTCTGATTCTCCACAAACAAATCTTCTCCTGGAGACTTGTTTTGTTTATTGTCTGAAACAAGTGTGTGATTTCTGCTTCTCTCGTTTGGTTCAACACATTCAGTCAAATTTAATTTGTGTTACTTTCTGTCTCCGTCCAACTTGAATCACATTAGTTGTGGCTGCTTGGTTGTTAGGTGGTTGGTTGGCTGGTTGGTTGGTTGGTTGGTTGGTTGGTTGGTTGGTTGGTTGATTGGTTGGTTAGTTGGTTAGTTGGTTGGTCTGTTTGTTTGTTGGTTGGTTGGTTGGTTGGTTGGTTGGTTGGTTGGTTAGTTGGTTAGTTGGTTGGTCTGTTTGTTGGCTGGTTGGTTGGTTGGTCTGTTTGTTTGTTGGCTGGTTGGTTGACTGGTTGGTTGATTGGTTGGTTGTTTAGTTCGTTAGTTGGTTGGTCTGTTTGTTTGTTGGCTGGTTGGTTGACTGGTTGGTTGACTGGTTGATTGATTGGTTGGTTGTTTAGTTCGTTAGTTGGTTGGTCTGTTTGTTTGTTGGCTGGTTGGTTGGTTGGTTGGTTAGTTGGTTAGTTGGTTAGTTGGTTAGTTGGTTGGTTGGTTGGTTAGTTGGTTAGTTGGTTAGTTGGTTGGTTGGTTGGTTGGTTGGTTGGTTGGTTGGACAGAACAGAACAGATTTTCTTGAAAATAAATCGGTGTGCATGTTGAGTTATTCTGCCCCCCAGTGGCCATGAATCAATCGGTGAAGCTTTGAAGACGGGCTTCTTCCATAGTGATACCAGGGGCTGGGTTAGACATCGGCCCCCACACACCACACGAGTGGGACTCTGGAGTTTAATATACGTGACGTCCCTTCATGCTGACAGACTCAGCAAGTTTGAGCATGTTCCCTGCGGCCTGCTGAAAGGCATTGTGGGAAATGTTCAGGCAGCAGGTTGAAGGAGCGTGATTGATGAAGGTTGCAGCTCTTACATATAGGAGCGTTTCTAAAGTGACGGCGTTGACGGAGCGGTCTGGGTATTCGGCGAGCGTGTTATGGGAGGAAGCGGTGCGCGGTGCCAACTGGAATAGGAAGAGGGAGTTCCTCCAGATACAGACAGAGGAGACCAGTAACACTGAGCTCTATATAGACTGACACCGTTCCTCACATGCCTCGCCTTCTCCCCGAGTGACTGACTGCTCCACTTCCTAATCCCCCCCCCCCCCGCCTCTCTCTCTCTTTTCTTCCTCAAACTCCTCCTCTTTCACCGTCCTCTCCTTCTCCCCCTCTCCCATCTTGCCAACTCACACTTCTTCCCTTCACCCACTTATGCCTCTCTACTCCGGGCTCCGCTCTCTCAGGTTTCCCTTACTCATGCTCTTCTTCCTCCTCTCCCTCTCTCCTCTCTCTCTCTCTCTCTCTCTCTCTCTCTCTCTCTCTCTCTCTCTCTCTCTCTCTCTCTCCATTGCAGACTTGGCACAAGGCCGCAAATAGGTCAAATATAACTCTCACATTCCTCTGTGCCGTCGCTCTCCCTCTCCAAGGACTGAATGTGGCCTCACACAGTCGCCCTCCACGTTAAAGCTTTACTGATTCTGTGTCTCTCTGCAGAAGAGCTCCTGAGTAAATGCTGACAAAGTTCCCACCACTTGTTCCCTCGTGGCTGTTTTCAGATTCCGCTGTGTGATTCATTATGTTATAACTCTATGGAAGTTCATTAATGACAAAACTATTGAGCGAGCCCGAGAACCGTCAGTGAACTCTGCCCTTTGCATCGAATATGATACGTCAGCACCTCTTGTAATGTCCAACACAATAATTCAGTGATTTCGCATTCTCACATTTTCTCAAAACACGTTTCCTCCTCACAAATCTTCCCTTTGCATTGTCAGATGTTGCTTTGCAGATGACTCCAGGTTGAATAAGCGATCGTCAGCTCAGTCAAACTCACAGTTCACAGAATACGAGATGGTTATTTATTGACGACCGGCGGTAGATCATTCAGACGCTTGTTGCTCCGACTGTATTCACATTCAGTTCGAAGGGGGCCGTCCTCCCCGAAATTCAAATGAGCCTAAAATGTCCCCTGTGACCTCCCGTAGAGTAACAGCGAGCCAACGGAAAGAGCTCTGCCACCCTTCCCTCTTTCCTCTATGTGTTTGTTTTCCTATTCAGGGACCCCCTCTCTCTCTCTCTCTCTCTCTCTCTCTCTCTCTCTCTCTCTCTCTCCTCTCTCTCTCTCCCCCCCCCCCCCCCCATTTTAGCCCCAACCCTGTTTCTTCCATGGCCTCATCCTCTCTGCTTTTCCTCCGTTTCTGTCCTCCCCTCGTCGCACAGGAGCGTGTTAATCCCATTACACGTGTGTGAATACCAGCTGGAGGAGAGAGGGCGAGAGAGAGGGGGGGAAGAGGGCGAGAGAGGGGGAGAGAGGGGGAGAAGAGGGGGAGAGAGGGGGAGAGGGGAACACAGGGCGGTTTTGTCCGAGTGTGAGTGACTGCATACTATACCACTGTGTCTGCCTGATGCAAAATCCCCCATAATGCCGAGGAGTTTACGGTAATATAACGTAATGCTTCATAATGACATGTGGGAGTTTCTCAGTTTCCAGCTCTGGTAGTTTGCAGAGAGGACGTCATCCTGAAAAGGCCCAAACACAGAAACAAAATCCTACAGTCAACTTTTTTTTACTTCAATTTAAGTGTAAATATTCATATTTGATATTTGATTTTTATGACTAAAAACTAAAAGTATCTGATATCTGTTGAATTTGTCTCATTTAGAAATTGTCTGAGTTCTTAAGTCCCTTTAACAAACAAGTCAAACCTGCACAACTTTATTAAAAATTAATTTCTTTAACTTCTTTAACAAAGCATCTCAAGTCTTCACCAGCCAATTAAAGCTGTACAGACTAATTCTGCTAATTGGACCTTGAGCTGAGAATTTATTTATTGAATATTTACTGTGTAAACTACATATAAGATTATTTTGAAACCTTAAAGCTTCCCAATGGGGAAACTGAATGTTTAATACGACTCAGTTTACATAGAGAAAGCTGAATCACACATTTTTGTTTATATCTCACCGAGACCATGAAGAGAAAAGGTTACAAACAAAGCTTGAGTCAAATATAAAGTTGAATATAGAGCTGAATATGGAGCCAATCGAGAATCTATCAAAAATAGTTTGTACAATGTAAAGTAATCGTGATAATGTAGAAAACAGTGCTTGCTTAGTTACTTTCCACCACCGGACCTGAAGAGGATGAAAACAATCAAACAAGCGAGAGTCAAACACAAGAGACATTTGTTTTAACTCAGTTTGAACTTAATGTGTTTCCATGTCTGCTAACGCTCAAGAGCCCAGGCATGGAACCGAGTCGCTTTGGAACGTTTGAAATGTTTAAAACTTCGCGTTCCGTGTTCCAGGTGCTTGTTTTGGTTCTGTTGTGGTTCTGCTCCCCCCCCCCCCGGTGAGTGGGAGCTGGTTGCTGGGACGTCGGCGAGGCGATGGGGACGTAGACGGTGCAGACAGGCCCAATGTGGCTCCTGACGAGTTCAAGCGCCAAGAAAATAAACAAGCCTTTTGATCACAAAGGGCCCATTCACTCTCTCTCACTCTCCGCCTCACTCTCTTTCTTTCTCTCCCTCTCTCCCCTCCCCCTCTACTTATCCTCAGCAGTCCCCCTCAGCTCTCCTCTCCTGACCTCTTCCTTTTTCATCCCCTCTTCCCCTCATTTACAAAACACTCCACGTGTGTTTCAACCTGATTTCTTTTCTCCGTCTTATCTACACACCCCAGAACACTGTCCCGCTGCTTTGAGGGTGAGACAAAAGCAGCAGAGAGACAGACATCATCTGACCAGCCGGGGGGCAGACAGACCGACAGACCGACAGACAGACAGACAGACAGAATCACAGACAAGGGCCCCCTTCTTCCCGTACGTACAGTCATGGTGCAGTGCACAGCAACACAACATGGAAAACGTCTCCATCACTCCGTCTTTAGAACAAAACAGGAGCAGGGGTCGCAGGGAGAGTTTCCCCTGCAGCCAGTGGGACGCTCCCTCGCTCCCTGTGCTGTCACCAACACGCTCCAGCCGCCCCGTCCTCACTCCGTGTGTTTTCTTATGCATACAGATGGGCTGGTGTGAAAAGGCCTCTCCCATTACAGTTCTGTTGTCGACAGCGAGCGCTGCTCACGCTTGGGTGTGGCTACGTTACCATTTGCCCCCTCAGGCCTGTTTTCCATTTTCAAAACACGCCAGGTTTTGCTCGGATAGAAAACATTTAGCTCTGAAAAAAAAAACCAATTAAAGACAGAATCAACGTTGTACTTTTTAAAACTTTAATAAAAAAGCTAAAACATCCCAGTTTATATCATTAAATCGAGTTTTGTTCAATATTACAGCAACAGAGCAGCCAGATCAGAGATAAGATTATCCCCTGGAGAGGAAATTCCTAAATTGACCCAACAGCACAAGGAAGTATGAGCGCAAGTGGAACATAGAGTAGGAAATAGACATAGAAATGCAATATACAATATATGGTTGTTTTAGAAATGAGCTATGTAAAGATAAAAGTTGTATTATTCTGCAATTTGTCCAATTACAACATGTGCAGAACTCTTTCCTGGATTTGGTGATTTGAATCTTAGATGGGCGCTGTGGTGGTTAACTTAACCCAGTTACTAAAATGATGGTTAAGAACTGTTTGATCGCTTTTATAAACTTACTAATGAACTAAACTCACAGTTTGTCACAAGGTGGTTATGTTTGTGACCAAGATTACACTACGACTCACAGGATGTAGGAACAAATTTAACAGAATCGCTTTCGCCCTCTGATCAAGTTCTTTCCTCCACGATTCCTGTATTTCATCATTTACCAATCAGCACTGATTGATTGCTCCTGTTTACTGATGAGGGTCATTACCACCACAGTAATGAACTGATAGTGACTCTGGTTATCAATTAGGCCCAATCACCCCGCTGATTCACACGTATGTAGCCGTCAGCGCGGCCTGCTGGGCCTTTGTTGCTGCTGCTTTCACATGCAGGCGGCGTCTGCATCCCCCGACCAGGCCGTCACCCCTGCAGACACTCGCTCTGCCTCACTCCTCCTCCTCCTCCTCCTCCTCCTCCTCCTCCTCCTCCTTCATCAGCCAACTGTTGTTTCCACCGCAGCTTTTCAGTCCCCACACACACGCTCTCAGTCCAAGTGCTGATGCTGCTCCGCTGCAAGTTGCTGAGTTGTGAGTCCAAAATTAGAAATCATTTGGAAGTTATTAACTGACTTTGGTGCAGAAAGACATTTGAACAAATCTTCTTTGCGACACATAGTTTAAGTGAGTGAGGAAACTTTCAAACAACATATTTGCAAAGACTGACATTCACTCTCTTTTACTTTAAAGAGTAAAACATAACATGTGATTATGGGATGTGACATCAGCTCCTTTTACAGAAACTTCTCAGCAACTAAAACAAAAAGAAAGACACTTAAAGGTTGTGGTTAGATTAGAATTCCACAGTTTATGCGAAAACAACAGTTTTTCAATATAGATTTTTGTCACATTGATAATAAGAACAATGCCCAAATATACATCAACTGCATATTATAGGTGATTAGGACACTTGTTAGACAAATATTTTTAGCAAGAACTATCCAATGATAACTGGTGTAATTACAATTTGTAAAGAGCAGCTTTGAATGGATCTCAGTGTATGAATGTGAGTCTTAGCGATTGAGAGGTTATGAGATGTGTGACGGCTGTGAGAGTGGATCTGAAGCATCTCGTCAACGTGTCGTTCCTTCTGACGATAACAGGTCGTCAGGCTGAGCCCGGTGGAGCGACGGGGCCGTCCTCACTGGGGTCGGTCCAGGTTTCGTCCTGACGTGTCCTCAGGTGGAGCCGAAGGTCCGGCCCCACGTGTAAATGTATCAAGGCTGTTAACAATTTGACTTATCCTGTAGAAGACAGGTTATTCTCCGATGGAAAATATATCTTCTCAATGGAATCTTGCTTGTTTCTTGAACCCTCTCGTTTGGACAGAAAACATGTGTCGTTTTCAGGGTTTTCTGACTTTGTGACAAATAATTAAGGCATTGGTGTGAGAACATGTGAAGCTGCAGCCAGACACTGGTTAGCTTAGCTTAGCACAAAGACTGGAAACAGGGGGAAACAACTAGCTTAGCTGTGTCCAAGAGTAGAATAAAAACATGAACAGAAGGTTTAATATGAAATGAGACATTATGAGTCCGTGTCAACAACCAGTGAGATGAACCTTTAATCTAGAGAACAACCGTGAAAATAAGTTGCAGGATTCCAACACGATGAAGAGGTTTTGTGGCACAGGTGTAATGAAGCATCAGGTAAAGACAGGAGGACGATGGGTGGGTGAGGAATAAGAGAAGGAGAGGGAGTGAGGAGGAGGAGGCCTGAAGGAGGTGAAGTGTAGGCGAAGAGGAAGAAAGCAGGAGGTGAGGAGGATGAAGGGCAGAGCAGAGGAGTGGAAGAGGAGTAGGAGTGAATAAAACTACGAATACGACCCCTGTTATAGTGACATAACAATAAATTAAAAAGTACTTCAGGTCGTGCTGAAGTACTTTACTGGGTTCTTTCCACCACTAAAGATAAAGTGGCAGAGGAGGAAGAAGAGAGGAGGAGGAGGAGGAGGAGGAGGAAGAAAAGACACGCTCACAGAAGAGGAGGAGGAAGAGGATGAAGAAGAGAGACGCTCACAGAAGAGGAGGAGGAGGAGGACAGCGGAGAGACTGGAGGTAAAACTGTTTCCACTGATGAGATGTATTCTGTGTTTGTTGATGTTATTGTGCCTCTGTTGTGTGTGTGTGTGTGTGTGGTGTGTGTGTGTGGTGTGTGTGTGTGTGTGTGTGTGTGGCCTTCACTTCCCACTCGCTGCCACTCAAAGTAAATGAGCAGAGGACTCAGGAGGAAGGAAGGATGGATGGAGGGATGGAGGGAGGATGGATGGAGGGATGGAGGGATGGAGGGATCTGTGGAAAAAGAAAAGGGGTCTTCCCACCCACCATCACACACTTTTCTCCTCCTCTTCCTCTTCTTCCTCCTCTTCCTCTTCCTCCTCTTCATTTCCCTCCAGTTCTCTGGAGTGTTACTGCTCCTTTTCTCTGATGTAAGAGGGTCCTTCATTAGTGTGTGTGTGTGTGTGTGTGTGTGTGTGTGTGTGTGTGTGTGTGTGTGTGTGTGTGTGTGTGTGTGTGTGTGTGTGTGTGTGTGTGTGTGTGTGTGTGTCGGGTCGCAGTTTCAGGTAAACACGCGCATCACCGGCGGCGGTAACGGGTCTCCACGGCAACGCAGTGACGCGCCAACCGGGAGAGAGCGGGGCGACAAAGCGACGTCCAAGATCGTCTATACGAGGAGGATGAGCCACGAAAAAAACTAAATAATATATAACAAATAAACAAATAAACTTAAAATAAGTCACTCTGGGAAATGAAATAGATTAAAATGTAATTTAGTCCAATCAACTTAATCACTTAGTCTTGATAAGATCATTAACACATTCCCCCACTCACCCACAGACTCACACAGTGCATCTACGTGCAGCACTTTCTCTGTCACACATCACAGACAAGCAACACAACTCAGGGTCCAAGGGGACTTCGGCACATGTAATGTGGGAGACTGGATTGAACTGTGACATTCTATAAAGTGGACGACCCTCTGTACCTCCTGAGCCACAGCCCTCCTACTAGTAGCCTACTGTATGACACAAGCATAACTTAATCAGATGATAAGCTACAGGCCTACAAACAAAACAAAAACCAGACTCAATGACTGATTTCAGTTGGTTCTGATATTGATAAAATAAGTTTCTTTAAATATGTGTATCTACAGCCTCTGCTGTTTCCTACTTTCTATGCAATGTGTAGACTTTACTGTCTCTATGGTGGAATATGATGAGGTCATATGTCTGCACATCTATAATCCCACTAACTTGTATTAAACACCCAGGTAACGTTTGAACATTTGTGGGAGCATCATCTGGTGTGCGGACATTTCTCGTCTTCTGATTTGTGAAATTTAGAAGAGTTTAGAAGAAATAAAAAGTTCCCAAACCAGATTTTGATATGGTGACTCTCTTCGGAGGATAAGGTCCCCAGATAAATATAAATACATATATAGTAATGGGCTTGTGGCCCCTCAGGACAGTGGTTACGGCCCTTGTTTCTCAACAATGTTTTGTCTCAGATGTTTATGCTTTGTTTTGGATTCTCGTGTTCTGGTTAATAATACATCATAATAATAATACCTCCCTGGGTTTTTATTTCAAATCCCCCCCCAAAAAATGCAGCCGCTGTTGTAGCGGAATGTAAAGTAAGTCCTCCGGAATCAATAGACGATCTTTGGCAACAAGTGGGCGTTGAGTTCCTCTCGCGCTCCCTCCCTCCGCAGGTCAGCGTGGGCGGCCCCGTGTGGCAGGAGGAGAGAAACACGACACCCCGGCCAGCGAGGGGGGGGGGAGCGGACACGAAGCGAGGGAGCGAGTGGAAAAAGAAGAAAGTGCGAGCCGGAGAAAGAGAGAGGGAGCGGGCAGAGAGAGGGAGAGTTGGCATCGGCACTTTTGTTCCTTTCAGCAGCTCCGCGTTTCTGGACCGAGGAGGACGACGATGACGACGATGAAGATGGTGATGTGGAGGAGGAATCGAACATGCGACGTCGCCACCACGCACGGGCTGAACGTTTAGACATTCCGTCGCTCCGGCTCCACCGACCGACTCCGGCACGACTCCGGCAAACTTCGACGTGCGCCATTCGGACCCGGGCGACCGGATCGTCCCCTTCCCTCCGCCTCCGGAGACCTGGGGCAACTTTTTTTTTACACGCACGTCCTGAAAAACAACCAGAAAAAGTTTTCCGAGCCAACGTGGACGAGCGGAGACGGACGAGCGGAGCTTACCGGAGCTTTTATCCGGTTTTTACCGCAACTTCCAGCCGCCGAGCTCCGGGCTGGTTGTTCCCCAACGAGCCTCTTGTGAGAACAACACCGGAGGAGGGAGTGGGGTGTCACGGCTAACGGCTAGCTAGCTAACCAACCCACCGTGCAAAGTTACCAGTCGGTCGACGGGGAGGGGGGGGGAAGTGACCGAAGCGACGCACCGAACACGGCGACGAAGATGAAGACCCCGGGAGACTCCGGTGAGTTCCACGGTTACTTGCATGTGGTTGAAACGCGCGTTTCTCTTCTTTGTGTTTACTCTCTGGTTCCCTTAAGGGAAAAACAACAGCGCGTGTAGCTTCCGCGGCTAACGGGCTAGCATGCTAACGAGCTCCAGGGAAAGTGTGACAAAATTATGGCGCTCGAGTGGATCCGTCCGGGTCCCCCCGGGGAGCCCGTCCCGCCGAGCCCCGCTGTCCCTTTCCCCCGCCGGCGAACCCGAAACAAACTTTTAATACGGGTTCTTCAACTTTATTGTAACTTTATCATGTCCCTCGAGCTACTGGGCGAAACAACTGGGGAGTTAGCTTGGATTTCCTGGATCCGTGTTAAGGAGTCAGGGGTCCGGGCCAGAAAGGAGCCGTGACCCCGGGTTTTTAGATCCAGGTCAAAAATAACATAGCACTTAATGGATAAATCAGTTTAAATAAGACGGACCAGTTTGATATTTAAACACCAGCACTGGTCCCAGTCCGGAGCAGAACAACTAACTATGTGATTTAAGGGCTTTTATGACTTTATCTTGCAGGAAAGTCCTCAAAGAAAAGTGTGTTCGAATCCCCTGAAGTTGATAAGAGAATAAGCAACTGGTGTGTGTGTGTGGGGGTGGGGGGGGGTGTTAAGGTTGTGGCATATTTGCATTTTTTGATTATTCTGAGGTGGAGGTGTGAGCCCACACACGTCTCCATTCATCCGAGAGGTGGAAAGTGGCTGATTGGACTGGGACCTTTGCACTTGATCACTTCTGCTGGTTTAGTACTGGTTGGCTGTGATGGTGTAACGCTCCCAGTTGACTGCTGCTGCTGGGAGAAGCAGGGTTTGTCTCCTCTGCTTACACCCCTTCCTTCCTAAAGGCGTTTTTTGTAAGTAAACCGGTTTGACCCTTGACACCCGCGACAATCGGATCCAAGCGGATTGTTTTACCTGCGTAGTTCGAAAGCTTAACTAAAAACCTGCTTCTGGAATTTTAATGGATCACCACTCAGAAAACCTCAAGGCCATGCTATTTCAAATTCCGTACATTTTTTTATTTGAAGGTGTAATTGGTCTGGTTGAAAATTATTATGATTTTCCATCCACGGGGTATGATTTCACCTCCATTGTGCCGTTTAGGTGCTTTTAAACCCAGTTTAGTCAGGAGCGCTGTGTGGTAATCTTGGGCAGGCAGAGATCCAGTTCCCATAATGGATGTTTTAAAAGGGGAATGCCACGCCACAGCACAACGTCATAATTAGAAATATGGCTTCAAATCTCTGTGCTGCCTGAGATAAACTTTTTTTTATATCGCGAAACAATCGGGCTACAACACAAGCAACTTTTTTTTTTTTTACACAGTGGGGGCACAAGACTCCATAAGGAAGTGAACAGATTCGGCTGCCACGGCACCCAAAATACTCCGGCGTTCCGGAGCTTCCCGGTGACCCGTGAAACTTCCCTTTGATTGATCTCAACCACACGGCGCATCATGCAGAAAATACTTAACTGGCAATTATACACCCTTGATTTAGGCAAGGGGAACACGCAGTCAAATAAAACTCTCTCCGGAGGGGTCGGATTAGCAAGGATACGCAGCAATAAAAGTGGAAGGCCCTGGTTATAACCATGCGCAACACAGCGGAGAATAGATCCTTTTGTCTATTTATAAGTTATTTTCTACTTTATCTCTGCCGTTTGGTTCAGCCTGAGTTTAAAGAAGTCACAGCTCTGAAACGAAAGCCAGCGTGGGGGTTAGGGGTTCTGTACGTTTGCAGTAGTTGCAGTTTTCCTTGACATCAGTACGATGAGGTCGTTTAGTTGAAAATAACGTTTTTTGTCAGCAGAGCTACGTTGGCATTCAATAACAATAATCTGTATCCACGTTAATTACGCTCTGAGCTACACAGGCCTTGTGTGTGCATCATGTCAGAGCCCTGTTGATTGCTTTTAAACATACACATACGTGTGCACATAAATATATATGGGTCAACCTCCACTCTCTTCCTATCAGGAAGTCAGCAGTCTGGCCCCACCAGCTCCAATTTTCCACTTGTGTTACTCCTTGTATCAACAACGCGCCACATGTAAGACGTCACAGCTATAGACAGGCCGGGCCAGCGACCCAGCATGCTAAGCAATGTGTGTGTGTGTGTGACTGTGTTTAAGCATGTGTGTGTGTGGAGTGAAAGGGGCCATACATGAGCAATTAGCTGGTGTTAAGTCTGGTGAGCACTGGGCTGCTGTTTACGACTGTGACTGTATTTTAATGTTTGTGAGTGTAAGTGAGTGTGTGTGTGTGTGTGTGTGTGTGTGTGCGCCCATATGTCTGTCACTGCGCTGCTCTACCTGACATTGATGTGGTCACAACAAAGTGAGTGTTTGACTTTTACCAGCGAGACCCAATTGCCCTTGAGGAAGACCATTTGGTTTTGGATAGTTGACTCAGCCTAATGTAATCACAGGAAGAGCAGCCAGACGTCTTTATGCAGATTCAAATAGCTCTAATAACACTGGTTAGACCAACGCTAATGAGCCCAGGGCTCGTTTCAAGAAAACAACAAAAAAAAGACGTCAGTTTCTTTTGGGCTGGGCTCTGTTGTGTTACTGTCTCACCACTATACTGAATTAAGCCGTTGGCTCCAGCAGCAGAGACGACGCAATTACACAACAAGTCGAGGCCAAGTTGTTTGTCTCAGGGAAAGTTTGAGAAGAGGTGCTGGCGACTGACGTGCAGAGATGTGGGTTTTTTGCAGTCGCTGTGCTTTAGGACACCCTGTCTCCCTGGGATTTATTGGACATGTTGTAGTGTCACGTGCTCCCAGTGGATTTGTGAAATGTTTATGTCACTTAAGATGAAAGAGAAACAGGATTAACAACTTTTCAAGGAGCTGTAATGTAGTATTTTTATTTGTGAGAAAGCCGTTGGTCTTTATCTTTTATTTCTGCTAGCACCAGTCAGGCTGTAAACACGCGGTACAGTTCAAGTTCTCAGTTTCACTTTTCTAATCCACACTGAATCATGATAGAATCCGTTTAGGCAGGAAAATGCCCAAACAAGAACAGCCAGTGTTCCTCCCAGGACTTACCTTTCCCCTGGTTTCCCTTCCATGTGTGTGCTTACTGCGACTGATCAGATTAACGTAAAAGGTAAAAGTTGACCTGATCACATTCCCAGATCGCTACTGTGCTGAGTCTGGGCAAGTAGACCCCTGGAAAAACTACAGCACAGTGACGTCAACATTTCTCTGGTGTGTTGTCAAAGTGGCAGCACAGGTCAACGGTGCTATGATCATGTCTGGATGTACGGCAAACCTCTTTTCCTGGAAGTGTGTATGGACGGTGGCTTCAGTGACCCATGCCGAGCTCAGAGAAGAGACAACACACGAGCCGGGACATGCTGGCCAAACAAACACCAGGGCCCCACGCACAGGAAGGCCCCACACTCCGTTTGGGAGCTGAATGCTGATCAACATCTGTGTCTACAGTTTTATTCATATATTTGGATTTCTTTGTTAAATCTAAAGGATCCATTTTGGTTAAGGTGGCGTAATTATATAAAATAAAATGCACCAGATTTACTTGACGGTGCCTAATCATTTTATTATTGTGGATCTCACTGATCAAATTTGGGAATGAAACATTCAGTGTGTGAGGTGATTTAATGTTTTTATTTGAATTCCTTTTGCAACTTGGTGGACGTGTTTGACACTACAACACTAATAGAATATAAAAGAGTCGTTGTTTGTTCAGGCTGTTGAGATGTGATAGTTTACAGTCAACATTTTTTAAGAGCTGAATCTAAGACGTCTTCTTGTCAGTTTGGTTGGGGCAGACACCGAGTACACTTTCAGTAAATGTTAACAAGAGACCTTCCAGTCTTAGTTATTGTTATTTGGCTTCATCGGAGCTATTTTTGTCTAAGTTTATCCTCGGTGAAGGTCCCTATCATCACGTCCTTAAAAAGTCATTAGTTTAGCAGGAAAGTGGAAAAGTCTGACTCTGCCGTCGCCTAAACATAATAGATTAATCCTGGAAGTCTGCTGATGGCGCGCTCCTCTCTTCAAGCATCAATCACCACTGATTGTCTGACCAATGAGGATTTATTAACCACCCAGTGGAATTGGGAGCCTACAACACAATTTCCACTGATATGATCGATCTGTGTTTGCATGGTTGTTGAACATCTGTATCGTGTTGAGTTCAAAAAGAGGCTTCTGCTCTTTGATTCAAATTCTCACATCGAAACCAGACTTTGATATTTTAGATAGCTGAATCATATTTTATCATGGTGCCACATCGTCTACATTCTGACAGTTATTCACAGGACTAATGGAAATGTACTTATCAAAGAAGAAGGTCACACCACCAATAGTATCTCTGTGTAATCTCTCAGAACGTAGGAAGACAGGCCCGGCTCAGACAGAGTGCAGTACCGCTTTTTAGTGCAAAGGAATGTGCTCATCAGTCTCAACAACATTGTCGGCCTGCTCGCTCGCTAAGCATTCAAGTATTTATGACTCTGCGTTGGCTCTTCGACAGTCGACCTCCAACAGGGCTCATGAAAGGACGGAGCCGGTCAAGTGGAACCAACAGCCTGCTTCACTGAGCAGATAAGGAAGACTTCTGCATTGGAACTGATATCTGTGAAACACCTGACAGGAATCTGGGCTTTCCGGCTGCAGCACTACTCGGTCATGCACAAATCAATCTCTCTTGCATAAACTTGAAAGGTTAGAGAAAACTCCAGACATCTTTACTCCTCATAGACGTGAGGTGTTGAGCCATTTACCCATCAGACTAAAATATGTAAAAACAAAAGCACATGTGAGCACCACCTTCTAAAACCTTTGTTCAACAAAAGCTGCAGACACAGCGTTTACTCTTGAATCAAACCAAGGCTGAGAGAGTACAGGAGGTGAAGAGGTAGGTTTGTGCTTTGTCTAAGGCTGTTGTGACTGGAGTCACTCAATCTGAAAGCGTGTGCAGCGTTGTGCCGTGTTATGGCTATCACCTGTGGTTCGTGGAGAAGGAGGGCGGCCCGGTTGGTTTGGCGTCATTTATGGCGAGAAGGATGGAGGGGGAGGGCTCTGCCGACATGTGGGTCTGACTTATGTGCACTGCAAAAAGAATTAAGGGACAGACTAGGTGTGGTCTTGTGTGACTGTATAATACAGCCCACACTGCCCCGCTGCCAGGGCTAAAGTAGCTGCAACCAACGTGCTGTCAGAGCAAAAATATCCACCAAATGCCATATGTTTTTAGAAAGCCGGTTTTAGCTGAAAGGAGTGGTTAGGGGTAGCCTGCCAGGTTGTGTTCTGGTAGTTAGAGAGACCTGCAGTAGGTGGCAACATCTAGGGTTTTTTAATTAAGTGTGGCATTCATTGGCAGTGCGTGGCAACACCAGTGGAAAGTCTTCATTTAGAAACCATTTGTAAAATGATGCAAAATACATCGGGCACATTTTCTACCAAAGGGGCCACCTCAAGAGTCACAGAGGGAGAAACCCCCGCCAGCAGGTTCCAGAGAGTTGGGTTCTGTGGTTGTTTGGACGCGGTTGATCCAACCCAGGCTTTTCCTGCTCGTACACTTGTTGGCTTTACACCTGCATTTTTACCCAACGCTGCTTGATTGAAAGCGTGACATGTCCTGCTCTCAGAAATGCCACAAAATTAATTCAATATCACATTAAATCTGACCCGAGGTGGCTTAAGAAATACTGTTTCTACAAACCTCTCTCTGTTCGGCGTGCTGCCACCTAAACGGCCGTGAAAAGGCAAAGTCGAGCACCGCTGAAGCCAAACTGAATATATGGCTTGTAAATCCAGGTAGACGTTCAGGACAAGCAGCTCAGTGTCTGTTCTGTGCGGCGCTTTCCAGGGTTCAGGAGTAAGAACTGCACACTGGCTCCTGGCTGCAAAACCTTGAATTTTATTGGTGCTGACACTGATTCAGGTGGCTGTCCGAAGGTACTAGCACCAGATGTTTGTGGCAGTAGCAGTGACCATGAGTTCCTACGGGCAGACAGGAAAACCTTTTGTTCCCACTACACTACATTTGTGGACATTTGCTTCTCTTTACATATTTATTTACATTCGTATGATTTCCACAGTAACCAGATCCCCGGGCAAATAAATAAATGCATCTCGAGCACCAGTGTGGCAGCAGTGTGCCGGCTGAGAGGGAAGATCATTGATTGGAGCGCTCCCCCTCGTGTCCGGGGCAATTTAAGCTAAGACACATCTGGTGTCGGTCTTAACACCGTCTGAAAGGCACATTTCTTAAATGTAGAAGGGACAGTTGGCTCCAGCTGAGTTCCCATTGATTTCTAATCACCACAGACCGAGATGGGGTTACCCTGAGCACACACTCGACCGATGTCAAGAGGCAGCAGCACAACCTGCTTTGTGTGGACAGAAATCAACAGCTGTCAACATCATAAACTATGGATGCATTCAGAGAGAGACATGTTTGTGCTCGCCATGTGTTATGTAATGTTTTAACTATAAATAGCCCAAAAGTTTGAGATTTCCTTTAACATTTTGCCTGCTGTGGTGACGTAATCTAGTTTAATCTTGTTAAAGCAGCACGGTGGCCTAAGGATTAAACACATTGCCTTATAGCAGCATCTTAAAGGTTTGTCACAATGATCTGCTGTATGCTCGTAAGTTTCACGTGAGCACTGGTGTAGTTTTAATTGTCTGTAGGAGTTTAGTTTTTATCCGCTTCCACTATCTTGTCTGCGAGCGAGAGGTCTGTGGAGGGGATAGGATTGAGCGAGAGACGGAGGGACCCAGCGGAGCACGGTGTGTCTCTTCTGTTGTTTGCTTCAGTCGTCAGTCTGTTGGGAACCCCGTGGTTCTCGCTCTCTAATGACCGTCCCTTCTTGCCCTGGGACTTCGCCGCAATCTGTGTGTTGTGTCTGTGATTGATGCGACTCTGTGTGTCGCGGCGTTTTAAACCTGAAATATAGGAAGTTTGTTAAACTAAAACTAATTGCACAAAACTTTATTCTACACACATTCACACCCTCTCTTTCCTTTCTTTACACACACACACACACACACACACACACACGAGTTAACCTCAGGATAAATCAACGAATCGGAAAAGCAATCGTTAGATGAACAAAAAATTACCAATATTTGACAAAAGAAATATTTGCAGCCTTTTATTTCACCAATTTAAAGACCAAAGAATGTTATTACTCAAGAATATAATCTACAAAGTAATCGGTATGAATCATTAGCTGCAGCCCTACTACACCGTTATCTAAAAAGACCAATAACCTGACAGCCCTTTGTACAACTGATCTGAAAACACGCCTTTGCACTTATGTACGTCTACATAATTGTAATATATTGTCAAATGATTAGAAATCAATCTGGGCCTCTGTTCAAATCACTTGACAACAGTTATGTGCAGTTCTGGCATCAACAGTGACTGAAAGCAGCTGCAGAGACTGTTTGAGCCAGTGTAGGGTTCGGGCTTGTCTTGTTAGCTGCTTCAAAGGTAAGTCATAAATTACATTAGCGATAAGGATGGCTCCATTTGATCAGGTCAGCACCATTAGTCCGTCATAAAGTCAAGCTTGCTGTGTCTGCCTGTCTGTTTGTGACCCGTAGGTCTCGGACTCAGCTGACACCACAACTTATAGCTGATTTCTAGAAAAATCGTGGCAATCTAAAAGGTTTATACACTTTTTAAACGACTTAATAAATGAGATAATTGACATAGATGATGTAAATGTCTAAGAATGCTGACTCATGACACGTTAAGCAGCAGCATCACTGTACACGTTGGATTTATTAAGTTCAAAGATCCGTCCCTAAGTAGCTGTGCGTCCCTGTTGGCTGTTTGAAAGCCTCAGACCAGCGGCAGTGATGAATGAGTCCGCTTTCGGGTTTTATTGAAACGTGAAAGTCAGTTAGTCCGTCACACACTCGCTCATGTCGCCCACTCCCAGCATGCACTCTGTATTAGGGGGTCTGGACCCCCCACATGCCATGAAAATGGGTGACGTCTGTCTTGCATTAACACACACACAGACACACTCTTTTAATTTTCTGCAGCTAGCGAGCACGGCGTGCTCATTTGGGCTGCCATCTCCCTGCGGTGACGCCGTCATGCCTGTGTCTTTAATGTTTTTACACAGGGAGCGAGCCACTCAGTCTAGAGACGGGAAGATCCAGCTTTAATGCAATAGACTGAAGAATTAGGACTGCGGTGGCTCTGCCAATGACTAAGGGCTGACTAACACACCCAGACATCACACATGGAGAAAGTCCCTCGCTGGGCTGTTTTACGTTTTTTAAGAATTCCACGGACACCCTCCTCCAGTGCGGATCTACTCTCACTGGGATTATACTCTGAGCTTGGATTGTCACATTACATACATACACAATGTTATGAGCCACGGTTACAAGGTTACATGGTTGAGGGTGGACTGGTCTGATTATTTTCCAGTTTGGGTCTTAAGTCTATTAAACAACACTTAGTGTTAGTGAACAAGTCGCCAGTCGTCTGATTGGCGACCATGAGTAAAGTATCAGTGATTAATGCACTTTCAGTGACTTATCTTAATTATAGCAGAAAACATGAGTCGCCAAAGAAACTAACACATTTATTGCTGCAAGGAGTAAGAATCTTTTTAATCTGCCAATTTCTGTCTATTAATCAACTAATCCTTCAATATTAGTTTGATTTGTCTATATTTCTGTTGTCTTGTTCAACCAACTCTCCAAAAACCAAAGTGGAACCATCCCTGTAACTCGTTGGAGAATTTCTGTGTTGGCCTTTATCTCTGACGTCTTTGTCAGAGTCTTGCACATGTTTGGCTCCTCTTCTCCATCCTGAGATGTTTGTATTCTTCCACTCTTGCATCAATGGCATGTTAGAAATGTCTTAAATACTTTCCAGAGACTCTCCTGCTCATCGTGGGCTCATTCGGACCTTTTTGGGACATTTTTCCCAGGGGGGCTCATAGCGCTGTGAAAGGAAAACCGTGTAGATACTTTGGATTGAGGTGTTAATCAAATCTGAATATTCCTGGCTGATATTTGCTCTCAACCCCCCCCCCCCCTGGCCATAAAAGAAAATGTGCTATGTGGTCTCACTGCTCCTAAAGTTTTATGACCTCAAACGTGTTTAGATATTTTTCCCTTTTCATCAACGTCAGTCGCATCACTGAACCGAACCTCTTGCATTGTCGAGCTGTTTTGTCCTCGTAGTTTTGTAATCAACGGCGGAGCCTCGTTGTCTGTGCGGAAAGATGCTGAAAGGAAAGTTAAGTTATGGGGAAGGGAGGGAGAATGAAGGGTTTGAAAAGAGGAGATGAAATTTGATTGGCAAGGAACTCGAGGAATGAGTCACTCATCCAAGCTTCCTGCATTTGGAGCCACGGTCCTATTCTGAGCTGTTGTGACGTGTGTGTGTGTGTGTGCACATTAGTGATCACACTCAGTCCAACAGCTGAAGTCACCACATTTTGTTGTTGGTCTCGTCTGTGTCTGTCTGTGCATGTCATCATATGGTTGGTGGAACGTGTAAGTTGTAAATCATGGTTTCGAGGACGTTACAAAGAGCCGGTTGAGACTTGGTTTCAGGGTTCAGTTTAGAATTAGGTTGATTTTAGGTTAATGCATCATGTCAATGAGGAAAAACCAAAGTGAGTGTGCACACGTGTGTGTTGGAGGAAAATGAAAGTAGTCTGGTGACTGAACCACAACACAGAAGCCAAATTTAAACACGGATATTCATCTTCTCTCTCTGAAGTCTCTTCTACCGCGGCAACCACACGGCAAATCACTGCGTTCCACGGTCTTCTCCATCGCTGTATGACAACTTCTCTTATTAATTGTTTTTATCAACTTTTTAAAGTTAATATTCAGTCTTGTAATCAAAAAAGTGTCCATGAGGATTCCGGACATTGAGACTGTCAGAATACAGCTTTATTATAGTGTTGCAAAGGGACTGTACACGTTAGGACCTCTTTCCCTCTTTCCTTAGTGAATATATTCGTTCATGGTTAGATTCTCTCTACCCAGACCGTTTGCCTCTGAAACAAGCCCCCCCCTGTATCCCCCTTGATTGCACCTCAGGAGGTATGGTACTTCCTCTCGCAGTGATATTAACCCAAGTCCTCCAGTTGAAGGGTGTTCTTGTTCGTTCTGCCGGCCGACTTCTCGGTTTGATGCCGTTAATCAGCGCAGCGACTGCCTGCGCGTGGAGCTGGCCAGTTTGCTGGACTTAACGTTGGTTGACTTCGCTCAGCAGGGTGTCAGCCGGCCTTATTTCCTGCAGACCATGTATCATAAACATGAACAACTGTGTGTGTTGCTGTGCAACAGAAACTAAATCTGCTCTGCCTCAATGCACCTCTGGCCTGAGATGTATCTCACTCTCTTTGCTGTCTCTCTATTTCCATCTCTTATTCTATTTCTCACCGACTATCATTCACACAAATAAACACATACTCGGACACTACTCTGCGCATTTTCTCTGCCGGTAATGACGTAATCAACAATGTTGGCCGGTGGAAAATCACTCAGTAAATTAATTTAATTATTTTATATTTATTGTATTAGTACTTTATGGTTAAAACATATTGAATTATCATCTTTAGATTTAGAAATAAACTTGTTTCCTGCAGTTTGTGCTGTGAGGCGCAGCTCAGGCTGTTCCTGCTGCTCTTAGTGATCATTGGTTGTGCTACTACTTTTCAAGATGCATTGTGGGAAACAGGGAGTGCACTATATAGGGTACAAAAAACATTCAGACACCACTGCAAACTCACTATATAGTGATTAGTTTCGAACACAGCCATTGTCTGTCAAACAGATTCCAGTCTGACTGTCGGAAGAAAGCTTGAGATCTCCAGCAATGCAGTCAGGCAGCCAGGAGCTCGTTACCGCTAAATATTTTACAGGGTTTTCATTTTCTGGAAGGAAAGCGTGCTCAGACGAGTTTCGGAGCACGTGTACGTGCATGTATGTGCACTTTCGCTCTGAGTCTCCCGCCTTGGCTCAGGCGCTGCAGATTAACAGATAAAGATCTGTGCTCTAAAATGACGAAGTAATTGTTTAGGATTCAGATTCATAGACTCGTACAACAGTGATCGTCTTTTCCTGTGAAGATTGCCTTCTTTCCACTACTAGCGTTTTTTACTTATCGGAGCCAGAGGTAATTAAATTACAAGCCAACGTCTCTTTGAAAGGTGTCTTTATTAAATGCTGTTGGCAAACTGCCTCATCGACACAATTCTGGCATCTTTAAAACAGCTGTGTGACCCAGAAGGCCTGCTGAGTGTAAAGGGACTTTACCCTCATATCTGAGTATAATAACTGACTCATGAATGTGTGCACACTCTCACTCGAGCAGACACACTCATGCCAAGCTGGGGTTGTCTTAATCACAGCCTTGGCTGCCTCCAAGGTGCCGCAGAGTTCTCCAGGACGCGACAGGTTTCTGTCTGGCGAGGTGTAGGCGTCCGCCGTGTCTCAGATTAGAGCAGCTTAACTGTCTCAGTTGTAGCAGAGATGCTTTATACACTTAAAGGCTCCTCTTTGCAGTCCGAGGCTTTAATGCTGTGGCAAACAGTCAAGCTCCCCTTTCTATGGTGTCCTTACTCTTTTCTGCAGACTGGAATCCACAGCATTTCAGCCGTCTGCGCTCTAATATCGCCCGTCCCCAGTGGTTAGCCTTAACTCAGCGTCTACGGGAAGCGTCGTTCACAGCACAAGCGATTTGGAAGATGGATTCCTGAGCATGAGACAGAAACCGCATCATCCCCGGCAGAAGCAGCCGGCTGATTTAAGCCATGCAAAGCCACTTCATTAATGGTCATATAAAGCTTCAGCAGTATTCCCAAACCTGCCAGCAAATCTTTCCTAATCCATCATCTGCACAAATTTAAGTCATTAATAACAAAGTCTCCTGGTAGCAAACAGAGTGTTTAGCTCTTAGTCTCGCCACTTAGTCCGAGCAGCACAGACTTCAGGAGAATTCAGACTTAAAACGAGTTTAAGAGGTGTTTTACACCCACTGTTAAAATGATTATGTTTAATCTTCATCCACTTTTTTTTTCTTCAGCATTTATCTTCAGGCAACTTTCTCGCCTGAACACTTATCTCTCTCTCTGTCATTCTCAGTTTCCATCACGTCTGTACTAACTTTGTTGGTTTGGAAACGATCATGGAAACACACATTTCAGATGACATGCAGATGTATATCTCCACCTCAGTTTGAGGAGATTCATAGTTATTATTAGCAATTCTGACTTTGTCTCCCTCTCCGTTCCTCCTCCTCCTTTCCTTCCCGACTCTGACCCCGTCTCCCTTCCTTGTCTGTTCACCGTTCCCTCGCTCTGTAAATCTTATGTAATGGCGGGATCATGTGAGGAAAGAGGTGAAGGTTTATGCTGTGCACCTGCAGACGGCCGGCCTCCTTTCCTTTTGATCTCTGCTGGATTTATTTTTCTCCTTCTCGCTCTCTCTCTCTCTCTCTTCTTCCTCCACTTTACCCTTCCACCCGATTTCCTCTTCGTCCCGTCTGTTTCTCCGACTCCTCCCTGGATTTAAGCCACTGGCTCCTCGATTCTTAACTCCATCCTTTAAGGGTAATTATGAGATTGCCTCAATGAGGCGCGGAGAGTTTTTAAACAGCGGTTTGAGGCCCTGAACTCCTCAGTGGAGCTGTGATAGATTGTCTGTTGTGATCCCTGCATTGTACACGGGTCGTTCTACAGCAGAGGCAAAAAATGGAAATTCGGATAAACAAGTCTGAACAGTCCACGGTTCGTCTTCTTGAACTTAGTTGATTTTAAAATGATCTTTCAATTTAATTGGATTGTCTGAGCTTAGGGGCGGGGTTGTCCACGCTCCCACCTGGCGGCTGCATCGTACACTGGCAGAGTGAATATAATATAATGAAACACGAAATCAATGTTAGATAGTTTCATCAACCTTCTTTCTCTTGTGTCACCTTGGCCATGTGTTGCTATGCGACTCTGTATCTCCTGTATTCTGTATCGCTTGCTTCAAATTAAAAGCCCTCCGCGGAGTCGAGTAATTGGAACTTCATGACATTACATCAGCGGGCCACCTCTGCTAAATGTATACAGCCCAATGCTGTCACGACAAAGTCACATGTTAAAGTTTTAATTGAGTTGGTATTTGTGTGTTTTTCTCCGCTGCACATGCCAGCACCATTTACGCCCAGCAGAGATTCCCCGTTTCCTGCTCTGGACCCATTTATTTCCTGCCTTTCTGTGTTGTCCTGATCCCGTCGCTGATAAAACCCCCATCCAGTTCTCAGCAGCCAGCTCGGCCCCGGTCTTTTAGCCTGGCCTCTTACCTCTGTGTGTTGGTGGCCGTGCCCCTGAATCATTACCCTGCAGACAGACAGGGACCGACCTTTCCAACAGCTAAATATAGACCCACCAAAGAATAGGAGGAAGGGAGGGAAAAATAAACGAGGGGATAGATGGAATAGCATGTTAAAGAAAGTTGTTGGCGGAGAGCGAAAGAGAAATACAAGAGGAGGTCGTTTGTGTTTAGTCTCAGCGGCTGCAGGCCTTCTGGACAATACCCTAATGATGGCTATCGGTTATTACAAGCGCTATTACAACAGTGGTGACGTCAGAGCCGCTAAGAAAAGCAGACCTGTGCGTTAAAACCCCCCCAGCCACTGATTGCTGCCGCACAGATCCTGTGTTTCTCTTGGAAAGGAAAACGCAGGTGTCTCAGGACTGCAGCCTAATAGTAAATGAGTTTTTCTTTCCCTGTTCTTAGCTATATATAGAATCCAGCGAGGCCTGAAACGGTGCGTTTCACCTCTGTCTAACAATCAGAAGTTCTTCCTGTCTGGAGCGGAGCTTGCCAGATCGTACAAAGGCCCCGTGGGTTCATTTGTCTACTTCGGTTTTCACTTACTCCGCATCCAGCCCTCCTGTGCTGTCGGACTAATTTTACACAAGCTGTATATGAAGCTACCTGCACGTTACATGTCCAGTGAGCTGTAACAGCTCTGCCGGGTTCACGCGACACAGGGAAACAGCCTGTTTATGACCCTGCCACACTTTCTACGCGGCGCAAGTCTGAATAGAAACTAATGAGATAACTGCGCTGCCACAATGCTGAGGAAGAGATAACAAGTCACGCCTCGTGCATCGCATCTAACTTCCTCTTCTGTCTCGTTTCACACACCAGATGATGCGGAACATTTACATCTTGTGGCTGCATTGATAAAACTCAAACACCATCACTAGGAATTAAGAGACCAAGGAACTTTTTTTGGTCGCATTTGCTGTTAATGTTCATAAAAGCTTGAATTGACCTGTTAAACTTGGTCCTTTGGTACTTTGGGGACGAGGGAATCTGTTGTGTCGTAAACCCGGCGTGACCGTGAAGCCGGTGCTGCACCGAGAGGTCTCCGCTGGTAAGACAGATCACAGCCTCGCGCCCCAGCTCCCTGGATCTGAGCCCAAACTCCTAACTCTTCTGGCAAGTTTCTGTAATTGAATCATATTTTGTGTTTGTCGTGACTCGGCCGTTTATTTTTAGCGCTAAAAGCTTTTGTTGCTAGGAGACCGTTGTGTCATAGGAGAGGCTGAGCGAGCGAGGGAGGGAGGGACAAAATGAAAAACAGAAAAGAGCGCAAGAAAGAGATGGCCGTGGTGCTGAGGGGAGAAAGGCGGAATCTGTGAACGACAAATGAACAAGATATGAGTCAGCAGGGACATCTGCAACACGCACATGCAGTGGGCACGGTTTCTATTCCTGTGTCCTTTGTCTGTGTGCTCTGTGCACCCACGCATGAACCCACTTACCTCTCTCCACTAACCTGTGTTGTGTGTCTGTGTGTGTGTGTGAGAGAGATATTAGCTCGCCCACTTTGATTTAATGCACTCCTCCCGTTGTCGTGTGCTTGTGTGCGTATGCACTAATCACCAGTGTGTACCCCGTTACACAGCTGTGTTGTGTCTGTGTCACAACAGCCTCACTGTCATGTGTATGAATCATGTGCTTGTACCCCATTAGTGCTCAGGCTTCAAATGGCCATTATCAAACCATCGCAGCCAGCTCGTCTGTTGTTGGGCTCACTCTCCGAGCACCATAGGAGATCAGATAGCAGCATGTGGTTTGTTAGTCATCAGGAGCAGATCTGTTTTTCTGGATTTTTTTTTTTTGTCCTCTCCTCAATGAGACGTCTTTTGTAAGATATTTATTGTAAGTGTTGCCTCCAGGAAAGAAAGCGCTCGACTGTGAAACTCTTTCAAGAGCCACGGAATCGCACATCACTTTCTTTTATGTTTTAATTTCTCAGTATTAAGTCCGTTTCTGACAAATTTGCAAAGTCACATTTATCTCTTTACGAGGATGTTTCACTCTTTCTCTGTATCGGAGGCGTCTCTCAGATCTTAGAGTGAACAGTCGTCAGTAGTTATCTGCTGCTGCTTCGTATTCGTGACGTTCACAGCTGCTCACCTGATGGTGGACTTTGGTTTCGCCGTGTGCAGTTTGTTTAGTTTTTCCATGACTCACTTTGTCTCCATTTACACCTGCTATTAAAATGTGATCTGTATCTGGTTAAGGGGAAGCACGTGCCAATTCCCTGGCCCGTTTCTTAACGCGTGCATCTCCGCGGTCCAAATTTTAATGGAACGTATCGATATATCACGACCGATATCAGCAGAATCAGCTGTTTGCAAGTGCAGTTTTTTATTTTTGTGGGCAGGAATGTTGTGAGTCTGTTTGTCCACTCGGTAGTTTCTCCTTTAAGTGATTTCCGAAGCAGCAGCAGATCATTGAAAGCTGCCAAAAAAAGAAAAGACGACCCTGGTGTCACATTAATTTCCTCTAAGTGTTAAATATCAGTTACGCTGCATATTTTAAAAATAAAAAAGGGACAGAGGCCATTTTTGTTTGTCTCTTTTTAAAAGAGTCTAATCCAAGTAAACACATGAAAGCAATGACAGCACATATTGTGTAAATACTGGAAAAAGTCATAATTGATTTAATCACCATCTGGGAACCATATCTAGACACAGTTCACTTAACACTGGAGTGTAGTTGCCAGGTGTCTTTTCTTTCTCCCCCCCCCCCCCCCCCCAATCTCTTTTTGTTGTTTATGTCGTCTTATCTGTTTTTCATCTGGTCGTTTGTTCTTTTATGTGCTGGTCTCTGCCCCGTAGCACTTTTCCTATCCGACATACACAGAGCAACAAAATGCTAGTGTGATGTGTCAGATTCGTGGTTTCATTAGATCTCGATCACAGAACATATGATGCATCACTTGGTCAGATCACACCCCCGAGTTACGGCCTCGTCACCCTTGAGAATATCCTCGTTCCCAGCTCCCTGTCACGGTGATGTACACGCAGATATGACGGCCTTTACGGAGTGTGGGAAAATCTTTGTAACCTTGGTATTTAGGATACTGCCCTTTTTTTTACAGTTTCATAAACACACACACACACAAAATTCAGCATTGTTATATTGTGCCCATATGTTTCCCATCCTCAGCTTTCTCAGCCTGATTGCCAAGGCACATCTGGTCCTAATGAGGTGTGTGTGTGTGTGAGTGAGTGTGTGTGTGTGTGTGTGTGTGTGTCTGTGTGTGTGAGTGTGTGTGTGTGAGTGAGTGTGTGTCTGCGCACACTATGCCTTTGCTATTCAGCCTTTTCGCTTGGCCTTGTGTTGAAGTGCTGTTGAGTCTTTTACTGCCACCCACTGCTTTACAACACAAAGCCTATACTTTTAACTGTTGGATAATAGTGTGTGTGCACGCGCTTGTGTGTGTATGTGTATGTTTGTGTGTGTGTTCTGATAGTGGTTATAAAACCATAGCTTATATTTTGTCTCCTCGTATCTCAAGGCCTGTTAATCTGTAATAACAGCTCTGATTCTGCAGCTTTGATGCTGATAGCAGGGAGGTTTGATTTGACTGCGGACTGTGGGAGCAGATTGAGCCCGAGCGCTCGTGAATGTGTATTAATGCGATCGGCGCTCTCCTGGAACCACTAGATGAGCTTTTCAGGAAAGTCTTAGACCCAAAGGTGTTTCAGATTTTTTAATGTAGGTATTAAATCTAAAGCTCCACCTTTTTTAATCTGCGGCTCCAAACAGTCTCGTGTCTTGCATCCGGTCACAAATGCCCCGGACAACGAGTACAACTGTTTTCCTTACCAGAGACACACAAAACAAACCTTCACAGTTGTGTTCATGTTGTGTCCTTCCTTCCTTTCTTTGTATTCGCCTCCACCTGACCACTCCTCTCTCCTCCTTCCCCCCCTGCAGGGTTTGCTTTTCCCGAATGGGCCTACAAGCCCGAGTCGAGCCCGGGATCCCGGCAGATCCAGCTGTGGCACTTCATCCTGGAGCTGCTGAGGAAAGAGGAGTACCATGACGTCATCGCCTGGCAGGGAGACTACGGCGAGTTTGTCATCAAGGACCCAGACGAGGTCGCCCGCTTGTGGGGCGCGAGGAAGTGTAAACCACAGATGAACTACGACAAGCTCAGCCGAGCACTGAGGTGAGGGGGAAGAAACAAGAGTCGAGCTTTGTTCCACCGGACTTAAACCCATGAACAGAACTCTAGAGCCTGGTTGAATTACATGAGTTATGTTAAGACAAATCATTAGTCTTGACTGACACTGTTATTTGGCTTTATACTCCGGTCATGAGTTCCTATCAGGTATCGATATCAGACGAGTCAGACCCCGTCAAAGAGCCCAGATGGCTTCATCGCGTCGGCCTCATGTTTCATGAGAGTCCTCTTTGTGTTGAACTCCAGATGAACTGTGATAAAATCAGCAAAACATACAAGATTGATTTTTGTTTTAAATGGATCCAGTCTATTTGTGGTCATTTGGCAGCAGAACACACGACAGGTTCAGGGACGACAGTTCTCACACACACACACCAGAAATAGAACGTAACTTCATTTTAAAGCTAGAATGGCACCAATAGAGTTTAAACCTCCGCCGAGGCCCAACTGTCACAATGGAATCCACGTGATTCCAGCGACATGTCGGTGGTAGTTACAGGTTACTGTACAGCAGCATATGAACGCACATTTAAATCAGCTTTATCTGGATTTTTCTTTGGATCTGCACCCACATATCTTTGTCTTGATATAGATGTTGGTCACACGGTCGAGCCCTGACTGGGGCTGGAGCTCAAAGTTTAATCTGGTGATCACTTCTTCTGGCTTCATTTGATATGAATTATGCTGGAAAGTTGGGTAACATGCACGTTACAATCAAAGCAGTGATTAGAATGTTATTTTAATGGAAGCTGAAGGATCGTGTTGATGAAACCGTTTCTCTCAGGTCTTTGTTGTTGCCTCTGCCCTGATATTGTTTTCAGATTATTAAACACTCTGTGAATAATAGACCATGTTGCGAAACTATGTAAAGATGCAGTAGTTTCTGTTCCTCTTCTTTTCAACTTTCTATTCCCGGGGCACGGGCTCATTTTCAGGAAACCAATCTCTGTCGTCATCAGTATTTGTTTAAGTTCAAATACGCTTGAACTGGATTTCGTGTCGTTGACTCTCGATGAGTTCAAGCTTCGTTATGGCCGTGCGGAACACGTCGAGACAAAAGAACTGGGGATTTGTTGTGAACGTACATCTGCACGACGCTGAAACTCTTGGATTTAGAAGCACACACCTTCTCCCTCCGCAGAGGACATGTGGGATGCTGCAGAGCTTTATTTAGCCACCAGCCTGTTCTCTCATCGTCCTGTACACACACACACACACACACACACACACACACACACACACACACACACACACCACACACACCACACACACACACACACACACACACACACACACACACACACCACACACACACACACACACACACACACACACACACACACACACACACACACACACACACACACACACACACACACACACACACACACACACACACACACAGCCAGTCATCAGTGTCGCCTCCTGTGTTGTAGGTTGGTGTGGGTTATAGTTTGCCATGGTGATGACTAGTTACACTGCCTCGTCACCACGCACGCACAGACACACACACACACACACACACCTTAACACCTTGTTATATGTCAGCCCTCCTCCAGCCCATCTGTGTCTTGTTTGTTGCTTAAACCTTTTAATTTTTTTTTTTAATCTTCCACGTACCCTCATATGATTATATATCAAAACACAACCTGAATTTATATTAGATGAATTATAGACGTGCGCCGAACCTCACTTCACTCATCAGATCGTGACTCTACAGAGAAATACGCTGATGTAACACATTGTTTATTGATTTACTATTTTACGTAACCACACATTTACACACGAGCTGTTTTCAGACACAAGCAGGAGATGATGAAACTTGTGTTTTTGTTTACAAACCCTGCTCAACGTTTAACCATCAGTTATGTTATATTTTCATCATTATATTTGTGTCATAACAAAACTTGAAGACAAACAACGACATCTTTAAACACATCAGATACTTGTATCAGGAAATGTTTGATTTATTAATCCTCTGTTCGTGTTCCTACAATCTCTCCCCCGGGTTCCCTTTGACACTATTAGAAGAATTATGTTTCTTTTTTTGTTACTCAAAACAAATCAAACCTGCCGGTAATGCACAGAAATGAGTCAGATCCCGGAATCTGAGGCTGGAATTCAACGTCTTGTATCGTTAAAGCCGGCGTCGAGCCCACGGAGGTTTAACGGCGTATTAACAGTCAGTTTCATACAGAGGCAGTTGCTTTCTCTGTGGTCACACTGAGTGTTTAACATCAAGGGGCCGCTGGAGCCGGGCTTTGTTGTGAAAGCCTTTTCGTGTGGTTTGTAAAGCGTCCATATAAACGAAGGGCTGTTAATTAAGTCGGAGATATTTGGAGGCGAGTTCTGCCTTCGTTAGATGTGAAGCTTTTGATTGATGCTTCTCAGCCTCTTTCAAGTGAGAGCGTTCCTTCGGTTCGCATGTGTTCAGTCATGCAGATCTAGTACATGTGTGTGGAAACGGGCCTGTGTGTGTGTGTGTCTGTGTGTGTGTGTGTTCCCGCACAACTATACGAAGAATCTGAGTCTTTGCACTCCACGTTCGTTTCTGTTTTTGAAGTGAGTTCAAAGAGCAGGAGGCCACGAACAAGCCCGGGCCCGCCGCGAGACGGGCTGTCACACATTCACTCCATACTGTGAGAGTGCGTGTGATCTCCTCACATGTATGTGCGTGGCCCTTTTTCTACGACTCATTCAAAGTGCCATCCGTCCTTCCACACGTCTGTGAACAACATGTCCCTTCAGCGGCCCTGCACACACGGGCCTGATGGTGTTAACACCCACTCGTTCGTATTTCTGTTTACCGTGTGTGGAACGTTCATCTCGGACCTGAAGGTTAAGTTTGCTCTGCATTCTGAAATGAGTTATTTTTATTATCATCAAATCAATTACATTTTATTCGAGAAGGCCTCACAAAACATTCACTTTTAAAAATGATCATTGATAAATCAGTGATCGAATTAATGTTCATTCAAGAGCTAATATGCTAAACTCACCAAATCTTATACATATTTATTTAAGAAAATCCGCCACTGAGATCTTCCCTGCTTGACTCTACTACAAATCATGAATATCGTTTTACATTTTCCAGAATGAAGTGGCCACAAGTGACTGACAGACACTGGTGTAGATGTTTTTTATTTATTCAAGGGAAATATGAATGTGGTTCGGTCCCCGGGCTGTCGGTGATTCACAGGGAGCCATTTTATCATCTGTGAGATGAGCTGTCAGCAGCACGGCTCACTCCTCGACATCCCCGTGCCCTGACAGTGACTAATGCACTGGTACCGATGGAGCCGCCCGGATGAGACGCCGTCCGATGGCTTTGTTAAGTAATCACAGCGAGGATTTAAAAATCTACCATCGCGAGCGGGGGGGAATTTAATGGTGTCCACGGATTATTGAAGTAGTTCTAACACTGGGGTCAGAGCCACTGAAGGAGTTTAAATGAGTAGAGTTGAAATAAGCTGCTTGTGATTCATGTTGGTGAAACTCACAGGAGGATAACGCTCTCCTCTCTCCTCTCTCCTCTCTCCTCTCTCTCTCTCCTCTCCTCTCCCCTCTCCCCTCTCCCCTCTCCCTCTCTCCTCCTCTCTCCTCTCTCTTCAGATACTACTACAACAAGAGGATCCTCCACAAGACCAAAGGGAAGAGATTCACCTACAAGTTCAACTTCAACAAACTGGTGCTGGTCAACTACCCCTTCATCGACATGGGCACCGGTACGTACACACGTTTCGTCCGTGCACACTTGGACGCCAACAGTCAGAGGCAGGTCCCGCACGACCGCCGGCCACCAGGGGGCGATTGAGGCACGTTGGCTTCGCTTCACACACAGCCAGTGTGTCCTCCTTAAGACGTCCGTGTGCCACGTCCCAGTTTCTCCGTCGTCTTCTCCCTCCTCTGAAGTCGTCTCTAGTTCTGGTCCCGGCCACCCAGTGTAAACACAGCCCATATGGAGCGGTGGATACCAGTGACATAAGTGCGGCACGAAACTTTAATTATAGCCCCTGTGTGATGTGGCCCACACACTGACATGTTGTGATATGATGGTTTCGTATGATGGTTTTACACACACACACACACACACACACACACACACACACACACACACACACACATGCCCACGTCAATCTGATCGATGCGCACACACACACACACACACACACAGTTTTTCCCGTTGTTGTCACACATGGTTGTGAGATGTGCGCTTCTTAAAAAGACAGAACCACACACGCACTCGGCCGTACTGGAAAAAAAACAGAGGAACCCAACCCATGTTTGTGATGGCAGTAAGAGCAACTTTTCCAATATTTAATTCTGGCACGTGCACAGATGCCAAGAATTTATTGCAGTGCCACAGTCTCCCTGGTGAGAGGGAGTGAGAGGGAGGAGTGAGAGAGGGAGAGAGGAGGGAGGGAGGAGAGGAGAGGGAGGAGGGGTTGAAAGAGAGGGAACTTGTGGCTTTGTGTAACCCGGTGTTTTCTTTGTGCGTCTGTGACCCTCAGGGTAAAATAGTTGGAGTTATGAGAGAAGTGACCGACTCTCTTCAGGTTTAAAAAGCTGGTTTGTACCAATTTAAAACTAGAAGATGAAATAATAAACACGTGTTGAGCCGTACAGATAGTTTCTTTGATCTTCATGTTTTAATATATAACAGATTTCCACCTGCGTAATACATTTACACTAAATGAATCGCACGTTGTCCCAGAAACAACATCCCTGATATTCCTGGCAACCTGTTGTGTGGATGGAGATGTTTGTTTTGAGGATTTGAAATCACAGTTTTATTGCTGTGATGACCTCTAACACAAAAAGCCTTGATGCTCTATTGTTCTGTGTTGAAGGAAAACATTTCTAACGCCTGATTAGATAAACCAGAACTCTCTGAACTTGTGAGATTATGACTCTGCTTTTACATTTTCACGACTTCCTGCAACGATCATCGTTTAATTCTCATCATTTCTTCCTCGCAGGTCGAGGAGTTCCTCAGAGCGCCCCCCCGGTGCCAACTGGAAGCTCCCACTTCCGTTTCCCCCCCTCCACGCCATCAGATGTCCTCTCCTCCAGCGAGGAGCTGCGCAGCCCGGGCATGTTCAGCAGCGTGGCCCGTCGTATGGCTCGGGGCTCGGTGAGCGACTGCAGCGACGGCACCTCCACCAACTCGGAGCTGGAGGAGGGCCTGGGGGCCGATGAGCGCGGCGTGGGGCCGGAGAGGGCCTTCAGGGGCCTGCTGCCCCACCGCATGCCTCACGATTCTCTCTTCAGGATCTACCCGAACACAGGAGGGCTCCCCAGACCGGCCCCGAGGGTCCACCCAGATTCCCTGTCCCCGTTCCCTGTGTCCCCCCTGCCTGGCCCCGGGGGTCTCCTGGCCCCAAATCTGTCCCCGGCCCTGTCCATGACCCCCACCCCCCATCTGCCCTACACCCCATCCCCCTCCCTTTCCTCACCGATGATGGGCTCCCACTTTTCCTTCAACCCAGAGGACATGAAGCACTACCTGCAGGCCCACACCCAGTCTGTGTACAACTACCACCTCAGCCCCCGAGCTTTCTTCCACTACCCCAACATCATCATCCCTCAGCCCCACCGCCCCACCATGGAGAAGATGCCCACTCACCACCTGCACGCGCCCCTGTCGCTCCCTCATTCCCTCGGCCACCACGCAGGAGGTGGGGAGGAGGGACCGCCGCACCCGTCTCCGTTCAAGTTCAAGTTGCAGCCCCCCCCTCTCGGGCGCAAACAGAGGGATTCGGGAAGCTCCTTGTCGGCTTCTGCTTCCTCATCTTCCTCCAGCCAGTCGTCCTCGTTCAGTGGCTCCGGGCAGATGAACAACTCTCTCCTGGCGGGGGGGCCTCCAAAGATCAAGGTGAGTCCGCTGGCACACATCGGATGTGGTGTTTCCAGAGATATGGTTTGTGTCTTGAGGAATTTCTCCCAAGCGCTGCGAGTATGAGAAACATCTGTTCACGTTGTATATTCTTCCTCTGCAGGTGGAGCCCATATCTGACATCGAGTCGGAAGAGGAGGTGGAAGTGACTGACATCAGTGAGGAAGATGAGCTGGATAACAACAATGACAGAGGACACATGTTCATCCCAACACCTCATCATCACCTGCTCAAGAGCCATCACCACGCCAACGGGAATGGCAGCTCCGCTCCTCTTCCTCCGCACAGTAACCACCACGATGATGATGACGATGACGTCTTCAAGACTCCTGCCACTCCCACCATCGGCAGTGCCGGCCTGGCCTTTCCTCTGATCGGTCTGAAGAGCGAGCCGGGCCACTCGGCGCCCATCAGCCCCGGGGGCACGCTCTGCATCCCGCTCAAGCTGCGCTTCAAACGCCGCTGGAGCGAGGACCAGAAGATGGAGGCGGACGGAGAGAGGGACGAGGCGGAGGACAAGAAAGTGAGGGCCGAGGGAGACGTGGTTGTGGAGGGGAAGGCCGAGGAGGTGGGGAGGAGAGGAGGGGAGGTAGAAAATGGGGGAGGACAAGGAGGAGGGGGGGTGTTATTTTGGGGTTGATGCTGCCACCGGCTCCCACCCAGCGCAGAGCGAGCTCCGAGCTGCAGAGGGCGACGGCACAGCTGTCTCTGGAAAACCCTGGCTGCTGAGCCTCATGCACGCACACAGACACACACAGACACACACAGACACACACGCACACACAGTGTTGGCAACAAGTTTCACATTTTGATTTAGACCATAATGCCTTGTGGGAAATTAAATGGAGAGAACTAGGTTATTACATCAACATGAGTCTTATGTAGAAAACAGCTTTTTGTGCGGTCGGTCACTTTTTACTCCTCAAATTTAAACGGAACAAAAATATTTCCCTCCGTGTTCACGAGAAAGTAAAGAACCTGTTTCTACAGCGAGTGGCGTCCAGATGTTCTGGTGTCTGTGACGCTGAGGCTACATCTGCACAAGTTTGAGTTTTAACAGACGTCACTGTTGCTACGTTCACGTTTTCCGTCTCCCCCCCCCCCGAGTGTGTATGACTTTCTAAAACAGCAACTTTTGGAAACGCCGCCCTACTCGTTACAGTTTGACGCCCACCTCCCCCCCCCCTCGCTCTCTGATTGGTTCTTATCAGCGTAGACTCAAAATGCTGTTACACACTTCTACCGACTTCTGAATAGACAATCCACTTCCTGTTTCCACCGGCGTTAGTCCGGACGTGGACCTGACGGAGATCGTTTCAGTTTTAAAAACGTACTTGTGTGTCTGTAGCCGTGTCTGTAGCCGTGTCTGTGCCCGTGTAGCCTCCCAATGTGCAGCAGGGCATCGAACCTCCGTGTCCCTGGTCCCAGATCAGACGCAGCAGCGTTTCCTCTGTGACTTCCAACACTACAAGATGAACTTAGATCTCAAACCAGTTCCCTGCAGAGCCGGGGGCTGCCTTCTCGATGCCCCCCCCGCCCTCATAGTGCCAGTAACTCCCAGGGAATCCCCCCCCCCCCCACCCCCTCTGTGCCAGGACTCTCTCTTTAACGGGATCTAATGGGTCTGTGTGTTTGTGTGGTCCGTCTCTTTACCGAGGGCAGCATGAATTGTACAGCAGTAGGTAGAATGAATTTCTCTGGCTCGTTTTGAAGGTGGTGAGCTCCTTTTCGTAACCTCCCTCTCTTCTTTGTGTTCTCTCCTCCTCCATCTTCATCTTCATCTTCACCTCGACAGACGGACAGACCCGGACGTTACTAAAACACATTTAACAGCGCTGATTGCAGAAGTGCCTCTTTGTCCGCGCCGTCAGCCTGCAGGCGTTCACACGGTGGAGGACAGTGAGCAAAACAAATTTTTAAAAAGCGAAACACAGAGTCGCACCGATGGATCCTACAGAGGTGATGATGATGAAGAACTCTTATGATCGCAGTGTGAACTCGGACACTGGCCTCCTCTTCATCCTCCGCTTGCTCCCACACTGTATAAAGACGTGAACCGAGGATTGGATTTGTTCGTGTTGTAGATTTTGACGAACTCTTTTTTTTTTTTTTTCCGGTCCCTCGACCTCTGCACCGGTCTCACGGACGGACGTGGTTCTCACTGTACAGAAAAAAAACCACCGGGGCATCGAGATCTCTCCTCCTCCTCTTCTTCCTCCTCCTCCTCCTCCTCCTCTTCTTCCTCCTCCTCCTCCTCCTCCTCCTCCTCTCGTGAGGAAGCAGCTACGAGCGAGGCTGTAATTAGAGACACACTTGTTTCTGAGCGTGTGCGTGGACCCAGAGCTGGTGTGCGTCTCAGCTTCTCGTGGATCTGAGGACGTCTCCTCCCTCACACCCACAGCTCGTCGGCTCTCGTCTGCATTCCCCCTGTTTATCTTCTGAAGACTGTACTCTTTCTGTCAGAGGACGTTTTGTGCCTCCTGAGGACACGGGCAGTATTTTTTCGGGCATTCGCAGCCGTCTGAGGGCTTTCTGTATTCTGGACGTAATCGCCGAATCTGTTCATGTGATGTTTTGAGAAGCGGCGACTGAGGAGAAATGATTTTGTCTAGGGGGGGGTGGGGCGGGGGGTGGGGGGGGAACCACGTACTGAAGAATGTCGAGCCTCAAGGTTTAACTCAGGCAAAAAACCTTCACTGAGAGAAACAATATTTTTGTGACCTTTTATTCATATAGTTTAAAAAAAGACCTTGTGCCCATTTTAATGAACAAACGATTCCAAATAAGAAAAACGTGCCTTTGTGAAGCCAGTTTGAAACCAGTTTGAAACCAGTTCCCCCAGTGACACACTTTATCACTCAACCACCATGCCTTCAGCTTTTTGTAAAAGAGAGATAAAGTAAATCTACACATATATATATATATATTTTATTCAAATATATATATTGAATTCATAATAGTATATTTCAATATGGTCATTTGATACAAATCAGGAAAAAAAATTCCTATTTTTAATGGTAAAGATGTGTATATATTCTAATGGGCATATTATTACCAGTATATTTCAGCCTTTGCCTTCTCACCCTTGCCTTCGACCGTCGAGCCGCCGCCGTCAGAGTTTTATATTTATATTGTAAAAAAATTAAAAAACAGTTATGGTGTATTCAGGGGGGGGGGGGTGACGAGGATAGATGAGCGAGCGCGAACATTCACCGGACCTGCGTCGAATCCTATTTCCATTGTTAGTGGGGCGTGTTTGTTTTGACGTCCCTGGTAGCAGCAGCCCGGGTGGGGTCACCTGACCAGGAGCCACCTGTCAGTCACAGACCACCCGGTAAGCCCCGCCCCCACCTCAAACTGAAACGCCCCAAATGGTTGTTTGAGACAGATCTGCTTTTAAAAATTAAAATTAAAAACAAAAGCGTGGAGGTGGTGACGGGCTCACGTGTGTCAGAGCAGACGGATTCTGATTGGACGACACAGACACGGTTTCACTTCTCTGCGTCACCTGATGTGACCAGACTTTGGTTTGAGTGGACTGGAGCAGCTTTGTGTGTGTGTGTGGGTTCGTCTCACACACACACACACAGACACACACACACACACAGTGCTGGTTAGAAGCAGGCTTTACTGTGGCTACAATAAAGGGAAGCATGACGACATATGACATCAGACGCTGCCACAGTCTGTCTCCAGTCGGCTGCAGAAACACACACACAGGAAATTAGAGGGACTTCCCATAATATGACTCGCTCACTCTGCTCGGGGCAAAACCACACACACACACACACAGTCTGCAAAGGCCTCTGGGTAACGTAGTTCCACTCCTGCAGGTTTACAGAAGCAGCTCCAGCCTCGTGTCCGTGTCGTCGTCAGCTCGAGGTTTTATTTTCTCACTCGGGCACAAAAACAGAAACTTCTGTTCTTCTTCTTCGAGCAAACAGAAAATCTGAATTCCTCCTTTTGGGGAAAGAAACAACTCTTTTATCGTTTGAGATTCCAGAAAATGTGTGAACGTGAAGAACCGGTGTGTCGGGTTTCCAGAGAACCTGAACCTCCGACCTTTCACCGTCTGTGGCCTGAGCAGCACCGATCCAGACGTGTCTGTGACCAGGTCCATATCCCCCCCCCCTTGATTTCATCGTTGCTGTTGTCGTTTTCTTCTGTATGTTTTCAGACGTATTACTGTTACTCTTGTAATTATTACAGTATATTATTAACATGACTCTTGTTTTTGTATTGTGCCCTCTTGCTGTGGCCGGGCCTCTTCTCCATGAGCGACAGCTTTTCAACTTCAGTGCGGTCCTGTTCTTTTTATTTTGTTGTTTTTACTCACACTGATTTTATAATCATGTTACCATGGACAACAGGAGGGTCACACCATCCCCCCCGATATACAGCAGGGGAGAGAAACTTTTTTTTTTTTTTTTTTTTGGATGTTGTGTATATATATATTTTCTTTTCCATTTTGGAGGATTCTGTAAGAAAAAAAAGCATTGTACTGTTTAACCATTGTATTATTTGAAATGCCCCCCCCCCCTCCACCCTGTCCTCTCCTCTCACGTCCACCCCAGCGGTGAGCTGTCACTCCAGGGGGGAGACGGAGTGTGTTCATCACGGAGGAATCGCCTGTACTTCTGTTTCTCTTCAATTTGTTCATCTTCATTTGTAATTAAACAATAATCAGGGTTCATTAAAAAAGGTAAAAATGGACGACAGCTTCTGGGTGTGTTTTTTATTTCTTATATATATATATATGTATATAAGGCATATTTGTGGTTTGTTGGTCAAACTACCCAAACAACTTTTAATGGGTTTTCAGACGTATTACTGTTACTCTGTAATTATTACAGTATATTATTAACATGACTCTTGTTTTTGTATTGTGCCCTCTTGCTGTGGCCGGGCCTCTTCTCCATGAGCGACAGCTTTTCAACTTCAGTGCGGGTCCTGTTCTTTTTATTTGTTATTTTTACTCACACTGATTTTATAATCATGTTACCATGGACAACAGGAGGGTCACACCATCCCCCCCGAATAACAGCAGGGGAGGAGAGAACTTTTTTTTTTTTTTTTTTTTTTGGATGTTGTGTTATGTATATATGAGTATTTATGTGTAATCGTATGTTTATTACAGTTTGTTTAAGGGAAACCCAGTAAGAAAAGAATTATGCCAATAACATAAACACAAGTTTAGTAGAGTAGTAGAGTTAGTGCTTGTCACTGTGTGTGTTGTGTGGGGGGGGGGGGGGATTACCCTGTGTGAGGGTATTTCTGGAGGCAGATTGGCCTCATGACTCAGCTGCATTATGGGTAATGAGGATTCATTATCTGTGTGAGAGTCACGAGAACAGAAAGTAACCGAGGCTCAGATCTGCAGCCGAGTTCCCGTCCAGAACCCGAGGGTCCGAATCCTGCTGAGGGGCCAGGGTATCACCTGGACGGGTCAGGGCGAGGTATCACCCGGACGGGTCAGGGCGAGGGTATCACCCGGACGGGTCAGGGCGAGGGTATCACCCGGACGGGTCAGGGCGAGGGTATCACCCGGACGGGTCAGGGTGAGGTATCACCGGA
>CM031686.1:2199128-2291628 GCA_006182925.3 Reinhardtius hippoglossoides
CGGCCTTGTGTGTAGTCGAGGCCTCGGCCCTGCTGTTGTGGAGCAGGTCCGGTAGTAATCTACTACGAGGGCTTGACACACACACGGTACTATCCAGCTAAACCACAGGTGACGACATCCCCTCCCGTAGTTTGCATGTTGAGCTTTGGGGCCTCGTGAAGATAAAGTTAGCAGCTGTTATCCAGTCCGGATTCTAACTGTGTCAACATGTTGGAGTCATGCATGTGCAGCCGGGGCCTGTCGATGGGAGCAGGGCAGAGTAGTAACCCTGTTATTCACTCTACTGGAGAACTACTGCAGTTTGCAATGGCTCAGAAATATACAGTTTCAGCTTCTCGATCCACTCTGCAGGAGGTTAGAAGATGTTACATCGCTCTGTGGAAGTTTACAGCACTTTGGGGGATTGTCAGATAGACAGATGTGTACTTTATTGATCCCAAAATGGGAATATTACTGTGTTACAGCAGCATGTCAAGGGCATCGCACTTACAGGGAAGTAGCATTAGTAGTAGTATTATAATATATGGCAAATATTTGTGGGGAACATATAGTGTAGTTCACACGAGGCCTGTAGCTTCATTATCAAGTTTACTCAACTCATACTCTGTGTATTAATCCTTTGTTTTTCACTTTCCTTCGGCCCAGTTGTGCATAAACAGATAACAATTGACAATGAACCCGATTGATTATATAAAGCAAATTTTGCAGTTCCGTGTTTTTGCGTTATACCACCTTGTTGCTATACCTGCAGCCATGTTTACTATGTACTCATGTTGGCCTATAAAGGAGAGTAAACACAGTTCTGCAGTGTAAATATGTCTGAACTTGGTACTTATGTACTATATATAACCCTGATGAGTAGAACGTGCTCTGCTCTGATCACTGGACGTGAACCAGGGGCCACTATAGCTCCCATACGGGCATATACATACTCCATATTTCACAGAGGGGAGTGTGAGTTGCATCAGTTAATCTTTACGCTGTTATCATTAGGCCCATGACTCTGACACCAGCTGTTGTACACAGTACACTACTGAGTAAACACACGTAGCATACCTCTCTCATGACCAAGTAAGGCCGGCTGCCAAATTATTTTATGGTGGCTGTTCCACGGCTGTCTGTCCTAAATAGGGATTTACATAGGGCACAGTGGTGGCTGTGCAACTATCGACTATCATCACATAGGTGTTTGCTGTGTGTGTGGCCTTGAGACACGCGGCGCTCGTCTGGATTTCTCTCCGTCGCCGATGTGATGTGGCAGATATTAAAAGGACCTGACTGAGTGAAAGCCTTCGCAGACAAAACAGGAAGGAAGCAAAAAGGAAAAAGAGACAAGAGAGAAAGAGACGGGTGGGAGGACGAATGTAGAAACAGGACAGGAGCAGACAGGCAGACATGTGCGTTAGCAGACAGCCACTGACAAGCAGACATGCCTGCTGGTGGTTGATAGACATCAGTCCAGAGCAGTTTGACAGCGAGTATCTCAGTTGCAGGTAGAATTCTCTAAAAGATGACAGAGCATAGAGGGGACGTGTCGATTCTCCCTCTTATACACATGTTGTTGACGTCCCTCTGGTGCTCGTCACTCTGGAGAGTCTTGTATTGGAAGAAATGAGGCCGAGCTCACAGCAGTCAGGACCCGAGGCGAGTCCCAGTGTGCGTCTGCCGCACCGCAAACAAACCAGTTAAATGACAACAGCTCAACAAGTCCGAAAAAATCAATCTGTTTTACTTTCTAAACTGTGAATGGGGGCAGAATGGAGGATATTCTGAATGACTCGGGCTCGTCTGCGAGTGAAACTGAATGACTCTGGTGTGGAATAACAATTATCCCCAACAACTCGTTTGCTTCTCTGGACGACTGCAGCACAAAGAGGATGGAGAACAGATGGAAGGAGAGATGAGGAAGAGAGAGATGAGAGGTAGAAATCAATATAAGAGAGGGAGAGAGAGGGAGAGGAGGAGAGAGAATGCAGACGGGGGGTAAGCATGAACGTGTAATACTAGCAAAGAGAGAGAGAGACCGGAGGGAGGGGGGGTAAAGTAACGGGAAGTTAGGTAATGGTCTTCCACAGGAAATGGAGTTTGTAGGGGCGGATTGACTCTGCTTTGAAATACATAGATAAAGGTCGCCACCGAGAGAGAGAGAGAGAGCGAGAGAGAGAGGGAGCGAGAAAGAGAGAGAGAGAAAGGGAGGGTTTCAGTTTGTGAGTGAAGAAGGAATTCCCCCGCCTCTACTGCCTCGGCCAAGGAGTAGTGTGTGTGTGTGTGTGTGTGTGTGTGTGTGCGCGCAGAAAGGCTTGTCTGGACAAATTGCAAAGTGCTCCTCACTATTTCCATACAGTGTCGTAAGCCTACGTTGTGTTTACCCTACAATATGGTCTCCTGTTTTTATTATGCACCTGGTATGGATGCAGGCCTCGTGAAATGTGAGTAGAACCTGTTATGTAATGAATTAATGTGTAATGAATTTGTAGATGAGTCACATTCATTACTACTCGAGTACGACGGGGCAGCGTTTAGCAGGGAAGGCATTTCTTAAAATTCCCGTTGAACTGTTTATTACATTGTGAGGATGCCACAAGGTCCCACTGTGCTTTTATTTTGAATGGCTTTGATGTGGATGTTTTGGCAGATGCTTGATTTGGATGCAGTCTGTCACTTCTCTCGTCAAAGCCCAGCAGTTTGTAGCTGTGCTTGTGTGGTGATGAGGCTTTGAACGTGATCGTCACATGAGTAACCCACACACCCTGTTCCCTTTCTTTCAGGGTCTCTGGAATAAAGTGGACGAGTGCCGAAGTCGCGCAACAAAAGACAAGACGGGATGAGAGAGAGGGGGCTTTGCAGAGGAGGCAAATAGAAACTAGGCAGAGCGAGAGAGGAGCGCCAAGGAAGAGATTCTCGGGAATAAATAAATAAAAATACTTGTTTGGAGGAAAGACAAGCTAGATGAAAAGATGAAGCCGATTAAAAAGCAGGGCCGCCGCTCGCCTCCCTCTACCCGGGCCAAAGGGGGGAAGCGTCGTGGAGCGGGGGAGGCCCCAGAAGGAGGAGAGAAGAGAGACTCAGATGAGAACAGAGACAGAAGCAGATCCCCACAAAACCAAACTCCCTCCTCTTGTTTTTCTTCTAATTCACACTCGGAGTCCTCTCAGGCCGACCCAATCAGAGAGCGAGACACTGCGGAGGGGGAGGGGCTTCACAGAGAGGGCCCGTCAGAGACGACGGCGTCGCTCGTGATAGATTCTGAGAAATTGCTGACACACTCGGATGATAGATCGGTGCGGTCAGCTGTGAGCGGCAGTAGCCACAGTGACAGTGGTGGTAGCAGTTGTAGTAACAGTAGTACGCCAAGCGCCAACAACAGCCCAAACCCCGCCTCCAGCCGAAAAACGGCCACCTTCAAGGCCCGTGTTCCCAAGAAGAAGTACACCTCTGAACACTGTTTGTCTACGACTGCTAGTAACCATAGCAACACTGCCTCCAGCACGCCTCCTCCTCTTCCTCTGAGCGGCGGTGTCCTTAACCACGGGTCAACAAGTTCAGGAAGCGACGTCGGCATCGCGCACCACGATGGCATCGTTCATAGCAGGAGCCTGCTGGACGACTTCCACAGCAGGACGACTGGAAGGGAGGGGCCTCTGGACAGCTCCCCAGGACCCCCCACTCTGTCGCTGGGAGTGGAGAGGCCTGCAGGAGGTGAAGGGGTGAGAGATACAGAGCGAGTATCGCCCCCCCTGCCACGCTGCTCCTCAACAGACACTGCCAGCGAGCACTCAGCTGACCTTGAGGTGGCTGGCGACACACACGCCCTCACACAGATGTCTGCACATGCACCATCCAGTCTCCCTGATGCTCTGTCAGACGCTCTGGCCAAAGGGCTGAAGAATCAACGTGTCCTTGCCCGTCAGCTGAGGAGAAGAAGTGACGAGGAGGGAGGAGGCGAAAGGAGTTATGAAGGGGGGAGTTCAGAGATGGTGTTCCGGGCTGGGGTGGTCCGTAAGGTCAGTGGTGAATTTGGAAGCCTGGAGGTGCAACTGAATGGGGAGAAGATGATGTGTCGTTATCCGTATCGGCATGACAGCCCCCCAGGGGTGGTGGACATTATCCTAGATGCCCCCCCGCCTGGTGTCCATCCAATACCTATTGGCACCCGTGTGTGCGTACCGTTTGGCAATGAGGAGGGCAGTGTAGGTCACTGGCAATTGTACCGAGAAGGTGTGGTGACTCAGATCGACACGCACCCTGCAGTGGCCAACCGATACCGTGTCCTGCTGTCTGAGGGAAAACCTCACTCTGCGGAGGAGGAAGAAGATGGCAGAGTGGCAGCTGCTGCACCCAGGCAGTGTGGGTCTCCCGACAAACACTCCGTCTTCTGGTGCCGCCTTGGGACCTGGATCTGCCATCTGGAGGAGGACGAGAGGAAGAAGACAGGGTCAGAGAAAAGGAAAGGGAGCGGGAGGACAGGGAGGAGGTGGATGTGGAGCAGGAAGTGTGCCGCTTGAGCCGAGGGATGGCCCCAGGAGTGGGGCCAGTGATGGGGAGAGGGATTCCCTACCCAGGCATGGTCCCTGTTTCATCCACATCAGGCCACAGTATTGCCTCCCCAGTTACTCCAGTGTCAGTCCTCAGTCTGGCTCCTGGTCGAGAGTGGGAAATTGAGAATGACTTGGAAAGGGAGAGGGACCTCCAGAGAAAACAGGAAAGAGAGATGGAGCGAGAGCGAGAGCGAGAAAGGGAGAATGTAAAACAGCAGCAGCACCAACAGCAGCAACATCACCAATACATGCCACTTACCCCTGAAGAAGACATGGAGGTGTCCCACTTCAACATGGTCCCAATGGGGGCGATCATATCTGGGGCCAAAACAATGGCAATTCCCCAACACCGCCACATTGTTTCTAAGCCCCCGCCTGGCTACCTCAATCCCCACCTGTCTGTGGTGCGGGGCATCGGGATCCCCTCCGCCCACCTAGCCTTGAACCCCCACCCTACTCCTTCACCTATCCTGTTAGGCCTTGATCCAGCAGCAGGTGCTATCATTACCACCCCCCAGCTCCCTCCTCTTCCTCCCATCTCCTCTTCCACTGCATCCTCCTCCAGAGTAGAGAAAGCCTCAGGAGGAGGCTCTAACAGTGGAGCAGCAGGTGGTGGATCTGGATCAGGTTCGACTTCCTCCTCCTCTTCCCGTTCCCGCACCCCACTGACAGCTGCCCAGCAAAAGTACAAGAAGGGAGATGTGGTGTGCACGCCAACAGGCATCCGTAAGAAGTTCAATGGAAAACAGTGGAGGAGACTGTGCTCTCGGGAGGGCTGCTCTAAAGAGTCTCAGCGCAGAGGATACTGCTCCAGACACCTCTCAATGAGGACCAAGGAGATGGAGGCCAGTGGAGGTGGTCGGGAGAGGGGTGGAGCCAGCAGCACTGGGACTCTGACGCCATCTGACCTCCGTCTAGGTGGTGGGAGAGCCAGCTCAGAGTTCGACTGGGACGAGACATCACGGGAAAGCAGTGAGGCCAGCAGCCGTGGAGGAGACTCACGTCCCCGCCTAGTCCTTCCTTCTTTGCTTCCTCAGGACCTCTCTCGTTTCGACTTTGATGAGTGCGAGGCAGCGAGCATGTTGGTCTCGCTGGGGAGCTCCCGTCAGGCACACCCTCGTACTCTCCCATCTCCAACCAGTCGCCCTTCTCCCCTACCCCATCGCCCTCACCCTCTCCGCTCTTCGGCTTTCGTCCTGCCAATTTCAGCCCCATTACAGCCCCCGCCTCACTTACCCCACGCCGCCATCGCCAGCTTAGTGGCACTAAGATGGGCACACCTGGTGCTGAGCGAGAGCGGCACCTGTCGGGGATCGTGCCCACATTTCAACCAACCTAACCTTTACAGTCCCCATGAGCCCCAGCAAAAGAAAGCTTGACACTCACCCGCCCCCTCCACTGCCTACAGTCCAAGACTACCAGACCAAACCTGAGCATCATCAGCTTGTGGGGATAGCGGGAGGAATGTTGGGAGAGCCACTCCTGGGCCACAGCCCTGCCGCCTTCAGAGTCCTCTCCCCACTGAGTCAGCCGACAACTCCCTCCTCACTCTCCTTCCCCCGGTCCCGCAGCGCCACCAGCAGACCACCATCCTCCGCTGCCTCCACACCTCCGCCCATGCTGGTCTCTCCCACTCCTCCCTCCCCACTGCCCCAGGAACCGTCACCACGCCGCATTGTTCCCCTTCGTGATTCCCCAGTCATTGTCCGCAACCCTGATGTCCCCTTGGCCAAGTTCTCTGACGGCCCATTAGGAAGGAGAGAGAGAAGCACGTCAAGGGAGCACAGCCAACCCCAACACACAGCTCCCCCGGGCCTGCAGGCGCCGGTTCCCATCAACGGGGCCACCACCAACGGTGCAGTTCTCCTGCGCAGCCCCACACTGGTCCTGGTCACCTCCAGCTCGGTAAGGAAGCCGCAATTTCTTTTTTTTTTTTTGTCTGGCACAACAACATCTTTATGATGACATTTATCATCCAATCACCCAACTCTATTACTTAAGTGTCAGAGGGTCGGCTTGTCATGAGCTTAAAATTCATATTCAGGTTATGAGAATTAATGAATACTGAAGGTACATTTTACTGATTCATAATGTTTTTACATTTAAAAACTGGACCATATGAAAGTTCTTTACCTTTGTCAGCAACTTAAAATATCTGCCAAAAAAAGTGATTTAATAAATAAAATACTATTTGTGAAATTATTTTTACAACATTTTCCTCCAAGTCAGCCTGGATTCACAGTAGTGATAATGGAGACCCAGACTGGCAAAGAACCAGCCTTACATACCTCTGATCAACATTTGATTTTTTATTTGACATTTAGTTGACTAATAATTTTGAAAAGACAATATCCATATTATTCCTTTTAATCAGTTCTATTGAATGTCTCCCTCCAGTCCCTGACTCCAGCCACAGTCGGCCACACGTCCCTCTCCAGCCCCTCCACCCCCGGTTCAATGTCCTCTTCATTGGGCTCAGTCCTGTCATCCTCCGGTTCTGGAGGCAGGGAGAGGGAGAGGAAACCCGAGGGACACCAGGACCCCTCTGGAGGGGCGCTGCCACAGCCGGTCGCCTGTCACCCCACTCCCACCGCCCTGCTGCCACTCATACTGCCAGCTGAGTCGCCTCACCCTGCTCCACGCAAGCAAATCATCATGGGACGCCCGGGGACTGGTAAGGAAGGACGGGGACAGGGGCTGGGAGATCATCCTGCCTTGGTGGCTTTGACCTTTGTTCCCGTCAGATACAAAGTCTGCTGAGCTACAGTTCTGCTACTTTACAGTAGGAAGGGATGAGCTCTGCCTTATGTGCTCTGGCTTAGTGCCTCTCACTTTCAGTATCTCTCTCAGGTTACAGGAGTGTCATCAGAGTGCTATGGCTATGACTCATGTACACTCTACTATTGTTTGCCAGCAGTGTAAGAAAAGCACAAGTTTCCCTCCCATCAGCTTTTGTTTATTGCGTTACATGGTTATTCCGTGTGTAGATTGTGTCTTATTACTATTATATAAGTAGTTGAGATATATTCTGTTGCTTTGGGCTGCGTACTCGGTTGTTTTCTAAGAAATGCTAATTTCTCCAGCGAGCTATTGGCTCATGAAATCAGCCACTGTGGACTCAGGGTGACGGCACTGCCTTTATGCAGGTTATGGTTACAGAAAGAAAGGAAGAGCCACAGGTTAACAAAATATAAACTGTAGAAAATGCTGTTGGACATCCAGGGACATGTTGTGCCCCATGCTTCAGTCTACTTCAGGCCCTGCATGTCCATTTTGGTGTTTTAGGGAAGTATCGTATGTTTATTTTCTCAATTTATAACATCAGCTAACTCGAATCCCTGTGAACGTCAGAGGCAGCACGGTGTTGTCTGAGGGAGGATGAAAAGGGACGTGATGCCGCCCTTATCGGAGATTTTGTGTCTGTGCTTTTAAAGCGTCTATTCAGGCAGAAAACTGTTGTGAAAATATTTTGCCAGCTTTGCGTGCACAGTGTTGCGTGTTAGAAAACTGTCCACTGAGAAGTAGAGGTGTTTGGGTTCATCACATACTGTATGCTTGTTTCCATGCCAACCTTGTGATATTACAGTATGGCAAAACTCAGAAATGTTACTTTGAATATATGAATAAGGAAGATGGCTCCATTTAAAATGCATGACTTCTCATTGTGTGGCGTTGGGATGCAACACTTTCTACATCTGAAAACTGGGCAGTGTAATAAATGTGCTGGGATCTGTGCAGAGAGATATTCAGACGCTTGCTCAAACATATCATCGATATACAAAACACATTTATTATAATAAAACATATTTAGACAAATGACCAGTATGAGAATATAATGATCTTTGCTCTCTTCATTTTAATATAACTATCTCATAACCAACTTCTGATCAAATAATCAATTTCTCAACTTGGTTCAAATGATAAAAAATGACTTGACAGTGAAAAACATTTTTCTTGAGGAGCGAAGATCAGAAAAACCTTTAATTTATCAGACTGGTGTGAGGTGTGTGTGTGTGCGTGTGCTGTGTGTGCGTGTGCGTGTGTGTGTGTGTGTGTGTTGTGTGTGGTGTGTGTGTGTGTGTGTGTGTGTGTGAGTGAGACAGAGATAAAGGGTGTTCCACTGAAACTTTAAAAGGGTGAGAATATTGACATGTCTAGACATGTAAGACTTAGAGCAAGAGTACAGAGGGCAACAAGGACATAAACACCTCCACCCACCCACCCACCACACACACACACACACACACACACACACACACATCTACACACATACACAAACACACCCACACACTCATTTCTGTGTCCCAGACAATCAACCGCCTCAGACAGGGCATGGAGGGCAGGTTCAGCACGATGTGAATGTGCTTCATCGCTCTCAGCAGCAAAAGGAGTAATCGTATTGCCAGCGTGTTGTCATGGATACACTGTTTCCACCGGTAGAATTAGCGCAGTAAAGCGTTGAGGCCTGAGCTGATTACCGGCGCACGCTTTTATTCCTCTCTCTCCCTCTCACATCCCTCGCACCGCTGCGAGCAGCCACCTGCCTCTGTAGCGTAGCGTTGCCACCACCATACATTTTTAACAACACCTCGAGCCACAGCGGGCCCAGAAACAAACACAGGCAGAGAGCAGCGTAGGCCCCGTGGCTGAGATCCCTCCTAAATATAGCCCAGCTCAAGTGCAGCTGCATTAGCATCGCAAGATTCATTACCGCTGTCTTTGAATGCATCTGCGGCGTTCAGTGAGGAAAAGATCCGATGTCCCACGTCGCTACGCAGCTCGGGAGCTTTGTTAATGCCTTTTCACACACAGGGGGAATTATTTTTAAACTTCCCCAGTGGTAGTAATGTGTTGTCATAGGACAAGTGGATATCTACGGTTGAGTGGCGTCTTGTTCCCACTTTAAAACATGAAGGCGCTCAGCCCGTCAGGTGCATGTGTTCATCACTGCACGTAAACCAGCAGAGGAAGAGAAATACCTCAGGAGCGTTTCTGTCTTTGATATTCTTCACAACTTCCCGCTGTCGGTGCTTTTCACTGGAATATTCATGCCTCGCCTCCTCGGGGTGTCGGCAGGCCCGTTTTGAAAGTTGAAAGAATCTGAAGTCATATTATTTAACATCTTTAAAGGATGATTTTTCTCACTGTCAGCGAATCCCATAAGAAAGCCCCAAACAGACATCGTGTTTCTCTTTTCATCTCCCCCCCCCCCCCCCACGTCGCTGGCGTCTCCAGTTCCATTCCTCAACTTTCAATTTAACCAAAATAACAGGTGTGAAAGGCGCCTCGGACCACAGACCAAAAAAAATGTAGTCCAGCAAAAAGAGGCGGTGTCAGTTTCGGATCAAACTGAATCCTGGTTTGGTTTGTTTGCAGCGTGAAACCACTTTTTTCCCCCGAGTTTCAGGGAAGTTGAGACGGCATTAAGCAATAGAACAGGTAGACGCAGCCCATGTAGGTGATGACATCAGGACGTACGTATGTCAGACTAAACTCTTTAGTGCCCTAAGTTACTATGTGAACCCAAAACTAACCAGATCAAATGGAACAAAGACACAAAGCTCGGTTCAGAGCTCCAGGTGTGAAAAGTACGGTAATAATCAAAATGTACAATCTGATCAAATTAAAAGGTTTACTATGTGTTTGTGAGCAAGTCATTAAATCCCTAACAGATATATACAGGACCTGTTGTGGGTTTAACAGTGAGACGTGTCATCAGTACTATTCCTGCCGGCCTCTCTGTGTGTGTGAAACGTTGGAATAACCCGCACTTCCTCAGCCGAAGCTGCTCATGCAAACAACAGCATAAACTGCTCAAAGGTTACGGTGCGGTGATAATAATCATGTGTCACCACATCAGCATTTTGAAGAGAACTTAGTCACTGGTGTGTACAAGCAACTAGCAGCAGCTGCAGAGCATCACGGACGTATTTACACTCCCTCCTCGTCTAACTCAGCAGTATCTGGATCTCCATTTTAAATGAGCCAGCGAATGATTGGCTATATATAGACCATTTTAATACTTTATTATAAACTTATCCATGGAAACGGAAACTGGACGTTGCAGCGCCGCAGCTGCAGAGTTCACGTCCAGTTTATTTCCACCAAGATGAAACTGTTCAAGCCTCAGATTGTCGGGGCTGAAATCTTCATCGTGAAAATGTGTAACAGAATCAGACTGAATTCTAGTTTGTGAATATGGGCTTTACAAATGAATCAGTCAGGAAGAGCCACTACACGGTGAAGGACTTTCCAAACAATACAGTGTCTATTGCTGTATTATTATCTGTGGTTATAGTTGTGCATGTGTTTGTTGAAGTTGTAGGATTAGTATAAGTACTCTGGCTTTAAATGGTTCCCAGTGCAGAGACAGTCCAGTTCAGAGTCCGAAGCTCGGCAGCAGCACGTCTAGACAGCGACTGGTCTCCATTCTGGAATCTGTGTGAATATAATACTGGTTCCCTCATCACATCTCACTCCGCATGACCCCGCGACTGGCATTATCCTGAGGGGGGGTCCGTGTGTTCTGTGACAGAACACACAACTGCATTCACAGTCTCTGGAAGTTTCTCTGAAAGCACAGTGTGTGGCGGCTCTTCAGTTTGTCGCTGGCTGGCGGTCACACACGTCTCACGTGCGGCCACAGGGCGCGTTACTGAGGTGGATGCACACGGTGACGTTTCACTTTTTTCTCTCTCCTCTCTCTCCCTTCACGTTCCCACAGTTTGGACCAACGTGGAGCCTCGCTCGGTGCCAGTGTTCCCCTGGCATTCGCTCGTCCCTTTCCTGGAGCCCAGCCAATCAGGAGCGGCCGCCCAGCCTGCCGACGGCCAACAGCTCGTCAATCAGAGCAAAGGTAGCAACTGACCCCTTTTCTCTGGACATGACATCAGGACACACGCGGAGGACTGGTTTTAACAGCTTGTACATTTGTACTTAAACATCTAAAAGTGGTCTCAGACTTTCAGACACCTCTGTACGGACGTGTATATATATATTTAGTTTTTACTCTGTATTATAAATAAGTATTTCCCACAGTGAAATCACGACTGCCAAAACACTCACTCTACGAACCAGCAGCCAAATCATTGTTTCCCAAAACAGTGGCAGCGAATTGCAAATCCGCACAGTCAGTGTTCACACTAAATATAATTTCAGTCACGTCATTTATATAAAACTATTCATGGACTTAATCTCTAAACTGGATTCTTATTTTGATGAAATGTGACTGGTGGGAACATCAAATAATCTAAAAACTAATTTGAGGACTGAAGTTTCTTTTCCAAACAGCTTCATCTCATTTAGGTCTTTGAGGTTATTTGAGTTGTAGATGGTTTTAATTATTAAAGATCATAATGTTTGTTTTGTCATGTCAGCAATCAAAAGAATCTGTGAATTGTAAAAACGACTAAAGGATCAATCTCGTATCCAAATTGACTCCAGAGCAAATCCTTCTCTCAGACTCACACGATTCATCTCAGATAAAAAAGAGACGTCTCAATTTTCCGGCTTCAGTAATCTGTGTAATCCCAGTTAAAGAAAGAATCTAAACAGCGACAGTTATCTGTAATAACAAGATCTAAATCTTGTATTTACTCGGTTTAAAGACCAAATACTGTCACGTACAGAGCGAGCATTTCCTTTAAATGTGGATTCATTTGTACCTTGGATGAAATGTTCTTTTACTACTGCAACACATTACAGCACAGATGTATTCAGAGCTAATCACACCTCCCACAGTCACTTGGCCGGAATAGAGCTGCATGCAGGGCAATCCTGCGTTTACGCCTTTACACACACACACCACACACTTTCATCAAGCTTTTCACTAACCGGCAAATGAATGGCTGTTATGTTTTCAGAGCCTCGTTGTGGCGTCGCCCTGGTGAGCGACGGACGTGCCGGCCCTCCAGTCCTGGAGAGGGGATCTCCGCGTGCCCTCCGCCGACCAATGACAATCCTCCTACAGACAGAGGCGGGGCTGACAGCGAGACGGAGAGCGACACAGATGACCCGTAAGTGCATCGTCCTGGTCATTGAAGCTGTTATCTTTTTTGTGTGTTGGTTGTCAAAGTCTGGCCGAGGGCTGCGGACGTCAAGTTGAATCAAAGGAAGAAGAGAAAAGATTGAATTTAAACTTTAGAGGTGGGGAGTATAGAGAGTTGAGAGGGTTGCCCGCAGGTACATGTTCATAGAGATCAGCCAAAATGTCGTCTGGATATTGAGATTGATGTGTTGCTGTCTTGCAAGAGCAGTAACTTATATCTTCATATTATTTACATACAGAGTCAGTGACTTATTGAGTGGGATGTCACCGGGTCCGTTTATCTTGTAGCATAGATTTCCTTCCTTTCCTGGATCAATAAAGTATCCGTCTATCGAGATACTTATTCTATATTCATCAACTTCTTTTATTCTAAAGTCTGAATATTTTCTCTATGTAGACTTTTTGTGCAAAGAAATCTTTAAGTTATATTTCATGGAGGGAGAACAATGGAGAACAATGGAGAAGCAACAAAACAAACTAAGTTAACCTTCTGTGCTTTAAAAACTTGTTTCGGTGCCACTTCTAAACTCATATCGAGCAAATGCTTCCTACATGTTGTTTGTTTCCTCTCTGCGACTCTGGCGATGACTCAGTAGGAAGCAGATAGTAGCTGTAGAACATATGCGGGCGCCGTTTGCCCCTTTAGTTTGAATCAGTGGCGTTAAAACAGGTGTGCGTTGAAATCCGCCTCTGACAAATACAAAATCGCAAAAAAGAAACAACCAACAATAAGGATCAGCAACTTCTGTACCAGCTGCTGTGTCTGGCAGCGGTTGTTCGGTCTGTGTCTCATTCCGCTCAGTCTCCGGCTGCGTCTGTGCGTCTGGGTGGCTGCTCTTTCAGAGTGACTCAGACGGGCTGCGTGGCTGTCTGGCTTGTAGTGTGGTTTTGAATGTTTCAGGGTCACTGTGCTCACAAAGGCCGCTGAGATAAATGCTTCGGCAATCTCCTGATGCTGCAGTGGCTACACCTGTTATCTGCCCACGTCTCTGTGGAGAGGCACAGATGCGCGGTGTTCAAAAGTGAAGTCCACACATTTAAAAAAGATTTGAAAAAACACCCCCACGCCCCCTCCACGCCCCCTTGTATCCGTCCGTCCTCAGTCTCTATCTCCTCGTTTTCTTTCTGTCTTTCAGGGTTTCAAACTGGTCTTAGGGTTAGGGCCTTAAAAACACTTAAAATATTACTTTCTAAAATATTAAATAAGGTCGTTGTTATGTCAATATTCATTTTAAGCCACTTCTGTCCTTGTAGCTTCCCTGAAAGTTCCACAGAAAAGAATCTCCCTTAATTTCCCATCTCTCATGGAGTCTCAGTTTCACTTCTTCTTTGTGTGTGTGTACACAGGTTCTCCCCGGGTGTGGCCAACGATGCAGCGCCCTCCTCTGGCCCCATCAAGAGACGCACACAGTCCCTCAGCGCCCTGCCCAAGGACGCAGACAGGAAGGTCAGTCCAGCGGACAGTCGATACACAGAAAAGGGGAAATGATATTATTTACTTATTACTTATTAAAAGTCACTGGAACAGCTCACGATGATTTTTTTTTCTTCCGAACCCCAACCAGAGGGAGAAGGACCACATCCGCCGCCCCATGAACGCCTTCATGATCTTCAGTAAACGCCACCGGGCCCTGGTGCACCAGCGACATCCCAACCAGGACAACCGGACGGTCAGCAAGATCCTGGGGGAGTGGTGGTACGCGCTGGGGCCCAATGAGAAGCAGCAGTACCACGACCTGGCCTTCCAGGTAGAGACAGACAATTTATTTAATCTTTACCGTTTGTCATCGTCAGGGTTAAACTCCAGTGTAGTGAATAGTTTCATGAATATATGTTAGGCAGCAGTTGCCGGGTGTCTGGAGAGAGCAGATAAAGACAGGGTTTATTCAAGGCCACTGAGGCCTCGGGGGGGGGGGGGGGGGGGGGGACGGAGCTACAGCAGCTCACAGTGCTTGAACAGAAACTAGAGAAGGATCTGTGTCGTCCTCCAGGTGAAGGAGGCCCACTTCAGAGCTCATCCAGACTGGAAGTGGTGCAACAAGGACCGCAGGAAGTCGCTGTCCGAGGGCCGCGGGACCCCGAAGGAGCCGCGGGAGAGGAGCATGTCTGAGAGCATAGGTGAGTTGATTACCCTCGATTAACATTTAGCCTTTTAGAATCAAGTGATGTGTTTAATTCCTCATTCTGTGCAGTTTCACGTCCTGCGATGACTTTAAATACTTTCATCATTGTAGATCTATAAACTACGGCAGCCATTTTCTGTTGCATTTTACACAACAATACGCTGAAACCTCAGGAGTGAGGACATTACATGAGGACTTCACGATTCCAAGTTGTATTGATTCACTCCGAGATGATTCACCAAGTTATTTTCATCTCAAGAGTCGTTTTTCTTCTGTGTCCTGCAGATCCGCTCTCCGAGTCCCAGACGGTGGAGGGGAAGGGAGTCGGCTCGGGCTGGCCGGGGGGGTCGGAGCGGCGAGGGGGGCTGTTCACGGGGCAACCAGCCCGTCCCAGAGCCTTTTCCCAGAGCGCCGTGCACACCCTGGAGCAGAGCGAGGGAGACCTGGAGAAGGTACGAGCTTGTTAATCAGTAGCTCCGGGGCAGCGGGCGGACTCTGGAGATCGGAGAATGTGAAATCTGTCAGAAAAACAGCCATGTTATTCAATCAGTGCGTGGATCAGGATCCCCGTGACCTCACACGTAGAGAAGTAAAGATCGTTTGCTTTCATTTGAGTATTTTTAACAGGTTCGTTCTGCCCCCCCCCCCCCCCAAAAAAAAAGAAGCACCCCCCGAGAGAACAAAGTTAAAGAAATAAAAAATGCAGACAATGAAAGCAGCAGACTAAAGTAATAATAGGGGGAAAACGAGCCAATGCTTGTGTGTATAGGAGCGCCCACGCAGCGAAATGTGTGCTGATGCGAGAGTGTATTCACAGACGGTGTGTCCTTCACACGGCGGAGCGGTTGGGTTGAACTCCACAGCTGAAAGCTCGCTGTTCAAATGGACTCGCCGGGCTCTTTGTGTGAGGGCCGGAGCGGCGGCGGCTGCGGCTGCTGCTGCTGCTGAAAACCCACTGAAACCTCGGGGGAGCTCAGCCTCCGACTTCAAACGTTTCACCTTCTACTTTGAAGGTTTGAAGCTGCGCTGCTTTGCCGTTAATCACAAAGGAGTAGGTCTGCATGTGAGCTCTTTTGTTTGAAGGCGTTCACTTGATGCCAGTGGCAAAGCCGTGTATATACAGTGGGCCTGCTTTGATAATAGCTGTATTACTTCTGTCTGATGTGTTCTTCTTAAGAACTTCAGGTTTTTCCTTTCTTAGTTTTGAGTTATAATCAGCGTCCTACCGAAAATATGTTGCCTGCTTCAGCCACCTCGGTATATTATAACATTCCTTAAGCTGTATGCTTTTCTCTATTGCATCAGGATAATATAGTTTTACTAGTAATTACAGAAATCTCACTTGTCAGCTTCACACTTTCTCATGTGTATTTGTTCAGTATCAATAAACCTTGAATAACCGCTGGGATTCATCAACATACATGAAGCTGTCGATCACTACAGCGAGTTCACGTCGAGCCAATAACAACTGATTCTCTACGTCGGGGTTCGAGGAGCTGACAAAATAAAACAATAAAACAGATACAGTTATTATTTAGGATTTAGGGACGATACCGGGTCAATAACTCTGAAAGGTATTTTTAAAGGTGAGCATTAAAACGTTAAAATCCATATCGAATCCAACAGGGAGCCGGTGTTGGGCTCAGGCGGCCGTTTTCTGTTCAAACCCGTCCAATGAACAAGCCCAACCAGAACCCGACGTTTCCTCCGATTACAGACGTGTGCGTTGTAAGGCATCGTGTCTGGACCCGAACATCATTTCAAAAATACTTGTCCTAACGCAGGCGAACCCGACAGGTGCCAACCTGCTCAGGTCGGGATCCGCGCTCCAGTAGTAATCCAGATCTAACAGCACGTACGACTTTTAGCAAATCGGCAATTGACAAAAAAAACGACTTTATCTTGCAGGAGGACGGGGCGAGTTTGTTCCACGGCCGGCGCCCACCTCCGTCGCTGTACCACAGCAGAGTCAGCGAGGACATGACCAGCGATGAAGAGCGCATGGTCATCTGCGAGGAAGAGGGGGATGATGATGTCATGGGTGAGTTAGACACTCAGCAGGGAGGTTACGCTGGTGAGAGACGACGTTTCATCACCACAGTGATAGTTTCAGTTCCCACAGCGGTCTGTGTGTCAGCTTCAGCCGCCCTGAGTCATCTGGTGAGCGCCGGCCCCAGATGACTCGGGACTTCACCCCTGTCCGTTTGTTTGTTTGTTCTTCAGCAGGACTTAGCAAAATCAGATTTCCACATAACTTGGTGGAAGCACGTGGGCCAAGAAAGAAAACTGAAAGAAAGATTTCCCAGGGAATAATTCATGGATCTTTATTGAGCGGACTGATATCTTATATGATAACATTTGGTGCAACTTGATAGAATATAATGTAGGAGCCATGTAAGTGTCATGTTGTTTGCTTGATGGGGACACTTTGCAGTTTGAAGGCAGCCCTGCAGGTTTTTACACAACTGTGTGGCTTCGCTGGGTCAGAGTGGATTGCAAATGAAATCCCTCTTGTGCAGTATATTAAGTCCCATTTTTTAATATATGTCAAAATACATATTCATCATCTACGTCTCGTCCTCAGAGGATTCGTGTGCGAAGGCTCCATCGACCTGAAGTGTAAAGAGAGAGTAACGGACAGCGACGAGGACGAGCCAGACGGACAGGTGATCATCACATGACTACACAGTGGAAACGATGCCTCTGCCTCGTCACGTGATATAAATAAAGGAGATATTAATGGAAATGTTGTAATTGATTATCAGATGATAACGATATTCATGTAGCATGACTTAGTTTAGCGTAGTTTTTGTCTTATCTGTGTTTTTCTATATGTATTTTCCAGAGTTTCTTTAAGTTGAGGAAGAGAAAAACTTTACATGGAAACTTTCCCAGCTTTGATCTCTCCCTCTCTTCATCTCTCTCTTCCCTCCAGCATGGCTTCCAGCCAGTGTCCCGCTCCTCTCGCCCCCCCTCCTCTCCCTCCATCCCTCCCGCCGACTCCACCTCATCCAAAGGGAACGGAGCAGGAGGCGCTGAAGATGGGTCTGAAAGGAAGCGAAGGAGAGGCGCAGACGGAGGAGAGGAGGGGAGCGAGGGAGGAACCAAGAGAGAGGAAACAGGAGGAGAGGGAGGTGGGCCGGGCGCCTCCTCTCTGTCCATCACACTCTCTACACCCAGCACCCAGCCTCTCGTCACTGTGGCCCAGCAGGGGGTGACCCAGGTCTTCGGAACCGTCCGCATTGCTCCCACCGTGGTGACCAACGTGGTACGACCCATCGCCAGCACGCCCATCCCCATCGCCAGCAAGCCAGTGGAAGGAGCCATCACCCTCAGCGCCCTCCCCCAAGACAAGAAAGCCACTCTCCTTATCGGAGGAGGCGGACCTCAGCAGCTGCCAATCACCGCAGGGGGTGGGTACCTGTCCTCATCCTCCCCTCCTGGTCCCGTCAGTGTAACGCCTGTAGGGGGCAGCAGCCTGGTCACTAGCCTAGTTCTGGGAGGGTCATTTCCGCCGCCCACCCAGTGCAGGTCCTCGCCCCACAACCCCCGCAGCCTCCCTCACAGACCCCCCTCCCTGTCCTCCAGCCCCAGCTCCACCCCACCGCTGCGTTCTCCTCCCTCACGCCTCCCTCTGGCTCCAAGCCGCTAACGCAGGTCCAGTACATCCTGTCCACCGAGAACCCTTCCTGCCCTCAACTCACCCAGCAGCAAATCCTCTCCCTGTCCACCAATGCCGCCCTGGCCAATGGCGTGCACTCAGGGGCGGGAATCAGGGTCAGCCCCGGGATCAGAGGTGAGCCAGAGACCCACGATTGGCTGAAAAAGAACGAAAGAGTCAGATTTTAGTTCTCAGTATTTTCACTGGTCCAATGAAAAGTTAAGGGAAAAAATCTCTGTGTGATTTTCTTCTTGCTGTAGTTCCCTCCACTCGCTTCTTGTTAATCATCTCCACGGGAAGCTCTGAAAATAGATTTGATTGGCTTACATAAACCAGAGATAAATGATTGACAGCAGAAACACTACTGTTATGAGTATGAGCGCCTGCCGCCCACCCACGCCTCAATCACTCTCTCCTCATGCGAGTCAGAAGCAACAGAAAATCGTTCCACCTTATTATCAGCGATGAATTCCGTGTCCTCTCGTGTCCCCTCTCAGCGTGTCTCCCCCCCCCCCCCCCCCCGTTGTCGTCACCTTTCCTCTTCTTGCCTCGATTCATCTGTTCCTCACGCTGAGTGATTTAATTCTCCCTCTCTCTCTCTGTCGTTCTCTCTCTCCTTCTCACTCATTAGTCCAAACTCAGTCACCGGGCCTGCAGAGCAAGATGTTGGTTCCCATGGAAACAGTGAGAAGAGGGTCTACTCCTCCTCATCCTTCCACCATCTCCCTGGTGGCTCCGCCTCTTCCTGTGCAGAACGGCTCCGCGACAGGAAACAAGGTACGAACGTTCGAGGCGGAAGTGTCGAATGAGGTGTCGATGGCGTCCTGTTTGATGACAGGCGCGAGTTCAGGTCGTCTGTCCGTCGCATTCTTTGGAACAAGAAATCTCAGGAACACCTCGAGGGAAATTCTTCAAAATATGTACAAATGTCCTCACAGATGAACCAAATGATTTACATGGGCAAAGGTCAAAGTTCAAGGTCATGGTGGCCTCAAAAAACACGTTTCTCTCTTAAACATCTCAAGTGTGTCCTTTTGGGAACTTCTTCAAACTTGACAATTTGTCTCTTGGACTCAGAGATGAACTGATTAGACCGACTTCTATTACTTATAAACCTTAATGAGTAATAATTTCACATTAATAACTTCTGTCTCATTTCACATCTCTGAATAAATGTTTAAATATGTCCAAAAGATCAATTGATAACAATAATAGTTTGTTCCTGTTTATTTGGGATCTCTTAACTTGTTCTGAAGACGTTAAGAGTTCACATGTTACTTTATTGTGTCACTGGTACAACGTGTTCTTGTTGTATTTTGAGGTTGTTGTGTTAATTATATTTTTAACCCCCCATAGATCATCCAAATTGCTCCCATGCCGGTGGTCCAGAGCAGCGTTCACCCCAGTGGTGCAGCAGCAGTGCATCCTGGGAGCACCTTTCCTGTAACCGTGGCATCGGTGGTGGCTCCTGGTGCGGCGTCCCCACAGACCGTCCTCCTGACCTCCCCCCCCACCAGGTCACTAACACAGGCCTCACACCTGACACACAACAACAATTTTTATTTTACTTTAAATGTTTATCTTTGTGTATCGTATCTGTGTTCTCGCTCAACGAGGCTTAAAACTAAAGCAGTTTTGACATTTTATGATTTCTAATATTCTCATTTTGACCCTTCAGGATCACCTATGTCCAGTCCGGCCCAGGAGTCACCACAGCGACACCCCAACAGGCCACGCCCTCTCCAGGCCCCGCGTACCTGCCATCACCTTCAGCGACTCTGGGCTTCACCGCCATCGCCCCCAGCGGCCAAACCCTGGTTCAGCCAACCGTTGATCAGTCGCCTCTGCTGGCTCCGGCCCCGCCCCTGAACTGTCAGCCACAGATCCCCCCCGGCCCGACCACGGCCAGCCGCTGGTCGTCAGGTAAAGACGAAGGAAGGACTTTACAGAAATGTTTTAAAAGTGCGGAGAGGTCTGTGGCTATGAAGGAAATTAGAAAACTGAAATATCAAAAGAAGATAATGGTGTAAGAAATTCAATTCACTTTGAAATGTCTTATTTCCCAGTCGAAAGTCCAAGGTCGTTAAGGACCAATCGTAGACTTGAATGTTAATGACATCACCGCCGTCTTCTTTCAGGTTTCAGTTTTGATGAATTTCTCTATTCAGTCCTTACAAATCTAATTGAATGGCCTGAGTTCAAACAGTGTTTCACCAGCAGTGAGTGAATTAATCAAAACTCCTCAATTTCAATAAAGAGTGCACGTTAAAAAAGTGATTGTATTAAGGCCGTCACACACACACACACACGCACACACACACACACACCACACGCACACACCACACACACACACACACACGCACGCACGCACGCACACACACACACAGCTCTGGAATCAGAAGGTGCTGGATTCATCATTCTGGTATTGATAAGTCGTCACTACTTCAGCTCTGAGACTTTAGGGGAATTACTGTAAACAAACAAATGAGTCTATTGGCAGCAGCTCCCGGCCTCGGTGCTGCATTTTAAATCTCATCTATAAGGTCGTTAAAACTGCCAAGTTGATGAGCAGCACTCAGGGTTTTTTTTGATTGATGTAACGAAGCAGGATCCATTTTTTTTTTTTTGTCCGGCAGGAAATCAAACGTTCTCATGTCAGTTTTTACTGTTAATTCAGTGGTGTCACCGCTGTACCTCCCTGTTCTTGCTCTTTTAAAACACACACTGCTTATAACATGGATTGTTTATAAAGATGGACGACACTGACAGCTCCCAAAAGTGAAGCCAAAGCATCTTGATCAAACCTCCATGTTAGTGGAGAGGACATTGTTAAATATGTTTTTCACAAAGACGGTTTCTGTCATTTTATGGCTTCATTTCTGGATAGTGGGAGGAAGTGGAGCTGCATCATCCATCTTCATATACAGGTTATGTTAGTGTCTTTTTTTTCAGTCTGTCTTATGATGTTCTTCTTCATCAGGTACTAACTGCCATCTACCCTGCACCGACTGTCGCACTGGCTGCCGGCGTGGTCCCTGTGACCAGTGTGCTGCCCACGCTGGGAGCTTCCGCCGCCCAGGATGTCACACACCCTGCCTCTCCATCGGCAGCAGGGGCGCAGGGCTCGGCGTCGGCTACCCCTCAGCCGAGCGTGGGAGTGGAGGTGGAGCTGAAGGTGGAGGTGAAGAGGGAGAGCCCGCTGGATCCTCAGATGGAGGAGGGAGGGCAGGCGATGTCAGTGGCCTCCTGTATGAGCCGTGAAGTAACAGGTAATTTCACCACGGGTTTACCAGGTCTGCTTTCATATTTCACAGGTCAGGGTTTCGTGTGGTTTTGTTTGATTTATCCAACTTCCTCCTGAAATAATTTACTCTCATATTGAGCTTTAAAAGTCTTTGCTTCGAGGAGTCGTGTCCAGAGGTGATGGGATGTAATAAAGCTCCGTGTGAGACTTCAGCGTGAAGCCATCCTGCACCTGAGTGGATGAAAGCAGCACTTTCTTAACTGCTATTAGTCTTAACTTGACATTTTCAAGACGATATTTTCCCTTTCCATTTGAACTTTGACCAAAATCAGCAATTGAGGGTTTGGTTTCGTGCTTTTTGCATCAAATTCTGACATCGTCTCCGTCTGTTCCAGTGAAAAAAGAGGAGGACTTCGAGGGTCTCTACATCAAAGAGGAAATAGTGAGAGACGGCCAAGCCAAGGACAGACGAGGCGAGGCAGAGGAGGAGCACGAGAGGAGGATGAAGGAGAGCAGTGAAAAGAGGAGAGGCCATGAGACAGACAGGGAGGACCACAGCATGGGCAACAGCAGCAGAGAGGTGAGAAACGCTGGATATCAAACCCCACAGATCTGAAAAGTTCTGTTGTAACAGTTCTAGGTCCGATTTTTTTTTGTATAAACTAAGTTGTCTTCTGGCCATAGAACGTCTGTGAACCTCGTTCCAGAAAATGTTCAGAGCAAATGACTCGGACGTTTGCGTTCTCACGAACATTCCCTCCAGAAAACGTGCAGGAATCTTAAATTCAACTAATGCACAACTTTCCAGGAATATAGTTAAAACTGTGGATGAGACTTTTATCACACTTCTCTTTCTCTCACGCTTTCTTTCCAGCTTGGGCCTCGTTCTCCTCCTCCACTTTCCTCAGGCCTGGACCCCCCTCCCCCTCCAGCTGCAGAAAGAGAGCCCCCCTCCTCCTCTAAGAAGACCAAGTTCCGACCCCCGCCGCTCAAAAAGACGCCCGACTCTCTGGAGAAGTAAGTGGGCCGATGCGATCCTGGCTTTGGTGTCTGAAGGAACCTTTCAGAGTTTACAAAATGTGATGACACTTGAGCCTCCTGTATTTTTCCATCTGTGTCACTGGGAGAGCACACGCCTCCACCAAGGCTAATGCTCGCCATGTTAAAGAAAGTTAAAAAATCCTGGATCCTCCCGTATATCCCGATCCACTCCGAATGTAATGTGTTCCTCCTCGGATCATGTTCCTACCCCTCCACAAACTTTCATGGAAATCAGTTTGGTAGTTTCCTGCTGATAGTCAAACAGACGGCAGTGAAAACCTAATGTCCTTTGGCGCTGGTATCAATAAAATCAGCCATTTTCATTCTCAGCAATCTGAGTCAATTCCGACTGTGAAAGGATCTTTTGCCAAAGCCAAACAAACAAGTGTGCCAGGTCCGTCTGGCTCTGTGCTCGTTGTAAGACAATGTGCTCTGTATTTTAACAGTTTGTATTTTCTCAAGCCGAGAGAGTTCAGAGAACTTCTGTAATTCTGCCGTGAAGCAGCTTGAAGATGAGACGCGGCCCTGGACAGGACTCAGTTTATTCCACACTGATTTTCATGCATCGAGGGATTTGGTTCCATTTTAATCTCCCAACTTTATAAATCACTTGTGGAAACTCTGTGTTTACTGAATGTGAGTGGGCAGAGTCCTCGACCTTGCTATTCTTTATTTAGAGAGTATGCGAGTGGTGGGGAAGCCGCGGAGCAGAGAAAGCCCTCGCAGAACTCAGCCCCTAAGGCACGAGGAATGTGAGAACATTCAGAGGACGTCCCCCTGATGGTTTAACCTCCTCGTTACTGGACGAGGGACTGATGTGGCTGCTGGGGTTTGTGCGTGCAGGGTCTTGTCGGAGACGTACTTCGAGGAGCGATTCGCTGAACTTCCAGAGTTTAATCCAGAGGAGGTCCTTCCCTCGCCCACCCTGCAGAGTCTGGCCACCTCGCCCAGAGCCATCCTGGGCAGCTACCGCAGAAAGAGACGCAACTCCACCGGTGAGATACTGTCGAGAGGGAGAGGAGGAGACAAGTGAACTGTGATGCACAGACATTTTTATATTATATATATTTTTACGGACTCTTCCTTCTCAATCTTTGTACCAACACTGTTTCATCACTCATGTCCTCTCTCACCGTGTTTCCCTCTTCCTCCCGTATTCCCTTTCTCCATCCCTCACATGTCTCTAGATCTGGAGCCGGCAGCAGAGGAACCCAGCTCCCGCGGAGGAAGACTCGCCGTCTGTCCAGCTGCAGCTCGGAGCCCAACACGCCGAAGAGCGCCCCCAAGTGTGAGGGAGAGATCTTCACCTTCGACAGAGCAGGTCAAACGTCTACAACAGGTTTTAAAATCTGGAGCTTCAGCTGAAGAACAGGATGTAATGACAGTGCTGTGACAACCTCTTTTATTTCACCAGGCACAGAGGGAGAGGATCTTTAGGAGACTTTGAGCGGGTCCCCTACTCGTCTCTGCGCAGAACTCTGGATCAGCGGCGGGCTCTGGTCATGCAGCTGTTTAAGGAACATGGCTTCTTTCCATCAGGTAAATCACGTGTCGACGGGGCCGGACGTCACGATGAGAACAACTAAGTGAAGGAGCGGTTTAATCTTTGACTGGAATTACACTGAAATAGAGATAACTGTGATGTGAAGCAAACTGCTCAATAAAAAGGTTCTTTATCGTGGACCAAAAACTGAAATCTGTAGCAGGGGCATCTTTGTTCTCCTCGTTAGGACGTCACATAGTAAATGTGACGACACTTGATATCATGAAGTTTTAATTCCTCTCCTTGTTTCCCTTCTCCTTCTCTTCTCCGCTCCAGCTCAGGCCACTGCTGCCTTCCAGGGACGCTACTCAGACACGTTCCCCACCAAGGTGTGTCTGCAGCTGAAGATCCGCGAGGTCCGTCAGAAGATCATGCAGACGGCCACGCCCGGGACCTTCGAGCTCGGAGGGTCGGCTGACGTCAACCCCGCCCCGTCCCACAGCTCCTCTTTCAATCAATCAGCCCGGGAGGACGGAGGGGCGGAGCAGCAGGGAGACAGAAGCCGGAGCCCCGAGGAGCCAAAAAGCGAAGGATCGTAAGCTGGAGAGGATGACAAAGAGGAAAAATCAAGGAGAAGAAGAAGAAGAGAGAGAGAGAGAAGTGTGTCATCCCCACAGAATGTTGTTGGAAGTGTTGAACCAGTACTAAGGAGGACCCCAGCAGGACCTGTTCTACTGGCACGGATCTCCACCAGACCTGGGCAGAAGGACATTTGAAAATGGTCTCAAACATTCAAACTCCTCAAGGTGCGCTTGATGTGACTAATCAGACAAAACAAGCCTCAAAAAACGGACGAGTCGTGTCAAAGTCCCGACGAGTCAACTTCTTCTTGTTGACAGTTTCTCCCCCTTTCCCCCCCGAAGTATCCAGAGTATCTTCAGTTAACGCTTTGCCCAGGTCTGATCTCTGCACATTTGTACAGTAGTTTGACACAAACTCTGTGGTACACACTCTCTATCTCTCTGGCACACACAGACCCTGATAATCTCCAGCATACACACACACACACACACACACACACACACACACACACACACACACACACACACACACACACACACACACACACACACACACACACACACACACACACACACACACACACACACACACACACACACACACACACACACACACACACACACACACACACACACCACACACACACACACACACACACACCACACACACCCTTACCAAATCAGACTGTTACTCTTGGTCAGCGATCCCCAGGAGCCGCCACCAAGGACCATGACACACAAAGGCACTTTGTCATTTATTGTGCAGATGCAGTTTGCTGTTGCCAGCCAGCCAGCCAGCCCTCAGATGCCATTGACTCGACCTCCTTCTCGCCCTTCCACTCCTCAGCACAGTGGTCGGGACGCAAACACAACCCCAACGACCTCCACTGGTATTCCACAGCCCCTCGATGCTGCAGGACAGACAGCGCACACGTACAGACACAGCACACACACGTACTCACACACACACACACACCACACACGGACACATCTGTGCAGCGTAAGCACTCGTACACAGACATAGTCAACCCTGGTCTGACCAAGCCATTGGCCTGCACAGTTTTTAGTGATTGTAGTGAGAAGAGAAACTGAAAGCATGACATCTGTTCGCTCCTGTAAAACAAAGAGAAGGCAGGAGCCTGGATGTAGTGTGACCAATCTTTGCACCTTCAGTTATTGCCATTTTGAAAGACTGAGTCCTCATTGGCGGGAGCTGATTATTATATGTCTGTATATCTGTTGGGGTCCCCTCCCCAAAAAACCATAAAGAGATTATGTAAAGAGACTATTGGTTGTGAGGCTTTGAAGATTCAACGTTAAGTTCGACACTGACCGGCTCCCGACGGAGCCCCGAGGAAACGCAGAGGAAGAAGAAAACTGGATGACGTTCTTTGGACGAAAGATTCATATTCCAACAATAGGAAGGCAGATACTAGTAATAATAGTGAATAAGGACAACAACAACAACAAGACAAGCTTACCAACAGAGAGAAAAAGAAGAATTTTAACCAAACTTCTCTGAATCTCCCAGTGGATAATATGATGTTGCTTTCTCTCGTTATTGTTGCCGTGGAAATAACCAGTTTTACCGTGGCCTGTTTTTCTCTTGTGGCTCTCTTGTGTTTCTTCTCCAGCATAAAAGAAAATCATACAAAAAAAAGAAACTCTGGACAAAGAACGGGACAGAATCAGTGTGTGGGCCCTCGACTTTTAATCGTACCTGGGGTGGTTCTCCCCCACTCCCCCCTCCCCCACAATTTCTCACCAGACATAGAAGTGGGGGGAGCAGGGGGCGTTTGTCGTTTTGTAAAACGTTGAAATCAGGTGTTTGCACAATTTGTGCGGCCCTTCTCGTCTGGGACCGCCGTAAGTTAAATCAGGAAAGTATTGTTTTTAGAGATTGTTTTAGTAGAAAAAAAAATAATAACCTTGTTCCGTATGTTATCAACCACCTTTTTCCTCCCCTCGTCCCTCAGTCCGCTCCTCTGATCCTCCCCCTCCTCACCCGTGTCCCTCAACCCCCTCAAGTGTTGGTAGAAAGTGCCCTTAAGCACTGGTCCCGGGTCAAGCGCTATGTAGCTCAGGATGGTTCTGGTTAGGGTTAGTTCAGGGAAAGCAGATCCTAGACCAGCCCTGGAGGGCAGTCTCTGGAGCCCTCCCCTCTTCCCTCTCTTCTCGACACTTTATCCTTTCCCATCAAATGGTGCAATAGGACATTTTATTTTTTTCTTGGAAATGGGTGGGTTACTCTGTTTTGGGGGGGGGAGGCTCTGTGCCATAGATATTAAATCCAGTGCAGTCAGTCAGTGAGAGGAATGAGCTGTTGTGATACTATCTTTAACTATGGTATAAAAGAAAACAAAAAAGAATCACACGATTATTGTTATTGTTGAAGAGATAGAGAGTATAACTTACTAAAAGTCAAAGACAATTTTTGAATAGCACTTTTTGGCTCTTTGCTTCCTCAGTGAAGAGTGGGGGTAGTTATTATTATGGGTATCTCTTTCATTTCTCTGTATACAGTTGGATGTGTGAAAAAAAAATATATACCGGTATTTCTATATATGTGCATTTAGGTCTGTGTTTGGGTGTGTGTGTATGTTTTGGCACATGCAGGTAGCGTGTTAACACAACCAACCTTTTTTCGTTCACCACACAGCAACATTATCAATAGTATATTTTTCATTGTATTCTACATTCTATATTCTACTCTAGAGACAGTATTTTTATAGTCACCACGACTATTTTGTCCGTCATCTTGACTGTTATCAAACCCAGTTGATTCAGGATATATATGAAATATATATTCAGGATATAAAATATATAAACATATATATATATATAAACAAAATACAGGTAATAGAAGACTATCAACTCACATCTCTTTGGAGTTAGGGCTGTAACGTGTCCATCTGCATGCATGTGCAATTACATGCACGCGCGCACGCACCCACGCAGACATATGTGCATACACACACATGTATGCGTGTACAATGTATGATTGTGCTTAAAAATAAACTGTCCTTACTTTGGAGAAGGAATTTTAGGATGAGCGAGGTGAGTGTTATCTCATAAGCAGGCATGTTGACCATGTGCAATATTTCTAAACAACAAAAAAAAACTAAATATTGAAAATATTAAAGATCTAACACAATGTCCGGTGTCATTTTGTCTGTTTCACACGCCTGAACATCACGTGTTTGATTGTTTGTCTTGTCTCAAACACGGTGCACCAGGGTTGCACTCGCTAGTTTGACTTTGCTCTCTCCAAATTCATAATGCAAGAGACGAGCGAAGGCAACTTTATTATTACGACAATCAACTCTATCTATACTATTGGACAGAATCTATAGAGGTCGCCACCCGACCACGGCCCCAGATCCCTGGAACATACAGCGTGTACTTTTCCATCTGGCCTTTATCAAGCGTCTCAGTGCGGAGAGAGCTCATTGGATTAGCGTCGCCTTTCAGATCCAGGCCATACTGGGTGAGAGGTGGGTTAAGGTAAGGGGACCTCATGGAAGAGCTTCACATACTGGCAGAGGCACAGAGACGCAGGAGGTGGCGCTGACCCAGCTCATTGTGCCTTGTTTACTCACGACATATCGTTGCATCACTGATTCAATACAATATGAATACAGAGAAAAAGCTGAATCTGCCAAGTGTCACTCATAATACTTTGCAATAAGGGATATATCCCTATTTGCATTATTATTGTTAATGTCATAATTCTACAAACATCTAAAGTACTAATACTCAGGTTACTCTTATTTATGTACCAGCAACTCTATTCTGATGTGAAAAATAATCTATAAGATAAAATTCAAGTTTTTAATGGAATAATTATATTTTGTACCTTTTTATTATTGCAATAATATTAAGATTAGATAAATAGATTTTTCCTCGGCCTACATCCACTGAAAAGTAATTTTACAGTTGTTTCTCGTGCATTATTATTGTAAATTATTATGATTTTTACAAACATCTAAAGAAGTAATAGTCAGGTTTTAAAATAAGATCACAAACTAATTCATGTATTTTATTTTGATATATTAACACATTATTGTTTTCCTCGGCCTACATCCACTGAGCAGTCATTCTACATTTGTAGTTCTTTGGCTTTGAGGAAGTCGCGGCAGCCGAGCCGAGCAGCGGCCCCGGCGGACTTCATCTCCCAGGCGGCATTGCGCGCGCCCTGTTTCTAGGTGTCTAGCAACAGCCCAGACAGCCGGCGGCAGCGGGAGCGGTGATCCTCGGCGTCTCTTCCCACGATTAGTCCGCCGCTGGGTGCGCTCGGTTAATGGTCGCCGGGCTGAACGCAGTGAGGAGTCAACCCTGAGCCCTGCGCAGAGAGATGAGCGGCAGCGGGCGGCCCAGGACCAGCTCGTTCGCTGAGCCGCCAGGTGTTCCGGGAGCCGCCGCCGCCTCCGCCGCGTCCGCCGCCGGATCAGCCGCTGCCGTGGGGAGCAGCACAGGAAAGTCCGGGGTCCCTCAGGCCTCCGGCACCAGCTCGTCGGGATGCTCGAACCTGAAGCTCGCTCGTAAGTTGTCCCCCCCCGAACCGGAGCTTCTTCACCGGAGCTTCTCCAACATGTACCCTGTCCCCCCCCAGCGCCATTTCCCCTTTTAAACACTCCGGGTCGTAGTGTGAGCCCCAACCCGGAGGAAGGCGTCCTCGCTCCCGTGTGGACGCTAACCAGCTCGCTAGCATGCTAACTAGCCAGCATGCTAGCGCCAGCCACTTGCTCTGCGGGCTGTTGACTCCAGCTCGACCGGAGGCTGCTTTCCCCTCACATGGTGTTTAACGACCCCCCCCCGGTCACCACTTGCACCTGCTATAACCTCCATTAACCTCACGTGCAATCTGATTTATTGATGTTTCAGCACCAGGTCGATATCGCTGTGTGTTCTCGTTGCGAGGGAGCAGCTCCATCGGGCTCTGTGGTTTCTTTGTGCAGGACTGACAGACTTCAACTTGTAGCGGGTGTTGTTGATGGGGGGGGTGTTGTCCTCCATCAGCCGGCCTCGCCTGGGGGGGGGGGTGTTGCCTCCTCACCAAGGTCACCTGTGGGGCAAAGGCTCAGCAGCAGGTGGCCCGGCGCCTGGAGGATGCAGCGATCTGCAGGAATGCCGAGGAGCAGCTTCCTGTGGGGACATGGTGGACGTGTGGCTTATCCTCATCACCGTGTGCATGCGTGTTAATCCAAACCTTATCATCCATTAGCAGGCAGCAGAGTGTGGCTTTAATATGGGACTCTGGATGGGAGGTCATCCCCAGTTCAAGAGCAGGGAGAACCTGGTTTCCTCGGCCCCCCTTCTGCAGAAACAACACAGCAGCGCAGCAGCGTCCACACCGCCTCCGGGCCCCTGGAGCTCGAATGTCGCCTTCGGCTGTTCCAGATACTCTTAAGGATGATTGATGGATCCGTTGTCAGGTCCTGGAGACGTTGAGGCTATTTCAAGAGTCAGGCTTAACCTATTTTACGCAGATATCTTCCGGAGAGAATTTCTAGGTTGTCCTGCTGTTGTCAAAGACATCCATGGCCCAAGTCCAGTCGACTAGTTTGCAAATTAGCGTCCTGAAACTTAATTGGGGGAAAGGCACTGGGGTTTGTCGGCCGACCACAGCTCTTCTCAATGTGTCTACGTGTGTTTTCTGCGTCCGGCTTCCTTCCACAGTCCAAAGACGTGTAATTGAAGACGTTAAATTGCCTGTAGGTGTGATTTGTGATTATGTTTAACTCTGTTCAGACCCGGTATGAACATTCCCCCCCGAGTGATCCAGTATCCTGTCACAAGTGGCCGGTGTGTGCTTTGAATGTATCAATGCACCAATTAAGAAAGATTTTACCCGTTTGGACAAACAAGGGAATCATCATGAGGTGGTCGGTGTTGATTTTGTGATCGCGGCCACAAACAAATCCAGTTGATTGATTTCGCGGTCCAGCCCGTCAGCTGACACTTTAACGATAAGCTGTTTCAGCCAAAGGGAAATGGATCTGGAAATAGTGACGACTTCTGGAAATCAGAAATTTCCCCCACCGCCCATTGTCTGGCCATGTCTGCTGTCACAGTGTCCGAGCAGTTGTTCCATTATTCACTGTGTGTGGAGCAGCTCCAGGGTTTGTCTCATCACCGCAGTCTGGCTCGGTGCCACTCGGCTGTAGGAGAGATGCTCATATTCACACACATCACACTATAGCAACACGATTTCCCTTTAATGGAACCGTGCTGTGTAATGATTCATGCTTTTCTCATTGGGAAATTCAACGGAGACAGAAATGATGAAATACTAAATCATGTGATCAACAACGGGGGGTTTTTGTTCACAGAGCTCATTTCATTGTTGACAGATATAACCACGATCCACTGTGAACACGTTTCTGTTGTAAAGTGTCACGAGAGCACTTTAACTTCTAGAGCAGTAGATACTTGATGGAAACCTCAGTCCTCCAACTGACCCTCAGATGTCCTGGGAAGATCTTGCTGCATTAAACTGCATATTAATAAGCTAAACTTCATTAAAGTTGCTTGGCTTTAAGGTGTAGAGTAAAAAAAAAACATAAAAATCTGCTGGTTAATCAGAATAGTATGTCCTGTTTTTTACATTTTTAAATATAGTCGTAACTTTTGCTAGAAATCACATCGATTTGAGTTCATAGATGCAAAATCAAAAATAGAGAAACTTATGACAAAGTTTGACATTTTTGTGAGATATTATTTCCTCCAGGAGATTCAAATTTCCTTCTGTGAATTTCAGGCAAATGACAAGATGCTAAATGTTTTTTACTCCGTCAACAACTGACTCGGATATTTGCTTTCTCACTAATTGCCTCTCGGAAGATTAGCAGAAAGTATCCGGACTCCTGTTCAGGTCCGAAAGCAGCTGATGATACATTATTTACCTCCGGCAAGTTTCAAGCCTTTGAAAGTTTATTTTCCCGACTGTAAAAAAACACGTAATCGAAGCAGGAACAGAGCTCTGATATCTCCGGCCCTGCAGACCGATGCGTCCGGATGGCACGAACGTACACTGCAAAAACTATCCTGCCTTTAAACTGGAGCCCAGTGTGTGTGTGTTGTGTGTCCAGAGGATGAACCCAGTCACTGGGGCAGAGGAATCACTCACACGGTCACTCTACAGGTCTCACATTCTGTAACAGATACCTCCAGCGTGTCATTGGATGTCCAGCACACTTTAGTAGACTGAGGACAGTTTACTGTGTGTGTATGTGTGTGGACGTGCACAGGCACCAGGACATGCAGTTCCTGCTGTAAGACGGCTATAAGAATAAGTGCATTGTGTTGTTTGGTAAACAAAGCAGTAAGTATGTCGTCATGCTCAGGCTGACGATGACACAGCACGATGACAACTACACGGCAAAGGGCTCTTGAGCCACAGCAGCTCCACTCATTTATTTTTCCACACGCGAGACAATGAAGTGTAAACTGGGGAAGTCAGTGTTGAGATCTATTCCAACACAGAGGAGTTTTCTTCGAGGCAGGATTCTACACCGAAGTAAACACTGAATTCGTCAATTGCTATTCTGGTTTGGTTTGAATAATATGATAATACGACAGATAATAATCCTCTTATAGAAAACCTGTCACAACTTAAAACAGTTTATCAGGACAAAGAAAGTGTCTCTGGCCTATTCCTGGATTCCTTCCCAGTTTAATTAGTCACAGTGTCTGGAAGGTGAACTCCTGTCATTCCCCTCTCCTTCCTCGGAGGCTTCTGTAAAGTTGACATCCGTTCACTGGGCTGTCATTAACCTAAATATTCCATCGGCCAGCGGAGAGGAGGCCCAGATGTGATGGTTGGCTGCAGTGAGTGTCCTGGGTTGGATGGTGGGGGGGGGGAGAGGAGAAGAGCCAGAGGGACAACAGCCAACAGCGTCTTATAACTTAACACGTCTTAAAACAATAAAGCTGATATGACACACGACCAAAGTGTTGGACTTCATATTAAGATAAAGGAGATGAAATGAATCGCCCTGTTCTTACTCGTGTTACACGATGAAGAGACATGATCTGAAACTTTATTATCGTATCGCTTCACCTGGTTATAATCCTGTTTGTGCTCGTTTCCTAGGAGACAGCGGCAAGGTGACGACAGTGGTGGCCACGCCGGGTCAGGGACCGGACCGCCCACAGGAAGTCTCTTACACTGACATCAAGGTGAGAAACACCAGGACCTTCACCATACAGAGCTTTGTCCCTTCCATGTAGAAGTGCTGCTGTTCTTAACCTCCGCTACTCTCGTGGTCCTCGTCTTGCAGGTGATTGGAAATGGGTCGTTTGGTGTGGTGTACCAGGCCCGGCTCATCGACAGCCAGGAGATGGTGGCCATCAAAAAGGTTCTGCAGGATAAGAGGTTCAAGGTAAAACTTGTCGCGATGTTATTTCCCACACATTTGCTTTTCTTTTCTGTAACAAGTTATGTATCTAAAGTTTTCTCTGTCACTTTGTTGATTTTGTTTCACGTGAACACTCGTGCGTTTGCAGAATCGGGAACTTCAGATCATGAGGAAGCTGGATCACTGCAACATCGTCCGACTACGTTACTTCTTCTACTCCAGTGGCGAGAAGGTACTTCAGCTCGTTTGTTTTTCACGTAACACAGATTGGATCTGATAATACGAACCTTTGACTATCACCGTATTACTCACTCTTAACTCATAGGTTTACTGTAATTAGGACATTTCAGTTACACAGGAAATGATATATGCATGTACTGCACATAAAAGGTGAGATCACTCATGTACAGCGTAACTAGAAATACCCTGACCATAAAAATGGGAAGCAGTCCATTTCTCTGACTCACAAATATAGTAACATTTCAAACTCGGTTAAATTCCTGGAAACATTATTCACAAGTTCATAATTCAGTTTGTGAAAGTCCCAGTGTTGAAGTGCTGCAAACATGAATTATAGTTTATACGTCACGTCCTGCCTCCTGCCGCTCTACCCAGGCTCCGCCTCTCGTCTGAAGGCTCTGTTGTTGTGAACGAGTCTGACCCGGACAATCTAGCGTGCTTCATATGTGAAAGGCAAAAGAAAATGTCTGTAAAAATTGGGTCAGGGCTTTTTCTGAAAACAGCCTGACTGTATCTCTCCCTCTCTGTCTCTCTCTCTCTCTCTCTCTCTTTGTGTTGAATGCTGTCCAGAAAGATGAAGTGTACCTCAACCTGGTGCTGGACTTTGTCCCTGAGACGGTCTACAGGGTGGCCAGGCATTTCAACAAGGCCAAGAGCATCATTCCTATCATATATGTGAAGGTAATTTATACCAGTCGACATTTTCATTCACCGCATCACTTAAGAGTTGAAAGTAGCCTGACAGTTCTGTGAGGAAGGTGCATCTATACACTGATCAAGGTTAATCTTGAATTTAGCAAATTGAAAAGCAAAGTAAAGCAGTGTATAATCATAAAGCTGTTGCCATGTCGTCTCTTCCAGCAGAGAGCTGATCTTGTGTTCTCCCCCCCGCAGGTCTACATGTACCAGTTGTTTCGCAGCCTGGCTTATATCCATTCCCAGGGAGTGTGTCACAGAGACATCAAGCCCCAGAACCTGCTCGTGGACCCAGAGACTGCCATCCTCAAGCTGTGCGACTTCGGCAGGTGAGTTCTTGTGATTGGTTCCAATTACTGTGGAACTATGAATAACTACTCTCCCACACCCTTCCCCCTTTTCACCGCCTGACTGACCCCTGCACTCTGTTCCCGTGAACCTTTGTCGTCGTGTAATGTGATTTCTTGTGTGTCTCCCCAGCGCCAAGCAGCTGGTGCGCGGTGAACCCAACGTGTCGTATATCTGCTCACGGTATTATCGGGCCCCGGAGTTAATTTTCGGGGCCACGGACTACACAGCAAACATTGACATCTGGTCAGCAGGCTGCGTTCTCGCCGAGCTGCTGCTGGGACAGCCCATATTCCCCGGGGACAGTGGCGTGGACCAACTTGTAGAGATTATCAAGGTGTGTGTGTTCTGTCTCTCTCAGGTGTGATTTCTAGATTTGGGTTAGATGATAACAGACTATAACTTCTGACAGTAGTGTTTACAGGACTCTCGTGAATCAAGGCTGCGAATATAACCATTCTCCCCTACCCGTGGATTTTCAGGTTCTGGGAACACCGACACGGGAACAGATCCGAGAGATGAACCCAAACTACACAGAGTTCAAGTTCCCTCAGATTAAAGCTCATCCGTGGACCAAGGTAAAGAGAAACCCGAGGATGAAACACGCGTGGAGTGAATAAGACAGATTCCGTGTGTTAGAGTTGTAACTTTCAGTATCAAATAGTCTGCTGGTTATATTCTGGATTAGTTGTTCAGTGTAGAAAACGTCAGACGATAGACAAGCAAGTATTCAGACGGACTTTTATTCCTCACATGGTATGAGACACATTTTATAAAGTTGCATTTTTATGTAAATGAACTCTACAGAAGTAGAAATGTTCCGTACGTGCACGCCCAATCTACATATTAGTAATTGTCTCAAAAAGAAAGCTGATCTGAAAGTGACAGATTGTGACTCCGGTCCTGTCGACGTGTTGTCGCCCACTCGGCCGTTTAAATCTGCTCAAGTGCTTTAATGTCCTTCTTCTGAAAGTCGATTAACCCGACACCTACAGAAAACAACGTAAAACCACCACAAGTGACTCTTGAACGTTTACTACAGAGAGGAGAGTTTTCTGCTCCACTTTGTTTTTACAGGTTTTACATTTTTACCACACTCACTAAAATACTAAAAAGAACCTGATGTGAATAATGTGTCAGGATGTCACGTCGACCTTCAGAAGATCTGTCTGTGTTAATCATTATTATCTGTTGCTTCGTACCAGTGGTTCAGAAGATTATTAACTGGTCTGAATATTTAGATTCTGACATGAGGCTGTGAGTCGTTTCTTTTTGTGGCTGTTTGACTTTAAACTGAAAACCTGTCCTGGTTCTTCAGGTGTTTAAACCTCGCACCCCTCCGGAGGCCATCGCCCTCTGCTCCCGGCTGCTGGAGTACACGCCGGCCTCGCGCTTCTCCCCGCTAGAGGCCTGCTCGCACGCCTTCTTCGACGAGCTGCGCCAGCCCAACACGCGGCTGCCCAGCGGCCGGGAGCTGCCGATGCTCTTCAACTTCAGCACCACAGGTACACGGAACACCCATGAATGATTCAGGGATGTAGTCGAGTTGCAGCACAACACAAATCAGGAACAACGCCGTGGATCTGCTGTGTCTACGTTGTTCATTTCTGTTGTTCCTGGTTGATGAAGTGTCATCGCCACATGTTAAAGCTAAACACAATAAGGTTGTGTTTCTTTGTTTTGCTTGTTGGGCCGAGCTGTGACCCCGAGGAGCTGCAGTGACGGCAACACGCACACTATCCTTTTGTCCAGTGACACAATGACTCACCGTCTAATAGAAACTCTCCTCTTATCCTCCGCAGAGCTGTCAATCCAGCCCCAGCTCAACTCGACCCTCATCCCTCCTCACGCCCGCTCGCACACAGCTGCTTCCGCCCACGGTGGGAAACTCACCGTCATTTCATCATCAGTCTCCATATCACTGCTTGTACTTGTGGGAGCGACTCTGATCTCACTTGTGACGCAAAATGAATATCGCTGCAGTGATTTACACATCGTGTAGAGTTATTCAACCACATGAGTCATCATACTTAGTCACGTATGTTCAATATGCTTGTATGTTGTGGAGCATTCATTCACAAATTACTTTCTCCTTTTTCAGACGGCACCGGTTCAGATTCATCTCAACACAGTTCAGTACCAGGATCTCTTAACAGCATCTGAAGCCGCTTCTCACCTGCCTGCCTCTGCCTGTCAGCCACACACACACACACACACACACACACACACACACACACACACACACACACACACACACACACACACACACACACACACACACACACACACACACACACACCTACACACACACACACTACAGCTTTCCTCTGTGCTGCTTGCTCTCCTCTTAGATGATCTGTTTTTGTACAGTACACACGTTGAACAAACTCGTAGTTGTGTAGCTGCCGGGGTTGAAGCTACGGCAGGAGATCGTTACACACACACACACACACACACACACACACACACACACACAGTCGTCTTGCTGCTGCTCAGGTGGTATGTGAAGGTTCGATACTAGGGGCTGGTCCTCTGTTATATAACCTTTTTTTTTTTTTTTTTTTTAATCAACCTTTATTTCCCGTTTTTTCTTTCTTTATATCTGTGTTTATTTATTTGACGTATTGAAATGCATCACGTGAGCTCAACACATTTAGTCTCTCCAGCTTGTTACGGTTTCTTCCATGTTTTTAAATCCCTGTTGTTTCCGGGTCGGACTGCACGCCGCCGGGCCAAGACTAGAAACGCCCCCAAGTAGGTCATCAGGGTAACGGGTGTTTTTATTAAACTCGGGGCTGGAGAACTGCTGCAGGGACTGAAACATTCAGAAATTCTCCAGCCACATTATTCTATATATATATATATCTATATATATATATATATATATGTGTAGAGTATACATGTCTACAGCCTGATGTTTGAGCTCAAGTTAGATCTCCAGCTGGTTGGTTCCCTGTTGACGTGGCAGCACCAGGCAGCGTTTCTCAGTGTTTGGTTGGAGACCTGTTGTATTTGTCTCTGACGTGAATCATGTTCAGTAGCTGTATTTTTAGACTGAACTGGAAATCACCCGACTTTGAGGACCAGCTGTTGCTTCTGTTTTAATCCTGAACTAAAGAGCGACACGTTCCCATGAAGAAAAAATATATATAATAATCCCCCAAACCCGTCAACGGTCGTAAATGGACTCGACGACGGTGGAGTTTTAATTTCCTCTCTGGGCACATTTACACATATACGGTAAATATGGGTCAAATCAGATTCCTCCTCATCTTTTAAACATGATTTTATCTTTAGATTCATTTCCTCACCAGGAAGAGGAGGAGGGGCTGTGCTGAAAACAATAACCTCCAGAGGGAAACTTGTTCTTCACCAATACTAAATGTACTTAGAGCTGTAACTGTCAGTGGTGAAGGAGGCGTGAATGTGTGGCTCAGCTTAATCACAGTAATATATTCAGATAGAGACTTTTAAATCGTGAGCAAACCAAGCTGTTTGTTCTCTGTTCTACCAAATGATTTGTTGTGCTCGGTGGATTATTAGATAAAAAGTGTAAGTTTCCCTGCATCTTCAATTGGAGACGAACACCGAAGCTCATCTTTAATAATTAAGAAATCCACAGACGGCAACATTGATGCCTCCTAAAGAAATTGTTTGTGCAATTTACCTGCTGAAAGAAATTCAACATTAAACTTCCGCCCATTTTAACCATTCAACAGTAAAAATCTGTTTATTCCTTGATTCTACTTTTACAGTAATGACTGTTCACTGGTTTAATCATGTCACTGAGGTGTAATGTGTCGGGGGGGTGTTTCACTCAATTCAATTCTGTTTTTCATTTTAGCTCCAAAGATTAAAGCGACGTTCACAGAGCTTCAGCGTGATGCTTCATGCTTCTGCAGGACGTCAATGTTAACGATGAGTCAGACCTTTTTAATTTGGGTAACCGTGCTGGTAAGAGTAAATAGTTTTAAGATAAATTATTGATTTTAAAAGCTTAAAAAAAGTATTGAAACGTTATGATGTTCTTAACTGTGGACAAGAGCAAAATGAACGTCGTGTCGCTGCAGAGAAACTAGAACTCTTAACTCGGGATTAAATGTTTCAAGCGAGTGACGCGTCGCGTTAACTCGACGAGCGGAAGCTTATGATATTATGAGGTTCAGCTGCAGACATGTCATCAGACGTGTATCATAAACCACATTAATGTCAAGCGGGGGGGGGGGGATTCCTTTACGGTTTGCTGTCGTTCTTCTATCTTTATTATGAGGACCAGTTTGGAGTTGTTACCATGTTGAGGAGCCGGCGGATGTATCACTAGTGTAGAAGTACAGACGTCTGTGTGTCCGACCACGTCCCGAACTGCCGTCTGAGCAGCCAGTGTTGTAGGAGTAGAGCAGTCGATGCAGATTTCTAGTCAGCGGTGCACTTGAGAGTTTGTAGAATAGTATATTTGATACCATCGTCCCCATGCCTCCTCCTGCTGTTTGAACTGCAGCCATCTTAGTTTTCAAACCCCACTTTCATTCTGTACGCGGAGAGTGGGGAGCTTTTTGTTTTCTTCCGCCCCCACCCCCAGCTGCTTCTGGGTTTCAACCTAGCAACCTCCCGGTCCGCTGGGTTACTGCCGGACTTTGTTTGATCGACTCTTCAGGGCGCGTCACACTCGGAGCCGTCAGATCCTCTGTGGCTATGAAAAGGTGTGAGGACAAAACCCTGTGACGGGGAATCGAACGTGGCAGATCCTCCTCCGCTCGGAAGCCGTTTACTCCCTCGACCCACTTTCTGCATCTCTTGTCGCACATGTAAATATCACTGATTTTTAATTTCCCTCTTTTTACTTTTTATGACAGAGTTTATATCTTATTTTCCTCATTTTCTCTATGGAGCAGTTCTTAGTTTGTGCATTTCTGTAAATATGTTTTTTTTTCACTATCCAAAATGTAAAATACTGCAAGGAAAAAAAATAAGAAAAAGAAAAAACAGTCTACTCCTCGTGTTTGTCGATGATCTTTCTCTCTCTCTCTTTCTCGGCCCTCCTCCCTGTTGCTTCCTCAGTGGGACCAACCTGACTGAATCATATTGAAAGAGTTCCGTTCCAAATTGCTCTCCTTCTGTTTTGGTTGTGAATATTATAATCTAACATAATAATATTAAATGTAAAGGATCATTCCAACGCTCACGTTTGTATCTGCGTTTTCCTCAAAGTCCCCTTTTAACAAGCTGCAGGTCTTTTTTTAGTTTCACAACTCAAACCGACCTCGACGTCCCCTGAGAGGAGCTGGTACCTGTAAACCTTAACGCTGCGGGTTTCTGGGTTTTCCACGTTCTTCTCACTCGCTCGTCCCTTTGGAACAGAACTCTTCGTCTTCGAGAGAAGTCGTGATTTGTAATGTTTGACTCTCAGAAGTGTTTCGTCAGATTAGAATCGCGCTGTGACGTCCAGATAGTTCTGGACACGGGCATTTTGTTATTGTTATGCGCTCTGTGGCGTTCAGGATCGCTGCTAATAGTCACAAGATGTGAATGCAGACAGAGGAATCCACTGTTAGTGCTGAAAACCAACGGGTTCGGGGAGTGACTTTCAGAAAATGTTTCTTTTTGTTTTGAAATTCTCTGAGAAACTTGAGTAATGTCACTGCATCTCCACACGTTGTTATGTTACTTTGATTTATTTTGCTCCCGTGCTGTGGTCGTTGGTCTCGCTCCGCCCGGATGGACTGATGTGATGATGGAGGAGGAAGAGGAGGAGGAGGAGGAGGAGGAGGAGAGAGAAAGAACCACAAACATGTCTGTCTCTGTTCTGTGTGCGTACGATATGGACTCATTTAATGTAATAAAGTGATGAAACTGTGTTTGGGTTGTCTGCTCTCTGTCCCCGAGTTCTTTAAAGGTTGTTCAAGAATTTAACTTTATTTACTTTTACATGTTTTACCACAAAATACACTGAGGGTTTTACTGAAGAGGAAAAAGACAATGACTTCAGTAAAAGAAAAACTTTGTTTGAAGTTTTAAATTAAGAAACATAATCTAAACAAACCAGTAGTTTCCAGACATTTGAACAAAAAGCTTTTGTGAAATAGTTGTTTCAGATTTGTGTGTTGTTGATGTCCCCTCTAAACTTTTCTCGTGGTTAATTTAAATTAAATTCAAATTGTTCAAGTTATCTTGAGATGAAACAATATCAAACTTTACAGAAACATTTGACAATCCCTCTGATTGCATGAAACGTATTCAAACCAGCTGAACTTCGAGCAGCCGCCACAACAGGTGGAATTCAGCAGTAAACACATCAGTAAATGTTTCACTTTAGTATAATTTGAATTAACAGTTAAGAGTTTAGCTTAATTTACACTTTTTGATTTGAGTTAAACATCAGAACACTAACCTGTGTCCGTGAGAGATAAGTGAGGAGGTTCCACCTGTTCACCACAAACCTGAACATTCAAATCCTCCCTGGTGAGTCCTATCAATTCTATTTTAATACTAAAAGCAGAAAGTTTTGCTTTACTCTATTCTTTTTGGACTTATTTGATTTTATATTTTTTTATATCTCTGGTCTTGTGTTTTAACTTTTACTCTTGCACTGTTTTCACTTGTGTATCTCTGTTATATCTATCCAACTGTCTGTCTAGCTTTCCATTTTATATATCTTATCGTTATATCTATTATATTATATTTATTCTCTCTGTATCTATTTTTATACACAGTCTCTATCCATCCTGTAGGTGCAGTTCGCCTCCTGTCCGCTCGGGGCGCTGCTCCTCGTCGCCCTCAGTCCTTCTCGTGCTCGGTGGTTTCCTCCGGATTCAAACGCCGACATCCACACACAGTGCGCAGAGAGAGACGCAGCTCGAAGGTAAAAAAGCGCGTGCGACGCGTTTCTCCTCTTCTCTGAAACACCCGCGACTCGCGTGTCCGGTAGGAAACTGTCGCTTCTGCCGGAAACTCGTCACTTTTCCCCCCGAACGACAGCTAATGTCCCGGGAAAGTCGCTCACACGTGATTAGCTCCGGATGCTAACGGGTTAGCAAGGCGGCGCCGGCTGATCCGAGGCCTGTTTCGTGACCGTGTTGACGTCTCCTGATCGAACCGGTCGTGTATTGTAAATTATTTATTATTTATTACGAATAAAATCGTAATCTGAGGCTCCACGTGAGCGACATCGAGCACTTTCAGCTACACACACACACACACACAGTGAAGTTTTGACACCGGAGCTTCTGGCGTCAAAGTATTAAAAACACGTCACCGGAAGTTTTAACTCCTTGTTTATTGTTTGTTGTTTATTGTTTGTATTTGTTGTGATATTGACGCGTGACAACGTTTTCGAACGAGTCGATAAATCCAATCCCGTGTTTGTTCAGGTCCGTACACGTGTCACTTCTCTGCTGGGGGATATTTAAACACTATGAGTCATATGTGTGTGGTTGTGCGCGTGTGTGTGTATCTGATATCTTCATGACCTTATAATAAACTGTGGCTTCACCAGTTTAACGACACGTTCACAGGAGGTTAAACCAGTTGAAGGTTGTTGTGTTGTGTTGTGAACTTAACCACGCCAACTTTTTCAAATAACTAATGTTTTGATCTTAAAAAAAAACTGTTAATTTATTACTGAGTTCGGCTTCATTCACTTCTGTTGCAGCTGAATAAGTTTATTTAATTAGTTAATTGACAGAAAACTACATTTAAAGGGATCCACTGTCTGAAGTGTGAGTTAAACTGAAACTCTGGTTTTTTGTTTTTAAAATGTTACTTTCCACCATTTAACGATATGATTGATCATCTAAACAAACACATTTTGTTCCCCCCCCCCAGGTTAAAGCTGAGGGCCATGGCTCGTGGGCAGCAGAAGATTCAGTCCCAGCAGAAAAACGCCAAGAAGGCAGCGGATAAGAAGAAAGGTCAGGCCCCCGACCAGAAGACTGCGGCTATGGCGGCGCTGGTCCACACCTGCCCTGTCTGCCGGGTGAGCACAACACAACACACAACACAACACACACAACACAACACCTCAGGTTGTAGTTTACAGGTTTTTCTAGAGATGGATTTGACTTGACTTTCAGTTCATCTGTCAGAAATGAAGAATAACACACGACTGAAGCTTCGGTGTCTGTGATGCGTCGCTGAGTTTAGAAGATTTGCTCGTTAATTACGTGATGGACACAAGTTAACAGGTTTAATAAGAAACGTGCAGATTTACATAAACTTTCATTGTACACACACAACACACACACAACACACACACACACACCACACACACACACACACACACACACACACAAGAAAAACAAACTTCAGGGTCAAATTAGTTTTATTGAAAAACGTATCACATTAAAACATTTGCTTCACAATCTATTCAACAATCAACATCTTGTTCAAAATGAAAGAACGTTTAATCTGATCGTTTACTGTAGTTTTCATATCACACGTTATTTATATGATTTATAGATTTAATCCTACACTTTGCTCCCTTGTTTTCATTTACTACTCTGACATGTTGATGCTAACCTGTCGTTCCTCACGTAGCTGAATCTTGTCACATGATGAAAACCAGACTAATATCTTTCCTCCTCTCGTTTCCGTTCAGTCTCAAATGCCCGACCCCAAGACGTTCAAGCAGCACTACGAGAACAAACACCCCAAGTGCCCGATGCCTCCGGATCTGGCCGACGTTCAGGCTTAAAGAACCGGCGCCTGCAGCCGACCTGAACCCTGGTGAGACCAACTTACTCCTGCTGCTCCGCTCACGCTCAATATCACTTCTTCTGGAAGTTTCTGAATTCAACATCCTCGTAAACCGTCATCGTACAATCACAATAATTAAGAACTAGTCTTTCGGTGGCTTCTCGAACATTGAATTGATCGTTTAAAGCTTCTGACTGAAGAACAACAAACTGGTGCTTACAGATACACGATGACCACGGACTTGAGTCGCTGCACCCGGAGGATGTTGACGAACACTGGGACCTGTCGGGACTCGTGGACACGGGGACGGACGGAGGGGAGTCGCAGGATGTGTGTATGTGCTGTGTACGTACGTGTGTGTTTGCATAAGAGAAAAACAATAACCACGGGGGGGCAGTAGTACACCACCAGCCCACTTTTTGATATTTATTGTGTACAACTACGTTGCTGTTTCAGATCGTAGGGGAGGGAGCAGAACCAGCGAAGGTCTCCTGCTAACACTGAATGAAACTATGTTGTGACTAATGATGGGGGAGTGACATGTCTGAAACAGCTACGGGGGGGGGGGATAGATTCCTCCGCTCGTCCACAGTGGACACGGCTCCGCTGTGAAACTCCCGTTTGTCCCCGTCTGTCTCACAGAGGATTAAAATGTGGTTAATGTCTGAAGAGCTCCGCCTCCTCTGTGCTGCTGCTCCTCGGGCTCCTCCCTCAGTGACACCACAGAACCTCACGTTCCACCGGACAGCGACTCTCATGGTTATTTTTATTTTATTTTCACCAAATTCTTCTACTTATTGTTTATTTCAGCGTCAACCTCCTCGAATCACCTCTGCAATAAATCCATCTTTGTTTTGAGGATCAGCTTCGTTTCCTCGAGGACCGAACATTTAGGTTTGAGTCCATAAAAGCCCAAATAATCAATAATCCATCCCTGTTGTTGTTTCTGGTCAAATTCTCACGAGTAGGAAAAGAAACTTCACGAATTCGCTTCAATGTACTTTTGTTTTTGTTTTTCCCTTTTCAAATAAACCGAACATGTATTTAACATCGTCTCCGTTGAATTTGTGGTCATGGGATGAAAAAAGTACTTTATTTAGTTTCTGTTTCCACAGGTGAAGATAATGTAAATATCTTTATTCATTGAATACATTTTTAAAAATTCTCTTCTTATAGATTCATGTTGCAAACTACAAAAACAGAGCAGGCATCACTAACGGCGTGCGGAGCCGTTTTACATCATTTACCTGTAAAAACCCGTGTGTGAGAGTTTGGTGGCTCCGGGTGAGGAAGAGGAGAAAGATTCATGTTTAATGCAGTTTAATATTTGTGCTTTTAAACGTCCTTCCGTCGTTCGACCTTTGCTCCGAACTCTGGAGCCGACTGAGCTTCAAGGTCAAAGGTCGAGATTCAGCCACAGGACGGATGGAAAATTAAACGTTGTGAACATAAACAGATTTCCTCAGTCTGGAAAATGTGGTACAAGAAAGATTTAAAGCTTTTCAGTAAAAAACTCTGTGGGAGATCAAGCGATCCCAGTACAGTGGAACCAGCACGAGACTGGTTTGAGTGTCCCTGTTATCATAGACAGCCGCAGGTCTTCACCACCATGTTCCGATGCTTCTTGAGGATCACGTTGTTGTTGTCGTCGTAGAAGAGGACGGAGATGGGGCTGAGCTTGGTGGGAGCGCAGCACGCCTTCGGGACCTCGTCCGGCTTCAGGAGGTGAACCTGCCGGGACAGAGACACACGTTCTGTCACAACTCTTCATCACAACGTGTGTTACTCCATTGCATTGATCATAAAAGAAGTAAGAAGAAGTTTTAGTGGAACAGAAGTAGAAGTACTACACGGTTATATGCTTCCACCAATCAGGGTCGTTTCTATCTACATCTTTCAATCCATGGAAGGTTTCTTTGACCTTTGAACTCTGACGTCTAATCAGTTAATCTTTGAGTGACAAGGAATCAACCTCTCTTGGGAATCTGACATCCACCGTGACCTCTGACCTCCAGGAGGCCTCGAGGTTCAAACATGAACTGATAAAGAGTTTGTTCTCGTATCACTTCAGGGGAATTTCTTCAAACGTGCATTTAGACTCAAAGCAGCTCAAGTGACCGTCCGTTTTTAGAAAGGGACGCCTCATCTGAACAGTTCCATGAGAGAATCTGAGTAGAAGGAAAGGAGTAACTGATTCTGGAGGTCAAAGGGTCGCGGTGGCCTCACGAACCACGGTTCCGGCCTCTTGAATGTTAAACCTGAAGTTAACTGTGATGTCCCGAGTGTCGTCCGTACTGACCACTTGCTGGATGAGTGCGTGGTTGGTGGCGTTCATGCAGGAGCCCAGAGGATAGAAACACTCTCCGTCACAGTAGTAGGCCGAATATCCAGTCGGAGCCAAAACCCAGTCCTGAAATAAAGTTCATGGTCAAGAGCAGGAAGAGAGTTATTTTCTAATCTGTCAATAAATGTGTTTATGAGATGAGGGCAGTTGGATCGGAGCTGACCTTCCATCCCAGGTCGCTGAAGCTGACGTACAGTTCGTGTTTTTTGCACGGCTGACCTCCGTTGTTGGCCGGACTCCGATCTGAAGCAGGAAACATTCGGATCAACGTCACTGAACTTGTACAGTTTCTTTACTTTAAGGATTTATGATTGATCACCTTTAAAACATCTGTTTGAACTCTACACAGAATCTATTTATTAATTCCCTTATTTTCCTGCCAAACACAAATGATTTCCACATTTTCTCTTCCAAAAACTCGTCAAGACACAAACTCAAGCCTGAGCTCTGAGCTGTGGGGGGGCGCCTGGGACCTTACTGTGGATGCTGGGAACTGGGAGGTCGTATTTGGGTTTCTTCCTGCGGGGGTGAGGCTTGACGGCTCGGGGGGGCCGGCACGGGACCTGGCTCTCCCTGAAGAAGGTCACCATGAAGGGCTGCTTGGAGCGAGGCCCCCTGCGGCCCACCAGCCCGATCCAGCCCGCGGACAGGGAGCGGTCTGCAGAGGAGGAGGCGTTTCATTAGGTCACACACAGACAGAACCGGGTCGCGGCAGCAGAACTGTGAAGGTGCGGTGGTGCTGCTCTCACCCTCCTCGGTCTCCACGTACAGGCGGATTCCCAGGTTGCTGCGCGGGTGGAGGAGCCAGTGGTTGGAGGCCGAGGTGACGTCGAAGGCCAACCAGCCCTCCTGCCCGGCCGGCACCGACTGCATGTCCAGCAGCACCAGCTCCGGCTCCCTGACCCACACACACACATCACACTCCATTAACAAGATGTGAAAACCTTCACTTGTCACATGATCAACTTCTAATATGCTGGATTCCCCTCGTTGTTTGAATTGAACACTGAAAATCATCCACACACACAACTTCATACGTTTATAGACTTTGACTTCATTGGGATAAATATTCACAAACCATGTGAATCTGATTAGAGGATGATCTTCTTAATTAGGCCTCAGATATGAAGCTATTTTCAAATAATGCTTCAAAACATTGAATACACTTGATCAGCATCTTAGTGTTTTAATATTTACTAACTCGCACTAAACAAAGAGGAGCGACTCCATCCTGAAGAGAGGACATGACACGAGTCACCTCATGGTGGCGCCAGAGGAGAAGAGAATCTTCCTCACAGATCTTTAATGTCTGAAACTAATATTCATGAGAATCCATCGTTTACTCAGAAAATTCAGAGGTGGAGAAACTGAGAAACATGAAAACTGCACGTTAAAGTAATGAAAGTGTGAAAGATCCTCTTCAACAATGTAAAACAACTTCAGCTCAGTTCGATCAAACAGGATAAAGTTGAGTCAGGAAGTTGGAACCTGTGTCTGTTCTCTCTCTGGATCTCGTACACGGAGATGTGCAGCGTCCGATTCGCCCTCTGACCCATCGTCAGGGTTTTGTAGATACGAAACTCTGCTGCTGTCACCGTCTCCCCCTGAGGGAGGGGGGTCAGGTCGAAGCGGAACTCCTTCCAGTAGGGCCGAGGCTGCAGGAGGTCCCGCTCCTGCTCCACTGCAGACACACACACACACACACACACACACACCAGAGGTCACACACACACAAATCACAGACACAACAAAGGTGGTGAGCACAGTCTGTAGATTTGTCTTTGTCTTTTTAACGTTAAATAAATGTTTAGAAGTTTAGCATCAGCTCAGTTAAATGTGTAAAGTTGAACATTCTCATGAAACACGTTCCTGAACACGTTACTGCAGCAGCTCTGTATTTGACCTCAGGCTGACGGTGCCTTGCTCAAGGACACATCAGCGGCAGCGGTTCTGTCACGTTCCGCTTGACCGTGACAAACGTGCTCAGCTTTAAATCAACAGGAGCAAAAAAACTACACAACACACACACGGAAAAGCAAGGAAACCCAAACACGTCAGGAGGCGAAATGAAGAGAACACACACCCCTGCAGTAAATACACACATCAAACAGTGTGTGTGTGTGTGTGTGTGTGTGTGTGTGTGTGTGTGCGTCCTTGTGGAACCTCAGAGGGACATGAAACAGCTCTGGTAACTGGGGTTTTTGGTACACAAGGACACACACACACACACACACACACACACACACACACACACACACACACACACACACACACACACACACACACACACACACGGAAACAGTGAATATATGATAAATTGAGATACTGAGGACTGGACACCCTGATGGGCTGGGTGCTCTCATATCAGCACAGACACACACACACACACACACACACAGACACACACACAGTAATTAGAGACACTTAGTGCTCTGAACCTCAGCAGCTGCTCAGCACACACACCACTAATTGCAGCCCTCGCTGGTATTTTTAGCGTCGCTCCTCCTCGCCAGTATTTTCATCTCGCTTCGGACCGTTAGCTTTTTTTTTTTTTTTTTTTTTTCCGGTGTGTGTCAGTGGGGCCTTTAATTCCAACCAGCTGTGTGTTCCCATTACATCTGTGTATGAACACACACCCACACACATCAACTGACATGAACTACACACACACACACACACACGACACACACACACACACACACACACACACACACACACACACACACACACACACACACACACATTAGTCCCAGGATTAGAAACTGAATGTTTCATATCTGCAGTGGATCAGGTGACGTTTCAAAATGTAAATCACACGAGTAGAAAACGATGTGTGTTGCGTTCGGGTCGAGAACAGACACACAACGAGTCTGTGGTTATTAACACAGACGAGTGATGTCTTCCCCCCCGTTTGGTCTGTTGCTCTGTATGAAACTACTGAACGAATGTCCACAGAACTCAAGTTGGTGCAGATCAATATTTCTTTACTTAAATGCATCTCGATCCATTAATGAGATTATGAGATTCACTGATTTCTACGAGTGTGTGAGTTGTTTCATCCGTTGTGTTACGAGAAAGCTACTCAACGGATTTCCACAGAACTCGGTGGAAACAGAACAGAACTCTTTAAATGTCGGGTTGGATCTGGACCAACGGCAGATGCAGGAAGTGGGAATCCTTCTCTTGAACGTGGTGGAATTATAAATGTTTTGATATTTTCTTAGGGGATTTATTCATGGATCTTTGATTTTTAAAAAGTCTAGCGCGTATTCTGGTGCAGCTTGGTTGAGTTTAACAGAACCGCTGGGAACCACGAAACTCGTCTGGAGGATGAGACATGAGCCAGAACTCAAGTGGATCTGGACACAACAGCAGATCGAGGAACGTTTCTTCAACATTTCTGGAGGAAACACTTCCTGGATCTTGGATTTAAATAACCCGACATGTTTCGGAGGCTGATGTGTGGATGTGGATCCATGAGGAGGCTGATGTGTGGATGTGGATGTGGATCCATGAGGAGGCTGATGTGTGGATGTGTGGATGTGGATGTGGATCCATGAGGAGGCTGATGTGTGGATGTGGATCCATGAGGAGGCTGATGTGTGGATGTGGATCCATGAGGAGGCTGATGTGTGGATGTGGATCCATGAGGAGGCTGATGTGTGGATGTGGATGTGGATCCATGAGGAGGCTGATGATGGTTGGATTTGGTGGTGGTGAGTGAAACCATGAGGGGCTGATGTTGGAGGATGACATGAGGAGGCGATAGTGGATGTGGATCCATGAGGAGGCTATTTGGATTGTGGATGTGGATTGGATCCATGTAGGAGGCTGATGTGTGGATGTGGATCCATGAGGAGGCTGATGTGTGGATGTGGATCCATGAGGAGGCTGATGTGTGGATGTGGATCCATGAGGAGGCTGCCGGGCCTTGACGGAGGTTTGACTGATCCAGCCTCATTTGCATCTCACAGTAAAACAGCAGCTTCTCTGTTTAAAACACTGAGGATCACATGAGTCACCTCTGTTTAGAACACGGCGGTGGGTTCAGGGGATGAAATGTTTCTGCAGTGTTGACTGATAAATTTCAGGGTGTGTTTCCTTCTCCATAACAGAGGAGAGCTCGGAGAAGGAGCCTTTAATTTGACGAGTTCATTAAAGACCCTGCGCTGAGTGTGTGTGGGGGGGGGGGGGGACGGACCACGTTTCCCACGATGAGCTGGACTCCAGAGAGAAGAGCTGCAGGAAGGAAGCCATCGAGAACAGGATGTTTAATTTTGACGCTGTCACAGATTGGCATCGCTCAGGCTGAGTGTGGGTTCGTGCTTTCACCGGCTCCGGTTCTTAAAGTCCAGCGAGGATAATAGGGAAGAACTTCTTTGATATCAGTTATCAAACATCCTCCCTGGAGCTTGAAGCTGGCAGTGGACTGGTTCTGCTCCTGTGATGGTTTCCATGCTTGAAAGTTGGACTAATAACAATTTAACCAAAGGTAGAGAATCAATTATCAACTGGAACGACCGAGGACCAACAGTCTCCTCAGGAAACCACGTCTGAATTCACTAGATCCAGATTTGGATTTGCACCAAATCACACACACTCATAAATATCAATCCCCTAAACATGTCGGATTTCTTTCGATGAGTTATTCGCTGGGAAATTGGTTAAACTGAGTTTTATGATCGTCCTGTGATCATCTGTCTGGTAGTTTTCACACACCAGGAGAAGATCTGAACCCTCCTGGTGAAGGATCAGTGGTTGATGAACCCCGGCTCCACACTGGGATGTGATGGGTTCGGTCCAGAGCGTCCGGACGTCTGCTCTGGACTGGAGGAGCTTCTGGGCTGAAATGGAAACTGTAGTGACGCTGGTTTGAATTCCCTCTGTGGGGGTGAATGATTGTGGAAACTCAAACGGCAGCGGGGACATGTCGGTGCCGTCGGGTTCACGAAGTGTAATTTAATCTGCTCACAGTTTACGTTTCGATGCCAAACCACAAAGTCAAAAACTGCTCTGTCACTCAAAGTGCGGATCGGGATTCTCTCGGAGACGAGAGGAGGAGACGAGGGTTCGGTGAGAACACGGATCCTCGTTGGATCGATGATGAACCTGCTGCTCTGAAGCTGAGGAACGTGTCGGAGCCGGTTTTCTTTATTTGGATTAAATTCAATGAAAATGCAAATAAAACAACTTTATCACAGTTTCTCTGGAAGTAAAGAAAAAGTCAAACTCGTTGGTCAGCTGTAAAACGACAGAGTGTTGTAAGGAGGTGGAGCTCTCACTGTTTGTTTGTTGGTTGGTTTGTTTGTTTGTTTGTTTGTTTTTTGCAGGATTACACAAAAATCAACTGAACAGATTTCCATAAAACTTGTTGGGGGGGGGGGGGGGGGGGACGGAACAGATCGATTTCTTTACTTTCTTTAACATTGTGTGTGAGAGGACGTTTTTATATTGTTGTTGTTATTATTTTTATTTCCACAGTTTTCCCAGGAAGTGAATCTCAGATCTTCAGGTGTGTGGAACCTGGAGCAGGTTGTGAGTTATGAGTTCTACTTTATTCTTTTAATAGTTTTATTTATTCCTGTATTGATGTTATTGTTGTTATTCTTGTGCATAATGTTATTATATGTATTATATATATTTTATCTGTGCTCTGCTGCATTCATTTAAAAAGTACTGATCTGATAGATTTTACACTGATGCATTATGGGATTCTGTAACTATCCAGTTTTTTTTCTAATCAAATCTTGTTGTGAATCGAAAAGTTCATCAGAGATTCTTCATTTTTTACAACTTGAGGACCTCGTGTTTATTTCCCTTAGTATAATTAGACATAACCTACTTGACCCCTGGGGACCACAGACCCCTGAGGACCACAGACCCCTGGGGACCACAGACCCCTGAGAACCACTGACCTACACCACAGACTCTCATCCCCCCCCATTGACTCACTACAGGAGGATCTCTGGCTCCTGCTCTTGAACAGGGAGGAAACACGACTCACCCACGTTGACGAAGCTCATCACGGTGTCGGCCTCGCTCACCACCGTCCCCAGCGCTGGCGTGTGCGTGCTGAGGGTGGGCAGCGCCGCGTGGTTGACCTGAGCCAACCTCTCTGCCCCCCCGAACCTCCCCATGCCCGCTGCGCTCAGGATGATCTCATTCCCGTCCTCCTCCCCGTCCGCCGACATGGCGTGGTAGAGGTCCAGCATGAAGAGCGGGGCGGAGGAGGGAGGACGCAGCGGCGGGTGGGGTCTGGGTCGTCCAGGCAGACCCAGGATGGACAGGATCTCCTTCTGCATCTCCTTCTTCTCGCGGCCGCTGAGCCGCCGGAAGCTGGAGTGGACCACGGCCTCGGCCTGCTGGCTCCACAGGGAGAGCAGGAGGAGCAGGGGGAAGAGCAGCAGGGTCCTGCGGTGGAGGAGGAGGCCGCCGCTGATGCTCGAGTGCTGCCTCTTCATTCTGGTGCAGAGGCAGGAGAAGCTGCAGGAGACGTCGGAGGCCATGACCGGGGCTTCTTCTCTAGAACCAAGATTCAGGTTTGATTCCTCCTGTGAATCCAGGCTGGGACCTCAGATGTGTCCAGTTCGTCCTCAGGCTGCTTCTGCCTTGATTTATCCCTGATGTGTTTAGAGGAGAGATTCTGGACGGGACGTGTTTACAGCCTTAAACTGCCTGTTTATCTTTCCCTCCCCTCGTTCCCTCCCTCGCTCCTTCTCTAATCTTAAAGGAAAAACCCTCCTCGCCCTCTGATCTCCCTCGCCCCTCAGCCGAGCCGCAGGAGAAGCTCAGATCCTGAATGAAGACAAACCAGATCCCAAATGGAAGATGCGTCCTCCCCGTGAAGATGTAAACCCCGAAGAGCAGGTGCTGCAGAGGTCAGGGGTCAAATACGGGAACGATTTCCTCGACCTCTCGGGGGAAATAAAGTCGCTCACACCTGCAGTGAGTTCGAGCAGATGCCACACGAGGAGCAAATCACGGCTGGAAGCTTTTACCCTGAAGTCCCCGCCCACACGTCTCCAGATGTCTTTTCTTAATCCAACGTATAAAAGCGATATAACTCCGGGAAATTGTTTCCTGATTGCCGTCCTCCAGAGAGGCCGCAGGTTTCCTCCTGCAGTCCTGAAGTGTGCTGCAGCTCGTGAGCACGCACTCGAGTGTAAGAGCAGAGCTGTTCAGTGAGAGGGAGTTTCCAGCCTCTCCCTCTCTTTCAAGTCTTCAAACTCCTCTCTCTCTCTCTCCTCTCTCTCTCTCCTCTCTCTCTCCTCTCTCTCTCTCTCTCTCATCTCATCATCACTCCTCCCAGTGGTCTCTCTGGGAGACCTCATCCCTCTCTCGCCTCTTTACCTCCACCCCTCTATCTTTTCATCCTCTCATGACTGCTTCCTTTCATAGAGGATCAACGCCGGGTCTCAGGCGGATCGTGCCGGGACAGATGTGCACGGAAGGTTCCGGAGCCTAAAGTGGATTTAACTTCCTCACACGTCAAATATAAGTGCCGTACAAATAAAGTTAATATTATTATTGAAAGTTAAAGTTTTATGTTGTTATTTTAACAGCAAATAATTAGTAGAAAGATAAAACGTTTTGGAATAACTTCTAAAATGTTCTGGTTTATTTTCAGTGGGTTTCAGGAACTAGTCAAAAGTTTTTAACTAACTTTGCGTCTGTCACTTTCTGTAACATTATGAGATCTGAGATTTCACTTGTTTCTCAGAGAATTAATCTTTGAGCTTGATGAACAGATATTTATGAGCGTGTGTGAATAAAACCTGGATCTGGAGAATTTAAGTGAGTTCTACTGTCGTCTTAGTTTTGACCTTGAAGATTAAATTAAACTTGTGTTTGTTGTGAACTGTGAATTTATGATGTTTGGCTCAAGATCAAAACTCCACATGGTCTTTTAAACTTAATTAATAAGTGTAGAGGATGTTTTTCTGGAGCTTTAATGTTTAGTTTGGATGTTTAGTTTGTAAATGATGCTAGTTAACAAAGTATTTATCAGAATTTCGATCAGGAAAAAGACACAACTTGTTTTAAAACCTTTATTTTTAGCATCATAACCCTTTTTCTACATTTGTCACTTTTCCTTTGCCGACAGTAAAACTTCCGAACCTCTCGACTCCGGCGTCGTCACTGAAGTTCGTCCTTCACTGAATGGAAAACATCGAACTGGAGGAGAAAAGATCCCTTCTGCTCTGAAGTGGCCGTCTTCGCGTTGCACGGCGTAACAACATTTCCCGTTGACACATTCATTAGTTTACTGAGCTTTCCCTGCAGCAGAGCTAATGCAAACACACTCAGTACGTGTGTGTGTGTGTGTGTGAGAGTGTGTGTCTGGACCAAAAGGACTGGGAGGGAAGAAATGACTCAAATATAGTAGTGAGGTGGAGGCCTGTGCCAGCTCGTGTTTGTGTACTCGTCTCTTCAAAGCAGCCTGGTACTTGTGGTCACTTTGAAAGGCCTGAATAACACTGACCAAACCAAAGTGACCACGGTTCATTCTGTCCGGGCCCAAAGGGCGAGTCCCAAATGCCAGGAATTAACGCTCTGCCCATTTTTGTTTTCCTTTTCCCTGCACATCTGCAGCTTGAGGAGGTTTTTGTCTGGAGAGATAATGGTGAGAGGAGAAAGAGAGGATGAGGAGGGAGTGAACTGAGGAGGAGGAGGAGGAGGAGGAGGGAGTGAACTGAGGAGGAGGAGGAGGAGGAGAAACAAAGAGGGAGCTGAGTGACCTTGAAACCAAATCAACCCAAGGAAAAAGGACTGAGAGGGACGTGGTGGAACAAGGGTGAGGACTGTCATCGGAGAGAGTCTGGGATGACAGATGGACGCACAGAGATGGAGTGTGTGTGTGTGTGTGTGTGTCGTGTGTGTACACACAGCTGCAGAGCGTGGACTCAGACCTCATCATCTCCGGTGGAGCGACCGAATAAACAGGACAGAGTTATTTCCACGTCTCACACAGACTGAGACTGTGATTAATTTAAATTAGAAAGAGATTGAGATGATAGTGAAAGTGACTCTGAAGCTCCGGCTCCTCGTTCAGCTCCTCGCCGTCCGGGGAGGAGAGGATCCAGCCGGGCGTGTCCTTATCGCCTCGCAGGATAATTACTGAGAAATGTCCGGTCGCTGCCTGAGAGTCTGTTGCACATCGACACATCCCCCCCCCCCCCACACACACGCAAGAGCTGCGTTAAATAGGACATTTGTCAGCTTGTGCACAGATGAATAAAATATAAAAACTGGATTAATCTGTAAATATACAAACAAAATGCACTGAGGTCAGAACAGAGATAAGACATAAAACTAATGAAGTGAAATAAACGAGATAATCACAAAGAAAACAGCTGCAAAAACATCACACACACACAACTTCTACTGTACGTGCACAAGAAATGTGCACGTTCATGTGGTGTAAAACTAAATCATGCTGCTAAACATAAAACATGTAAAGTACATTTGAAAACCAGTAAAGGCCCAGCAGTCTCCTTATGAAAAACACATTCAAATTCAAAAGATCCAGATGTTTATTTGGATCTGAACCAGATTCTGCACATTCAGAAATATCAGGACTTTAAAAACACAAACTAACAAACAGCTACTGATTTAACGTGATGTCATTTAGTTCATAAAATGTGTGAATCAAAAAAGCATAAATCAGAAATAACCACAGACAGCAGAAGTTTTACTGCAAGCATATTTTAATACAAAAACAGAACAAAAAATGTTTATATTTGAGTTTTTTGTTGAACTTTTACACAATTGACTCCTGTTAACCCCCCCCCCCCCCCCCCTTTCATCATCACACTCAGAGAAGCTCAGCATCAAAAGGTGGCGGACTCTGACCCCCCCCCCCCCCCCCCGGCCGCCGCCCCCCCGGCCGCCGCCCCCCCCCACCCTCCTCAGAGAGACAATAAATAAATAAAAATCACCTTAAGATGTATTTTTTTTTCTCTCTTACTGTAATTTCATTAGTTTTCCTAAACTTCATCTGTCACACGGAGACGACACCTCGACCCGCCAGCGACGGGACATTTGAAAAAAAAAAGCCTAGAAGAAGAAGAAGAGACGCTGGGGAGGGACGTGAGGGACGAGGACCCGCTCTCATTGGTCCGCTCGGCCCAGGACTCCTGTCAATCATATCTGTGGTTCTGTCTACACATGAAGGGGAAACCCCTTTGGTCGTGGTCTGGGAATTATCGTCGTTAGCGACACACGTGGCCTCGGGACAAAAATCATAAATTCTTTCACCGTCGCTTTTTCTTTCCGCCGATATGACGTGAAACCGAAAAATAAATAGATTCTTCTTTCAAGCTAGAAAACAAAAAAAAGTACAACTGGATTATAAATTAACCAGAAAAACAACCAGAAGCAAAAATGACATTCGCAAATTAAAATGTTTGCATACAGTGACACGTCGACGACCTCTCGTAACAAAGACACACGTGACGCACATCCCTTAACGTGTGTGTGTGTGTGTGTGTGTGTGTGCTGCTGGGTTGCTAAGGGCAACGCAGTGTGGACATTAAGGTAGAACTGCAGAGGAAGAGACGACTAGTGCATGCTGGTAGTTGAAGTCCGTGAACACGGGTTAACACTGACCGAGGTGGTGGTGCTGTGAGATGAGTTTGTCTCCGTGGAACCTTCTGTTGCCAGTTTGATTGTTTGCGTCCGATCGGTGCGTCGGCGTGCGACTGACCCACGCCGCCCCTTCGCTGAAATGCAACACACGGGTCCGATCCTAGCGTTCCAGCGGTCGGGAGGAGTCAGCTCTGCGGTGGTTGAGTGTGCGAGTGTTTGCCCTCAGCTGCAGCAGCACCGCCACCGCCACCGATCCTCCGGGCCTGAGGTCGGCCGGTGTGTGTTTCCCACCTCCTGAGCTCTCCACATGTGGCGGCCGCCCATCTGCTGAGGTGACGCTTTCTCTCGCCAGAGGAAGCGACGGGGCGGTCGTTGCATATTTTCTTTTTTAACTCCTCGTTGAGGCATCTGGCCCACAAGCCAAAATAATAACCCGCAATTCTTTTCTTTTTTCCTGAAGGATATTTGAGCTCCTCTTTGTTTTCATAGCCGTGGCGGTGGCGGCGCTGGTGGTGGCGGTGGTGTGTCCCGCTCCCGGCCCCGCCTCTGAGTTACAATGTGCGTATCTGTGTGTCAGTGTGGTGTAAAGCAGTTTAAAGACTTTCTGTGTCGCTCTGTCTGAGCGGGACACAAGTGTGAAAGTAAGGCAGCATCACGTCTCGTCAGTCGGTGTTCGAGTCCTCGCTGGGGGGGAACTCGTGGAAGAGGAAGCAGGAGACTGGAAGGCAAACTGGAGTCGCTTCTTAAAGGGGAAAAGTCGGTTTCGCCCCCACAGACTCTGGACTGAGACGTCAGACCAGAACCTTTTTCCTCTTGGTTCTTATTTTCAGACATTTTTCTAGGAACGGGGAAAGAACGAGAAGAACGTCTCATCCACCTCCTCCTTTCCCCCGATGTCAGTCAAAGTGCAGAGATTCAGTACAAGTCCCACGGATGGATGTGGAAGAGCGGGTGAACCCAAGATGGCCGATGACAGCGGTCCACCCTCCGTGACGGAGGTGTGATCCAGTTTCTCTTGTCCCTGCTCTTATTTCTTTGCAGAGCCCAGGGTCTTTGGGCTGGGCGTCTTCTTGGAGATGGTGGGGATCTTGGAGGGTTTGGCGCCGCTGCCGGGTCGCCTCGGGGTGTCCGAGGTGTCGGAGCAGACGGAGCGAGCGTCCTGGAGCTCTGACGCGTCCGAGGCATCGCTGCCGCGCCGGCTGCCGGCTCTGCTGCCCGCCCGGCTGCCGGCTCGGCTGGTCGGACCGCTGGCGCCTCGCTTTGGGTCTGATGGAGAAAATGGAGAAGAGGAAAAATGTGTTTACAGAATCCCTAACTTTTATTCTAGCGCCACCAGCAGGTCAAAGTTTTCACACACACACCAGTGAAACATCTAAGTCTTGCGCCACCATGTGGTGAACATTGTTTATTGTTGGATAAATGTCTTGACGTCTATCAGATAGATTATCTTGAGATCTGGCGCCCCCTTCAGGACAAAGAGGTAACTTTTCGTCATCAGGTCAAAATGGAAACTTAATGTTAGCTGATATTATGCTAAAGCAAGTCGTTGCTAGCGTAGCTGTGAATCATCTTCTCTCACCGCTTCGTCCCGGTTTGCTGCCGGGCGTCGTTCCTCCGTTCTCTCCGGTCAACGATCCGCGGCTCGAGTGGAAGGTCGGCCGCTTCAGCTTGGATCCCGACGCCGCCCCCTGCAGGAGCAACGGGGACACATCAGCTGAGGAAGACTCCACTGTGGAGCTGCATGTTACATTCACACTGTCGACACGGACGCTATGAACACAACCTCGACACGGACACGGGACAAAGAGACAAAACTACAAACACATATTCAACACACAAATTAAAACTCAACACAAAGAGACATTTAAAAAAAAAAAACTGCGGCTGCAACACTTTTCACTACTGATTAAACTGTTCTATTAAAAACCGAAACATATTCGTTTATTAATTTTAGTTCTGTTATAAAATAAAGCAGCAAATCCCATAATTAATCATGAAAATGTGATTAATGATCAATCAATTACCAAAGAAGGAGGCGATTAACTAATCAATTAATCGATAGTTAATCTCATGACACAGTCCCACAGTATCGGCTAAAGTCAAACTTTACACGTGTTGGAGTTAGTGCATTAGCGCGTCAGTGGGGGGGCGGGGGGGGACGGGGAGGTGGGTGGGTGGGTGGGTGATCGGGGTGAGTGTGTTACCTCGTGCCCAGGAGTGGTGTGGCCGAGACCCAGATCTGGGCAGCAGTGGCACTGGGTTGACGTTGGAGTTTTACTGTGAGCCAGCCAGGGCTTGGCATAGTCACGAGAGTGAGTATGGGAGGACTGGAGGGAGGAAGGGAAGGGAGCAAGGAAGGAAGGAAGGGTGGAGCAGGAGAGCAAAGCAGCGTAGGAGAGAAGCAGATGAAGGAGGAGGAGGAGGAGGAGGAGGAGGAGGAGGAGGAGGAGGAGAGGAGGAGGAGGGGGTGGACAGCGAGGGAGTGCAGCGCAGTGTGTGTTTGTGTGACAGCAGATGATTTTTATTTGAACAGAAACCCCATCAGAGCAGGAAGGAACGTGTGTGAAGCCGGGGGGGCAGGAAGGAACGAGGGGAACGAGAGGAAGGAAAGAAAAACACAAAGAAACAAGAACAAAAAATAAAAATTCACAGTTAAGGATGTGGTGATATTTGACAACAACAGGAGGATGACAACAGGTGAACAATGTGAAACGTAAACGACACACACTCGTCCCTCTAGCACACACAGACACACACACACACAACACACACAGTACAGCTCTTACACATCAACATCAGATGACGACAACAACACAGATCACGACATGATGTCTGAGATCATCTCACCCTGGACGATGCGGAGGCCGTCGGTGTGGCAGGGGTGGAGGGGGCCGAGGGGAGGGAGGCGCCGCTGTGGGAGGCGGAGGAGGAGGAGCGGGTGGGGGAGGCGTTTCTGGAGCCCGGCTTCGAGCGGCGTCCCCGCGAGCGGAAAGCGGCGAGGCCCTGAGACGCTCCCTCGGGAAGGATGAACTTCTCCCTCAGCTCCAGGTTGGTTCGCCCACGAGCTGGAGAGAGAGAGAGAGAGGGAGAGAGAGAGAGAGAGAGAGAGAGAGAGAGAGAGAGAGAGAGAGGAAGAGAGAGAGAGAGAGAGAGAGAGAGAGGAGAGAGGAGGGAGAGAAGAGAGAGGAGAGAGGAGAGGGGAGGGAGGGAGAGAGAGGGAGAGGAGAGGAGAAGAGAGGAGGGGGAGAGATAGAGAGGGGAGAGATGAGAGAGAGGGGGAGAGAGAGAGAGGAGAGGGGGAGAGAGGAGGGAGAGGAGAGACAGAGAGAGAGAGAGAGCGAGAGGGGGGGGGGGAGGGGAGGGAGAGAGAGACAGTAGAGACAAATTAGTTGGTTCGTTTACGTCGGCTCACAGTTTTCCTCCAGCAGGGGGCGGCAGAGGCAGCGAGCAGCGTGAGGGAGAGAGTCAGTGCTTCCTTGGCTGCAGACATCAGTCCGTGCATGTTTCACATGAGAGTGCACGTGAGCGGAGCGGATGATAGGGGGGGGGGGGGGGTCTAAGGTTCAGGACGTTATAAGTGCACCTTGGTAGAGTCGTTGCTTTAAAGGGGGGGGGGGGGGGGGGGTGAGTGTGTTTGAGGGGAAAGTGGATTCACACTCTGATACGCAACGAAAGTCGGCGAGTTGGAGACGCACGTCTGAAACTTCAGCTCGTTTCACGGCCGGAGAAAACAAGAAAGTTAGAAACGCTGATTGTGTCTTTAAAGAGTTAGAAGAGAAGATTGATACCGAGCTGGAGCCAGTGGACATTTAGCTTAGCTTAGCATAAAGACTGGGAACAGGGGGAAGTGCCTCTGTCCTGTCAGTCATCTTTAAACTAACAACACAGACAATAAATATGATCATTTGTTTCAAAACTTTCTATACATTATATAGACAACTTTCTCCCCTGTTGGGTTTTGGACGGATTTGGCTTGTGGTTTCTCGTCTTTATGCTAAGCTACGATAATTAGCTCCTGCCTGTAGCTTCATAATCAAGATGTCGTCTAATTATCAAACCAAATATGAAATTATTTAAGCAACGACGAGTGTCTCCGGTCGTTTCCCCGACCGACGCCACACTCTCGTTGCGTATCTGTTTTTAAATCCTCGAGGTTTTCGGTGGGAAAAGCAAAAGCACGGACCTCTCTTCTCTACTTCTTCCAACATGCTCTCCAGTTCATGTTCTCCTCTGAAGTCTCAGCTCTGCAGCTTGTGTGTGAATATACGTGGAGGAGGAGGGGGGGGGGGGGGGGGGGGGTCATGCCTGGTTTATGCTCATCGGGAGAGATTCAGAATTTCTCCCTCCTCTAACAAAGACACTCAGCAGCATTCTCACACAGAAAGAAGTGGCAGCAGCCCCAGCAGACGACAACAAGCCGGGAGAAGCCAGCCACAGAGAGAGAGAGAGAGAGAGAGAGAGAGGAGAGAGAGAGGAGAGAGAGGAGAGAGAGAGAGAGGGGGAGAGAGGGGGGGATGGAGGAGGAGGAGAAACATGGAGGAGGAACAAGATGGAAATAAGAGCAACAAGAAGAGAGAGAGAGGGCTGCAGCCGAATAGCAGCGGTGCAACTCCTCACAACCGTCGCCTTGTGCAACCGAACGGCGAGGCCAAGGCGATTTAACGGGTGCACCCTGCAATTACGTCCCCCCTCAACGCCAGCCGGTCAGGTGCACCCTGTAATTGTGTCTCCCACCAAGCAGCCATCGCGTTTTTAAAGGAGCTGCGTTGGAAGCCAGCGTTATTAGAAACCCAGGCTGGCCACGCCCAGGTCTTACACACTTTACAAGTTGACAAATCCTGTTTCGGTTTGTTGCCGAGCATCAAACTTTAGTTTATAATCGGACTTGCGACCGTCTCATATTCGCAAATTGAAAATAAAAATAGTATTGAGAGAATAAAGTAATTTAGAAAGACCAAGGGTTGGCCAGTTCCTGCTTTTATTGTGAGTGAGGAAAGCGTGAAGCAAACATGAGGCAACACAAGACTGACGTCAGTGCCTGGACGCACAAACCTGACCACAGTTAGAAACTATACACACACACACACATAATATAGACACACAGAGGACAGATGTGGTTAAAGACTGACAGCTGGACGCATGGACGGACGGATGGACAGATGGAAGTGAGAGACAGAGACGAAGTGTAGATACCTCGGCAGCAGAAATAGCCAGGAGTGACTGTCACTGAGAGACACAAGAGACAACGTGAGAAACCTGCAGGCTCATGGTGGAATGAAGAAAGTCTCACACACACACACACACAGAGAGACACACACAGTTTCTGGCATCGAACAATGAGTACAACTTCATCAAAAATTACTCCATTAGTGACACACACACACACACAGAGAGATCATGAACACACACATACAGTCGACCACTCGGGGTCCAGACGAGTGTGAGCGACCCCTGTAGTGTGTTTAAAAAATTTTTTTTAACGTGAACACGTCAGAGCTTGCGTGAGCACGACAGCCAGGAGGGCGGGAGGTCGGGGGGGGGGGGGGGGGGGAGAACAGTGGGGAGACACAACGTTAGTCAGGTGATCACAGTCAGCAAGGCACAGCGACACGGCCAAACCAACACACAACCAAAAGGAGGAAGAGTTGGAGGAAAGATGACGAGAGAAAACGAGAGAAAGAACAACGAGAAGAAGAAGAAGAAGAAGAAGAAGAAGAAGAAGAAGAAGAAGAAGAAGAAGAGAAGAGAAGAAGAAGAAGAGAAGAAGAGAAGAAGAGAGGAAGAGAAGAAGAAGAAGAAGAAGAAGAAGAAGAAGAGCAAGACAAACAGGACGGAGAGAAGACGAGCAGTGAGGAGAGGGTGAGAGAGAAAGAGGAGAAGTCCAACCTATACGAGATGAGATGGAGCTACTGGAGTCGGAGCGGAGAATCTTAAGTCCTGGATGTTGCACTGGAGAAGAGAGAAAAAGGAAGGGAGGGAAAAAGAGAAGGGAAGGAAGAGGAGAGAACTGAGGATCATGCAATACGACTGTTGTACTTAAAGAGGAAGTGTAAAATAAAATGAGACAGGGTAGAGACGGGGGACGGGGGGGGGGGAGGCCGTGGATTCACAGGAATAAAAAACGGGAGATGATGAGATGAAGAGTTCCTTCAGGACGACAAGAGATTTGTTTTGGGATGTGGGAGATTGTGTGGGTGGAGAAGAGAGAGAGAGATGGAGAGAGAGATGGAGAGAGAGAGAGATGGAGAGAGAGATGGAGAGATGGAGAGATGGAGAGGGGGGGGGGGGGGAGAGCGAGCACTGCTCGGAGGAGCCCGACAAACGCACCGACTGTAGACGTCACTGAAAAGAAACACTGGAGAGAGAAGTGAGACGGAGCCGCAGGTTCCTGCTTCACCTGCCGACAAACTGACTCCAGATCAGCGTTCGTACGTCAGGAGCTGCTGTAAAGTGGGACTGTGTGTGTGTGTGTTTGTGTGTGTGTGTGTGTGTGCGTTTGTGTGAGTTTTCATTGTGTGACGCACAGAAAGTTTAAGTTTTTGTTTACAGCTGTTTCTTCTCATGTTGTGTTTGTTAAAAGTCTTTTGGACTAAATATGTCGAGTAACGAATAAAAACAATCTGTAGAACGGAAATTAATTTAAGTGTATTGTGTATTATAATGTTATAAAAAACTTGATTAATTGTAATTGTAACTTAATTTTGATTAACACAACTGAATCTGAAATATATTTTGGTTATGTTGACATAAAGTAAATTAATAAGACAGAGGAGGCTGAGGAGGTTGTGTGTGTGTGTGTGTGTGTGTGTGTGTGTGTGTGTGTGTGTGTGTGTGTGTGTGTGTGTGTGTGTGTGTGTGTGTGTGTGTGTGAACGTCACTCACCTCTGCATGGATCATTTTTAACCAGAAACTCGTCCAGAGCCATCCAGCCGCCTCCGACTCGCACCATCACCGTGCTGCGCAGGATCCGGACCAGACGCAGCTGCTGAGAGTCGCCGAACTGAAGAGGCACAAAAACCCACAGAGACCAAAGATGGAGAGAAGGAGGGAGAGAGAGAGAGAACAGGAAAGAGGGTGAGAGGGAAAAGGAGAAGTGGAGGAAGGAGGGAATCAGAAAAAAGATGAGAAACTTAGTGAGTAAAACAGTCGTCGTTCATATTGATTTTTAAATGATTTGCAGCATCAAACCAAACAAACAGCCCAAGAAACCGAATCTGAACAAACGACATTCTACTTCATGCAATGAGAGAAAGAATCATGCACTGATCCGCTGCTTCAGCCCGGTTCTCCCAGCGGCTGAGATCTACGCAGGATCGTTTACAGCAGGAAACACTAACATCTCTACGTTCAGTCGTTAAAAGCAGAAGTTCCAAAGCGACACCAGCACAGAAGGAATTTCCCGAGTCTCTCTCCCGGCAGCTTGATTTGCTCTCCAGCCTCAGTCCAAAGCACAAATCACCTCACCACTAATTACCACTGCAGCCATGTCCCTGTCGCCGGCTTCACATTGTGCAATTTGTCACTTTCAACACCCAACAAATCACAGCGGGAACAGAAGTCAGACGGAGAAACCTGCTTTCACGTTGCAGAGCCACGATGGAGTGCCGCTTCCTCTCGTCTTTAAATCACCGTGTTTATGACGGAGACAACTTTCTCTTGTGAGCGTGTGATGGCGGAGAGCGCAGCACTCCATCGGTGGGGAGCCGCGAAGCAGATCCCTCACGTCCGGTCACAGCAGCGGCAGCAGTCACTTTACCTGGTTTCCGAGGAAGAACTACAATAAATCCGGCGAACACGGAGCAGAGGAACACAAGGAGAAAGAAACAGAGCAAGAGTGAAACAACATGTACTGACGACAACTGGAGACTTCTAATGTGTGAAAGAATAAATCTTTAAGATCTTCTAAAAAAAACTCTTAAACTGGAAACTGTGAGTTTTCTGTTACTGGAGAATTAGTGGCGTGAGAAAACAAGATGGCAGTGGACGTGAGTGTGTGTGGTTGTTATGACACGAGCTGTGAAAGACGTTGTGTGACGCTTCAGAGTGATGAAGATGAGGTGACGACAGCGAGACAGAAGGAAGTGAAGCGAGACGCAGACACGGCCACAGACGGAAGGACGAGTGGACGAGCAGCTCCCAGTGTCCTGTAGTCAGACGCTGGGATTCATTACCCAGTGGATAATGATGGAGTGAACTCACACGCACGCACGCACGCACGCACGCACGCACGCACGCACGCACGCACGCACGCACGCACGCACGCACCACACACACACACACACACACACACACACACAACACACACACACACACACACACAACACACAACACACACACACACACACACACACACACACACACACACACACACACACACACACACACACACACACACACTAGCTGTGGAAGTGATGGCCGATCCATTAGAAGCTGTTGAAAACTGCTTTAGTGGTTAATAGCTTCTGTAAACTGATGCACAGATACTCACAGACTGCTGGAGTTAAGGTTTTAAACAGGGTTCGTGTTCAGTAACTAACCACTCGGCTGATTTCCTTGACCTTTCGTGGAGGGGGCGGGACACGACCCAAAAAAGAAGCCGATACATTCAGGGGTGGATCTAAATTAGGACTCGGATCCAGGAATTTATTTTTGATTTTGTGTTTGAACGAGAGCACGGACGGTTTGTCTGTGACGTACTGACGACCTGTCCAGGATTTACTCTGCTTCTCGGCCTCTGTCCCCCTGAACCAGGACGGATATGCATGATATTTATGTTTTCTGAAGTTCAGATTCATTAGTGAAGATGTGAATGAGAGCATGAGGCTCACTACAGCTCCACCTCTCTGTGCCCAGCAGCTCCGTGAGTATCGTCACATTTACACGGTTTGGTTAATGTGGTGATGACGGATCCTGGAGTTCTGTGACACGTTATTAACATGTTACATCCGTGTTATTACTTGTTAGACAACATGAACAAACACAGGAAGTCGTCGTGATGTGAGATGGAAACATTCAAACGCTGTGAAGTTAAGTGTGAGTTGTTAATTGGTGAACAAGTGAAGACACAGTAACAATAGATTCATAATTATAATAATAATAATAATGAGAGCTGGGTCAAACAGTGTTTACAAAGATATGTTTAACAATACAACACAAGTTTCTGGTTTAATTTCTCTTGTTTGTTAGAGTGAAGTGAAGTTGTCACCTCAGAATCTATATCTCTATATTAAAACTCAAACTCAAACTTACCCGGTATTTGTTTTCTCCGATCTGCTCCACCTGGAACCTCTTGGCACATTTACACTGAGCCACCTGACGAGTCACCTGCAGGACAACAGACAAGATGTCAGTGGACGCGTCTCGTCGCTCACGTCCACGAGTCGGGACTAAAACTGGTCGGGACGGGTTTTCTCACCTCGTCCTCGATCTTGTCAGCGTCGGTGGTTGGTCGGTACGCGTCCTTGTTGGGGTGAAGAGCGGCGACGAACTCGTAGTAGTCGATGTAACCGTCTCCATCTCTGTCAAAGATGTCGGCCACCGCGGTCATCTCCAGTCTACTGGTGGGAAACTCTGCACAGAAGGAAAACCAGAAGCCATAAATACTCCACAGATCAAACGCAGCTATCACAATAAACGATAAACCGAACGATCCCTCGTCTCTTACTTGAGGCCAGGATCCCGTCGATAAACTCCTGACGCGTGATCTTTCCATCCTGGTCCTTGTCGATGCGTCGGAAGAAATCCATGACGCGGGACTTCTTGTGGTTCATCCAGCGCATGTACTTCTTCCTCCACACGTCGAAGTCGAAGTTGGCAAACTCCTTGAGCTGAGAACGATAATGAGGGTTGATGTCAAAACATAATATCTCAAAAAGTCTGTGTTGTAAACTGTATGTGATTTGCGATACCTCCTCCAGTCGGTCCAGAGCATCGTTGAGTTTGCGCTGGCGGTCCAGAGCCAGCAGCCACACCTGCTGCCAGCGGGCACAGAGCTGGTTGAGTCGGGGGTTTCCTCCTGAAAGCTGCATGGCCGCCTGCTGCTGCTGCTGCTGCTGTTTGCCTGTAGAGGTTACAGAGATTTAGAATGTGATGGTGAGTCATCTGTACGTTTCCAACACATGTTGTTTTAAAGAAGCAGGGGATGATAATATTTGTAGGACAGATGTAAACACAGGTCGACGTACGAGCCCCTCTCCTCTCCGACAGGCTGCTGTGAGGCTCCGCTGGTTTCCTCTTGTACGTCTTCGTCACTTTGTCCACGTCCGGCTGCTTCCTCGTCATCTCCTCCATGAAGGTCTGAGAGGAACAAACACGCTCAGTACAAGCACAGTCGGGTTTAAGAGTCAAACGGGTCGAGGTAGAAACCCACCTGATGCTCTGTGATGAGGGATTGGACTTGTGTGATGTCCTGAGGAAGCGAGTCGGCGTCTCTCTGGATCAACGTGGTCTCGGCCCACTGCAGCCACGACAACAGCTCCTCCAGCAGGTTGGCGTTGTTCAGCACTTCGGTCAGAGCCGTCTCCAGCCGCTGCTCGTGCTGCTTCGCCCACGTCAGCACCTGGAGGGAGAAGAGAAGAGTTGGTACCAGAGGAACCAGAAACGGACAGGAAACAGAATTCTGACGGCTCTGACTTTCTGCCTCCGTCACTCACCTCCTCAAAACGCGCCCTGATGATGGTGATCCAGTGTTTGATGGTGGTGATGGAGTCCGGGTGACACAGAGTCAGGATGGACTCCCCCATGCCGGCGGCCTTGTTGACGCCCCCCCTCTTCTCCTCCACGGTGCCCATGAAGTCCCGATGTGTGTGCAGCAGCGCCTGCAGAGTCTCCGCCTCTTCCGGAAGGACGCCGCGGAAACGAAGCGTCTGCTCCGCCTCCGAGAGCCACTCCAGGAGGACCTGCACCGCCGTACGGAACTCCTCCGCCTGACGGAGAACAAGAACAGAGGGACATGCGTGTTACTAGATGACGACTGGATGTTGAGGTTTACACTTTGACGCCGCAGCTTCTTCTCTGACCTGTTTGAGCGCGTGCTGGAGGCGGGTCTGCTTGGTGACTGACAGGGCGCACACTGTATCCCAGCGGTTGCTCAGCTCCTGCAGCTGCACTTTGACCCAAGCCGTGTCATCGCGACCCGTCTCGATCAGATCCCGAGCCGAACGCCTCAGGGCCTGGATGCTGCCAGTTCTCTTACCCAGCTCCTTCTGGAAACTCTGGAGGTTTGGAGATTAGACGGTGTTAAGCAGGAAGCTGTTTAAAGGAGCTGCTCATCATCTGTTCTGTTTAGTGCACACACCTTATGTGTGTCCATGAGGTTGGACACCAGATCCAGGTCTCCGTGGACGGGCTGATCTTCCGCCAGCTGAGGTTCCACTCGGTACAACCAGTCGACAAGAGCCTGGAGAGCCTCCGCGAACTGGCCTGAAAACAGCAGCGCTTCCTCCAGCTTGTGTTGTCTGGAAGGAGCAGAGAGGAGATATTAATCATCACGTGTTCCTCGTTCAGAGCTGCGACGAGCGAGCGGATCCTCTGTACCTCTCCACGCTCTTTCCGCAGACGGTGTCCCACTTGTCTCGGACTTCTCCCACCAGGTGGTCCAGTCTCTGGGTGTCTGCCGGCAGCTGGGCCTTGTCCCTCATGGCCCTGCCTGACCTCACGGTGGTGTCGTACACCGGCTGCTTCGAGCCCAGAGCTTTCTGAAACTCCTGTGCGTTCGCAAGGGAAACAGAGTTGTAGACGGGAACGACTTTGAAATACTAGCCTCATGTAAACAGAGGAACTGCCGACAGTACCTTGTGTTTGGTCAGTTGTATCTTGATCTTGTCCGGCTCGTTGGAGATCTCCAGCTCCGAGTCCAGTCGTTTCTCAGCTTCCTCCAGCCAGTCGGTCAGCTTCCTCCACGCCTCGTGGAACTACACAGAGTTTTACAAAGTCACATTCGCCCGTTCACACACACACACACACACATCACATCTCTGGTCGTGAATTCGTTTCATACCTGTTTGGCTCGCTTGCGGGCCTCATCGAGGTGCCGGCCGCGGTCCAGCGACCTCTGCACCAGCTTGTCCCAGCGTGCCTGGACGCTGAGCAGCAGGTTTTTGATGAGCACCACGTCCTGCTTCAGGCTGGCGAAGCGAAGCTGAGAGCCGGCCTTCTCCAGAGCCAGGACCTGCTCTCTGTGGGTGTTCACCTCGTTCACAAACACCTGGACGCACACGAGAGACGTGGAGAACGTGTCAGGGACGGTAAGCACACGATCGGGTTAAACATCTGTTCGACAGTATTTCTCACGACTGGGTTATATTGAGGATCTACCTTGTGCTCATCGATCTGGAAGAGGACCGTGTCCAGGATGAGGCTCGGGGGCTGGGCCATGTTCAGGGTCTGTTCAGCCTGGGTCAGCCAGTTGATGGTGTCCTGCAAAGACGTCTGGAAGCCGGTCGCCAGGGAAACAGCCTCCTCCAGTTTTGCCTGTCAAGCAAAGTTCAACGTTTACAATAATCAAATCAAATCAAATCAAATCAAATTTTATTTGTATAGCCCATATTCACAAATCACAATTTGTCTCATAGGGCTTTAACAGGGTGTGACATCCTCTGCCCTTAACCCTCAACAAGAGTAAGGAAAAACTACTAAAAACCATTTTAACAGGGTAAAAAGAACGTAGAAACCTCAGAGAGAGCCACATGTGAGGGATCCCTCTCCCAGGATGGACAGAAGTGCAATAGATGTCAAGTGTAAACATGACCAAGACAAAGGCCCTAACAGCATTGACAAGGGCAAACAGGTGAATTGGTGGACTAATGTCACCAACGGTCAAGTATCTGAGGAGAAGCACTCCTCTCCGCATCAGCAGTCCCGCTGCAACCATAGTCCATGGACAGCAGCCAGCAAGATCACGATACACCATCAAGATCGGATGCCACCATAGTCCACAGTCACTGTCCACCGCCGCCACCTAGGATCCATCGTCAGCTGCCACCTCGGTCGTGGTCCACCACCACCATCGGACGCCAACACGACAAAGGATCCGCCTCTACCACCACGATCAGCCAGCACGACACAGAATCCGCCACACTGGATCCACCACCACAATAAAACGACGGAACAGAAAAAGAACAGATAAGGAAGATCGTTAAGTCTCAGTCTCACCTTGCGGTCCTCCATCTTGGTGTTGAGGCTGGCCCACTTGTTCTGCAGCATGCCCAGGTTCTGCTGGGTCTGCGTGGTACCGAGTCCGGCTTCCTCTCCTCCTCGGGCCAGCAGCATGGACTCTCCCTGATCCAGCAGGCGATGGTACTGGTCCCCTCGCGGAGCCAGCTGAGCCTGAAGCTCCTGGAGACAGAAGAGACGAGCGGAACAATGGCTGCTGTTAAACTTTCATAGCCACCAGATGTCAAGTGTCTCCATTGAACCAGATGAGCATGTGCGAGCTAATACTCGGCTCCACGAGATCGAGCCGAGAACTTTGCTCGTAAAAACTTTTATGTGCTCTTAAAAGCTGTTAATGACGATTTAAAATTTAAAATAGATGTTGTCTGGACACTTAATCAGCTGTTTACAGTCGGCCGCTCAACATAAGAACCTGATTAACGACAGGAAACTTTTAACGTGCGATTCGACAAACTTACACGTTATAACTTGTAATTGCTTATTCACACAAAAACATTTCTTTGTGTTAACTGATACAAGACGTTTCTGTTCTTGCAGCGAACCCTGTGTCCGTGTCTACTGTGCATGACACCGTGTCTAGAGGTGTGATGTGACTCTCGGGTACCATGTGCTGCTGGAGCTGCTCCCTGGCCGTCTCGGGGAGGCCGCCTGTCGGCTTGGCGGCCGCCAGCTGGCTCTCCGTCCTCCTCAGCCACTGGAGGAACTCCTCCAGCTCACCGTGGAAGCCTTCAGCCTGCGGGAGAACAAGGTCAGGATGAACTCTTAAGATTTAAAACAGTACAGCAGAAGCTTTTCATCATAACGGTTTTACTTTACTTAATACTACTATTGTGGTTAATAGATCTTTTAATCTTACATATTCCCTTTGCTTTAGTTTTTGCCCATTTGTCCATTTGTCCATTTGTTTCTCAGCAGGATTACGCAAAAACTACCACGTGGATCTTTACAAAACGTGGTCAGTACCTGGTGCAGCGCGGCCTCCAGGAGTTTCTGCCGCTCCTGTGTCCGGAGCAGCAGGTTCTCCCAGCTCTGGTTGAGCTGCTCCAGCCGATCCCGCAGGTGACTGGCTTCATCGCCAGGCGAGGACTCCAGCAGCTCGGCGGCGGCACCGCTCACAGTCTCCACCGTGGCATAATGGGACAGAACGTCATTACGCAAAACCTGGGACAGAGAGGAGGGAGGAAGACGTCTGTTACACGGAGCTGGATCTGAATGGGAGCAAGTAGTTGTTTATGTGCAAAGAGCAAAGCTGAACGGGAGATCGTGGAGGTTAAAATAAGTTTATTGTGAAAATTCTCCTTTAAAGAAACAGCCTCTTTTCAAACCGGTTTAAATATAACATGATCGAGAAGAAGAGGAGTTGGGAAAAAACCAGAAGAAGTCTCAGTTTTTCCAGTTTGCATTTAGAACACGTACGTGGTGTTTGGCCAGCTCGATTTCGATGGCCTTGGGGTCAGAGCTGACTGGTCGCTGTGTGTCCAGGGTGGTGTGTGTGTGGCTCAGCCAGCCCTGCAGCTCAGACAGGGCGTGCTGGAACTGACCCAGAGCCAGCAGGGCAGCCTCCAGCTTGTGCTGTGGTGGGAAAAAGACAGAAGAGCGGGATTAAAAATAGGAGCTAGAATATTCGGACTGTAATGAGAAGCAGCTGTCAGATACACGCAGGCCGACAGAAACCAACACAGATAAAGGCTCAGTGAGAGTCTCAGTGCGGTTCTGAGGGGGGGGGCTTGGTTCCCTTACCTGTCTCTGGTTAATCTTATCACCCAGGTTCTCCCACAGGTGGCGCAGCTCGGTGAGCGGCTCCTGGATCATGTCCCTGTCGGTCTGGTCGGACACTTTCTTCAGCATCAGCTCCCCCTGGTGGCACAACTTCTCCATGTCGATCTGCTGCTGGTAAACATCCACCTTGTACAGCTGCTCGGGGCGACACAAAGATGAGCACAGGGAAATCAAAACTGTTTTAAATACGGACGGACACAGTTTATAAAAACTTGAGTTTCTAGGAAAACAGCTTTCAAGGGAAGTTTGTTCTTTACCTTGAGCTCCTCAATCTGCTGCTTCACGGTTCCCTGCTCAGTTCCCACAGTCGACATGTCGCACAGCTTGATCACCGCATTGTCCAGGTAGTCAAACATGGACTGGAAGTGAAACAGAGAGACAGGTGAGCTGGTGCAAAGACAGCATCCTTTACAAAGGGTGTGAAGAAAGATATGTTAGGCTTCCTTGTCTGTGGGGAACCAACCTGCAGCGCGTCCTGGTACTGCACCGAGGCCGTCATGGCCTCCTCCAGCCGCTCCATCCTCTCCCTCCAGGTCCGGTTCAGACCCTCCCAGGCAGCGTTCATCTGAGAGGAGGAGGAGTTACATGAGTGGGCACGAAAAAACATTAGAAGCATTTGTCTCTGTCCTTTTTTAACCTTCTCCAGTCACTGAATGTCTTGATCTCACCTCATCGATGGTTTTCTTGACTTCAGGTTTCTCAGTTTCTCCACAGGCGAAGATGAGGTCGGCCCCGAGGGTCCTGACGAACTCCAGCTCCTCCCTCAGGCCGTCTGTCTCTGCCTTGATGGCCTGAAGAAGAGGAAGAACTCACTCACACCAGAGCCCCTCGACATATCTACATATTCATATTCCAGATCTCCTCTCCCTCCGTACCTCAGCAGCCTCGATCTGCTGCTTGATGAGCGAGGGGTCCACACCGGGGTCCTCCAGCTCCCTCACGATATCTTGGGAGTCTCGGAGCGTGCTTAGCAGCGCCGCCACGTCAGACCAGAATTTCCCAGCCACGTCGAGGACGTCGTTCAGCTTCCCCTCCCTCTCCTCGGCTCGCTGCCGGATCTCGTCCCACAGCGAGCGCAGGCGCAGCAGGCGGGAGCGAACGGCTGGAGGAGCGAGGGGAGGAGGAGAGTCGCAGGGTTTAAACTAAGATTTCAGATGATTTTAACAAGAACAACATTGTTTTCTCTGCTTTGCCATCTAGTGTCCAGGCCCGGCCGGGAACCCCCTGCTCGGCCCCACTGTCGCTGCACAGTGGTTCATTCAGCTTCATGACATGCGGAGGGCTCGAGGGCATCACAGCACAACGCTCTGTGCGCAGCGGTTTAACAGAGACGCTTGTGTTTTGTTTCACGATGTGTTGGCGTTTGGGAGAAGTATGCGGGCGCGCCGGGCTGGTTGTGTGATTTGACACTTGTTCGCCCGCTGGCTGTGAGGAACACAAAGATGTACTTTCCTCACTTGTTCAGTCAGTTGAACTCGAGCCCCGAGGCATCTTAGTATTTTCCCCTCAGACTACAGAAGCCTGTTTATGGCCCAGAACAACTTCAACTCAACCCTTTGTGCCAAATATAGTATTTTAATATTTCACTTAACTGAAACCACAACTATCAGAGACACACGCGGAAGATTGGACTGTGATCTTTAGTTATTTACTTAATAATTGTCGCATATTAGTTTCTTTCTGCCAAACGTCCTTTATTATGAACATAAAACATTTAATATAAAAACATAAAAATAATCCTGCTTTCATGTACAGCTGCTCATCAATAAATTAAAACACGGGTGAACTTTAAATTAACCTTTAAAGATACTGATACTAAACTTTTATTTGATCAAAAACACATTAATGTTGGTTTTAATATCATATTTATTACCAAATGTATTAAAAAAAGTAAATGAATGGGTTTACACGGCTCATGACGCCCCCTAGTGTTTCAAACTGTCTCGGGCCCTGCAGGGACGATGCCTGCATTGAGTCTCTATGACATCAATATATTAATATTTGAAAAAGTTAATACCCTCTAATTCCAGGTAGAGACACTTTATCTAAAACTTAACACTTTAAAAACAATACTCTTCAATAGAATAAAGTGAGATAATGAATGTCTGGGTTGAACCCCCCCCCCCCCCTGTTTAACCCACGAGGTGAGTTCCCCGTCTGTCAGTCTCAAAGTCATGTGCTGTCATTCACTGTCACTCACCCTGAGCAGCAGGATCGTCGCGGGCCGCCCGTCCGATGAGCTCCTCTCCGCGGGCGCAGAGGGCGGAGAAGCTCGGCAGCAGCTTGTCCAGCTCCAGGCCCTGAGCGCGGTGCTCCGCCAGCTGCTCCCTGATCTTGTCCACCTCCGCCGCCACCGGGGGCGGCGACCTCAGCCGCTGCACCGCCCCCTCCAGCGTCTCCAGCAGGGGATCCATCTTGTCGTGAAACTGAGAACGGAAGGAGAGGCGGAGGGAACAGTTGTGAGGAAGAGGAGGAGAGAGTGGAGGCTGCTGGGTTCCTCAAAATCTGTGTGACATTCTGAAAGTGGGAAAATACTGATATATTATGTGGGTGTTCGGCCGTCTGTAGCCGACTGTACTGACTTTGAGGGTTTTACAAATTACAGTCTCAACAGATAAGAGAAGATTCAAATTGAAGCCTTGTGGTTCATCTGTGTAATATCTCAGTATTTCACTTTCATCGTGTCATCCAGGTGGAGCTGGACGTGATCTACCACACGAGAGGGAGCTATTAAGACAGTTGAGTCCACTCTGAAGGACTCGAGAGACATTTTGGACAGGATCTAAAAACGTCTTTACACTTCTGAGTGAAGTAAAAATATACGTGATCACAAACACAACGTTTCATCTACAGGACGACTACGACTGAATCGAGTCTAAATCTGAGACTGAAACAATCACTGGGAAGCTCGTCTCAGTTTTAGACTCGATCCAAGTGGACATCCGGACCCAGAGGGAACCGGTCCTAACAGATCTAGATCAGACTCGTGGTTACTTAGGCAAACGCGTGATTTGGATCAATGTTGAGATCAGTGAAGCCACAGTCGAGATTTAGGAGATTTCTTTAGAGAAACGTAGAAACAGCACGAATCCAGACTTCACTTAAAACCAGAAGTGAAATTATTATTAGCATCTTGATGAATGAATGAGTTTAGTGGCTTCACACGTTCCGTTAATTGACCAAATCACGTGTCGTAACCACAGCCTCAGGTGGACGTGGTCAGTCTGTGGTCTTACCTCTACCAGCTGGGTGATTGCAGTGAGCAGTGACCATGGAGGGAAATGGTGACGGGTGGGTGGGGGGGGGGGCAACACACACAGCACATCCACAATGAACGAGGGATGGGACGGAGGGTTGCATGGACGAGTGACGATGATGAGGGAGATTAGGGTTAAAGGATGAGGAAGGAGAGACAAGGGACGTTTAGGGTGGAGGTGAGGGATGAGGACAAGGTGGTGCAGGTGGAGGAGGAGAGGGAGCAACACGTGGATCAGTTCGAAGGGAGGGGGGGGGGTGGAAACACAATTCAATGAGTTAAATCAGAGACATGCATACAGTACAAAACGTCTGGTAATAAAATCAAACTAGGACGAATGAAGACACGATGTGATAAAGAAGAAAGTCTGGATGATAACATCTCGGTATGTTCTGTCACGTGAAACCAGACTCGGCCTCTTTCTGGAATAATGAAATGTGACCTCAGCTGAACTTGTGATGCTACACAATAAATCCTGGTTATCATTCGTTGTGTCGAACATGCAACAGAGACACAAACACAGTCACATGAACCTCGTGCTGTTTAGTAATGACATCTCTGTTTTCTAATGTGGGGCAGCAGACAGTACATGAAGGGCTGTGAACAGACATTTATTAAAACATCTTCTATCTCCACTGGTATCACAAGGTTTTAAGTTAATAAACATCTTCAATTCAGGGAGAAAAATGTCATTTAAGTTGTGTTAAAGTCTCTAAGTAATAAAACGTATTAGACCCAGGTCTGCAGTTGTAACACTGAGTCTCAAACAGGGAGCTGGGTCGTACCTGTGCAGACTGGGACACGGCCTCGTCCAGCGCTGTAGCTCGACCCTTCACCTCCTCTTTAATGGCCAGGTAGCGTTTCTCGGACTTGGTGTAGCGCTGCGTCAGCGTCGCCCCCTCCTGGAGGCTGAGCTGGGCCAGCTGGGGTCCGATCTTCAGCAGCTTGTCGATGTGGGGCTTGTGCTCTGCGATCGACTCCCTCAGAAGCTGGGGAGGAAACGAGGGGAACGTGGAAATGAGGTGAACGTTCGGATCAATGTCTCAACAGTGAAAGAAAAGCGTGAGACTTTAAATCCTCTCTCACTCTCATCTGGTCTTGTTGCAGTCGGAGAGCGTCGTGTCGATGGCTGGTGGCGGCAGCTGGCTGATGAGGGTTTCCGTCTCGCCCAGCCACGGCTCCAGTTCCTCGTATGTTTCCCAGAACCGAGCCACCAGAACCTGAGCCTGCTCCAGAGCGGAGAACCGCTCGCTGTGGTTGTGGCTCACGGCTTCGTAACGAGCACTCAGAGAATCTGTCTTAACCTGGAGGAGCGAGTGGAGACACACAGATATTAAAAACCTCCCTCAGATGATTTGTTACTTCCCCCTCGTGCAGCTCGTCCATCAGCGACTCACCATGAGCGCGTCCTTCTGAGCGTCACTGCAGGTTTCCAGGATCTCATCCCTGGTGCTGAGGAGCTGGTCCACGGTGTCTTTGTGCCGGATGATGTCGATGTTGAAGGCCCTCTGCACCTGCAGCTGAGCCACGGTCACGTCAGGCTCCAGACTCAGGGGCCCCAGGGACGCCAGCTTGCGCTCGGTCTCCCCGACCCAGGCCCGCTCTGCATCCACGGCCTCTTCGTACTGGAGGAGGAGGAGGAGGAGGAGGAGGAGGAGGAGGAGACGTTTAAAAACCTGATGTCATTTAAAACAAAACAGCTGAAAATTGTGTGTTTGTGGGTGAAGCCGCCTGCAGCACCTGCTGAGACCTCTGGATGGCAGCTTGCACCAGCTTCACACGCTGAGTGATGGTTTCATCGGCCTGGCGATACCGCTGGTTGCCGTCGGCGACCAGGCGGTCCAGGCCCTCTCGGGCTCGCCACGGCACCAGGTCGAGCAGAGCGTTGCCCACCTCGTTGACCGTGTCCAGCACCAGGCGCTTCTCTGCGGAGACCTTCTTCAGCTCCTGTGAAAGTGGACGATTCGTTTAGCAAAACAAAAGCTGCGATCAGATGAAAGCATTTTATTCATATACTGATGAAACTAAACAGAACCAGTGTATCTTTGTTTCTTTGCTGTTACTGAGACTGCTTTGATTTCCTTATGTGGGACAGTAGCTGCAAATGAAATGACAATAATCCTTTCAACAGCTTCAAGAAGCTTATTGAGTTCAGAGAAATCAATGTTGCTACGGCAACGCCGACAGATGAAAATATTATTACAGACTGGAATCAACACAATAGCTGCTCTCTTCGTGCTCGGGGAGAAAATGAAGGAGCCATCATCTGTCTTGTACACAAACTGGATCTATCCTCCCACCTTCTGCCTCTCCTGATAGGCCGGTGAGGCGTCGGGCTCCACGTTGTTGAGCTCCGCCTCCACGCCGTCCAGCCACTGGTTGATGTCGTCGTGCGCGCTGGCGAATCGCGTGGCGAGCTGCAGGGCCTGCTCCAGGGTGCGGAGGGCCTTGCTGCTGCCGGCCGTCATCTCAGCATAGCGAGACTTGATGCCGTCCAGCTTCTCCTGGATCAGGAGAACCTCCTCACCTGCAGAGCGACACACGGGTCAGTTAGAGGAGGTGAGAACGGACGTGGAAGGTCCTGATGCTTTCATAATCCTAATCGCCGCTCGCCACCACAGCATTTGGTCTAAACATGTAAACACGACAGTAGAAACACGGAGTGTGCGGACCGGGCAGCAAGCCTCCACAGCGCTGCCTGCATGCCTGGTCTCTAATATCCTGATCTGTGGAGGGAGCAGATGTTTCAGTTTGGTTTCACCGCTGATCTGAAAATATGTGGTTTGGATGTGAAGCTACAAGGAAAACAGTGTTTGAGCGTCTGATGTGTTTCTGTAGCTGAGCCTGGACTTAACGTTTCACAACCTTTGCTTTTGGAAACATCGGATCTCAACCTGTTTCTGATCACGGAGGCTAACACAAGGAATATGATATGATTCTACGTGTTTGCGTTGGATCCACGTCCAGCTGTGTTGCTGCTGAGGGGAAACGGAGTGTGACGGTACCTGTGGTCTGTTTGAGCAGAGCTTGTCCGTTCTTGATGGCCTGGTCCACGGTTTTCTTCCGGCTCACGATCTCTTCATTCAGAGACTGAGCGAAGACAAAGAATCAAAGTTCACACACGTCAGGACGAAAAAGTGTTAAAACAACAATCCTGAACAACAACAGGGACCTTTTCAGGAGCTTTTCCAAAAGTGTTGAAGTGACGATGTGCGTTTCAAATCTGTTCTTTATTCTCATAATCCCACGGCTCACATGAGATTCAGGCTGGAGGTAATTATTATTTGGTCTCAATCTTTTCGTGAATATGTTTCCCACCACAAAGTGTTTATGGTTTAAACACATTTAAAACGTGTGCAGACGTGTTTCACCTTCTGTCACCACGTCCTGGCTTCACCTGAGCTTCGTGGTTCAACTGTAAAATATTGAGCTTCCATTACATTTCTTTGTCGTTCATTGTGTTGACGGAGTCGTACCAGAGTGTGTTTGTGCTGCTCGGCCAGCAGCTGAGGCTGGTAGTTCTGGACGGAGACCTGACCGAGCCTCTGAGCAACCTCGGCCAGCCAGTTCAGCACCTCTACCTCGTCCTCTCCGAACAGCTGAGCGTTGGCCAGCGCCTGCTCCAATAGGCCCGCGCGCCTCGAGGACCAATCCGTGAGCTCCGAGTGACCCGACCTCACCGCGCCCACGCGCTCGTTCAACCAATCGCGGTCCGCCGCGCAGCTGAGCGGGGTCAGCGATTGGCTGAGGGACTCGAGGCGGTCAACCTCGGCTTCTCTCGAGGACACATCCTCTTGGATCGCCTGGGAAGTGTACGTGTGTGTTTATGTGTGTGTGTGTGTGTATCAGTGTGTGTGTTGTGTGTGCGTTTTATAGGAAGATGAAGAAAAGTGAGAAAACAAAAGCAAAACAACGGAAAACACAGATAAAATAATATGAGGATGCAAATGACAAAATCATAGATGAACAGGAAATCATAAACATCAATGGATGAGTGAGACGAACAACTTAAATTAAATCCAGGAACTCAACTTAAATGAATAAATAAAAACTTAATGAAGAAGTGAAGGAGTTTGAGTTGTAAATAAATGTTTGTTGGCTGTTGTGGATCTTTGTTTCCACCGAGTTACACTAAATAAAAGTTTCCTTTATGTATGTGTGTGTGTGTGTGTGTTTTCCCTCTGATTCCTCAAACAACTGGAATCTAACATGTAAAGTTAATAAGTGAACCTGACATGAAGGGAAACGTGGATTGACGAGTCTGTGACTGAGAGGATTTCTTTGAGTCCTAACAGTTTCTTTTTTTTAAGCCACAATCTGAAGTAATAACACCTGCGCAGCCAGAGATCCGGTCTCTGGCGCCGAGGGGCCGGACCGTACCTTGTGCTTGGTGATCTGCTGGGAGATCTTGGCCGTCTGGGTGCCCATGGGCTCCGCGGAGCTCAGGCGTCGCTCGGTGGCGCTCAGCCATTCTCCCAGTGGCTCCAGGGCTTCGTGGAAGTGAAGAGCCAGAACCTGCAGCTCCTCCAACTGCCGCTGCCTGAGGGACGAGAGGGAGGGGGGGGGAGGGGGGCGTGATGAGGATACCAGGAGAATAGGAGGAGCAGGGCGAGAGCTTTTATTGGCGTGTTATTGCTTTCACTCGCTCACTCGCTGCTTAAAATGGGGGCTGACTGTGTGTCGCACGGCTGCCAGGTGAATTTCATAAGCTGATCAAATGAATTATGTGTGTTTGAGACAGAAAGTGAAATAAATTCCAGAGACAGACGTGTTTTAATATCGTTCCTGAGAACAAGCTGCCAGGCATGAAGAATGTTGTCAACACTTTTAATAAGGAGACGAATCTGAGATATCAGAAGTTTTCACGATCACTGATATAAACACATATTTACAGTGATATTGTCTTTGCTTTTCAAATGATAAAATTACATTTGTGCTGTTTTGTGTTTAAATCCAGCTCAAACTGAAACCCCCCCCAAAAGGTCAGGATTATCCACGGCTGCCATATGATACCTCTTCATAATTACTTCAGTGGAATTCCTTTCTTTTCTCACTGCACAGAGAGGTCAGAGGTCAACTCGGCGATGACAGATGATTGTTTGACACTTGAGCTTTATGCCCCCCCAACCTTGTGTAAAGGACACTGACCTGGCGCTGGCCTTGTCCAGCAGCTCGGTCCACCTCTCTGCCAGCTTGTGGAGCTGAGTCTGGATCTTCTCTCGGTCCTGAGTGTCGGCGGTGGCGGCGATCCTCTCGCCCTCGGCTCGGATCATCTCCACGGTCGGACGCCGGTCGTCCAACAACCTCTGGAGCAGCTGCAGGAAGACAAACACTCGGTATCGGTGCAACTGTGCAAGAGGGTATTTCTACAGGAGGTGTTTCTAATATTCAGTCTCACATGACAGCTTAAAATAATATAAATATAAACCACAGCCTCACTAATGACTATTGAGTTGAACTGAACATTATAAGTTTCATAAAGGTATAAAAACAACTTGAACAAAAAACAAAAACAGTTGAAGTGTTCTGTGGCAGAACGAAGCTTCGTAAGATGGCGTTTGTGTCAGAGAGAAAGTTAATAAGTTAAAAAGTTAAAAAGTAGAGTAACAGATATTCCCTCCCCCTGGTGACCTCTATTATCTTTATTAATCAATAGCTCTTTAAACTTTTCATCAGTGCTTCAGGAAATAACTCGGGTCAGGAGATATCTTTTGAAAAGTTTGTTTTACACATGAATTATTAACGGTCTATTCCACCTCTAGAAAGAAAGATATGAAGCAAACTTTCATTCACTTTACTCAGGACTTGTTAAAAAGCAACACACAGGAAGCTAGCCCCCCCCCCCCCAGTATGAACTATGAACTGGTCCTCCTGCTCGGTTCATCTCGGAATTCACTTCTCTACAGTTAACTCTCCTTTAAGACAAACACTGACACCACTCTCGGTCACGGACGTAAACACTTGTGATTGATCGCTGGTCAAGACTGGAGCTCTCTGATGTGTACAAACACAGGAAGTGTATGCAGGATAAACAGGGAAAAGAATGTGTGTGTGTGGTGTGTTGCGTGTGCGTGTGTGTGTGTGTCTACGTGTGTGTGTCTGAAAACAATACGAATGCACCAAGCGTGCATGGGTCTGTTTTTATGCCAGTGTGACTGGCAGACGGTCAACTGGGGCCGTTTGGATGCCAGGCAGACAGATCATTGACTGTGTGTGTGTGTGTGTGTGTGTGTGTGTGTGTGTGTGTGTGTGTGTGTGTGTGTGTGTGTGTGTGTGTGTGTGTGTGTTTGCGCTCTTGTCATTCAAATATCTACTGTTTGTGGTGAAAGGGCACTGAGGACATCTGCATATCACTGTTTGAATTCAAACTCTGATAAATGGGGGATTTGGTTTCAGTGGGAACTCGAATGTGTCCCGGCAGGAAAGTTCAAACCCAGAGGAGTGTGGGCGGCAGACGTTAAGAACCCGAAAGGTCATAGCTTCAAATCCGAAACTGGAAAATGTGAGCAGGCTGAAAACCAATCCTCACCAAACTGAGACCTGAAGATATAAACTACTTGAAGTGTTGCACTTCACTGTTCAACCGGTTTCTCAGAAGACATTATTCTATCTGACATCTCTTCATCTTCGTTGTACCTTCTGTTCTTGGATCTGGGCCTTGACACACGGTACTCTGCCGACGGAGGCTTCTGATTGGCCACCAGCTCCTCTGTGTCGCTCAGCCAACTCAGCAGAGGCTCCAGAGCATCCTGGAATTTCCCACAATGCAACAGAGCCTCCTGCAGCTGGGCGATCCGCTCTGCCACCTGAACACAGGAGAAACAAATCACACCTTTATGACCCACGTTTCAAACTAAAGCCAACAGCGGACTCTTTGATTCCTTATCTCTTAGGTGTCGTACCCTCTTGTTGAACGAGTTCCATCTGAGGTTGGTGGTCTCCAGGTCGTGCTCCAGCGCCTGGGTGTCCGTGTGTTTGGCGGCGCTCTGGATCAGACCCTGACCCACAGCGTTGACGTGCTGCAGCTTGGGTTGAATGCTGTCCACCTGTTCTCTCTCCACAGCCTGGGGAAACAGATAGAGACACGGGGGGGGGGGGGGGGGGGGGGTTAATTAGTTGGTTTATTGACTCCCTGCATCATAAGTGAATGAATAACAGCAGAAGAGGGAAGAGAAGACGTGTGCACGAGGGGAAGTGGCCGACGCTGTCAGAAATACACCACGCATTCAGTCTGCATGACGACAAATGGAAGTGAACTGTGCCACACTGTGCACCCACATATAGAAGTGAGTCGTTATTGGGGGTTGAGAGACAGACGGAGGGATGTGCAGAGATAAGAGAGGAGTGGGAGGCAGGAAGAGAGCTGGAGGGAGGAGGGAGGAGGGAAGGAGGGAAGGAGAGGAGGGGGGAGAGAGGGGATTACAGGGATTAGCGGGTTAGACGAGTGAGGGGACGGCTGGAAAAGGCTGAGTCGACAACACACACACACACACACACACACACTGTGGAGTACACTAGCACAATTGCATGAGTGCACACAACCTTCACTTAATCACACCCAACACGACACACACACACCCCAACACACGTGTGTGGGGCTGGAGCCATCTTGTGATGACAATAGGAGCAGCCATGCGACGCTTAACGAAACCAGACTCGACTTCACTGAGCAAAACAGACGGAGCAGCGACCGACACACGTCTCTCACAGAGGAACCGGGCCAGTGATGGTGTTCAGAGGTCGGTCCGGGGGGGGTTCAGCCACAGCCATTCAATCTAAATGTATTTCTCCCGTTGTATTTTAAATACAGCTAGAAAATGTACAATCAATAAGTCATTAAAGTCATGGCTGCACATGTTCACTGGTGCAGCTTCAGAAATGTAAGAACGTGCTGCTGTTGCTTTTTTGTTGTTACGTTAGAATCACGGAAGCTGTGACGGACAGTTTTCACGATTACATTAGATTCAGTCACAGTGAAGGACGACACTAAGTTGAATTTACAAAACTGAAAGTCTTATTGAACATTTCTTTAATCGCTGAACCATAAAATCTTCTCCAGTGTGTAAATGTTATTTTTCTAGTCGTCTGGTTTTCTCTCCTTAGAGGAAAAACAACCCCGTAACCTTCGGCTAATGCAATAAACGTCAGGGGGAAAAACATCGGGCTGATTCCTGTAAACCGTCCTGTTATATCAGACACTTTGCCAAATCCACAAAACAACTTCGTCAAGTTTCACGGAGTTCCACCGATTCTGCGACCGGTGGAAACGCTGTGAACGACCGCAGGGGAAATTCTTTTCTTCTGGTCATTTCTGAAACACAATCGCATCAACCGGGGGTCCGCAGCAGCGATGTGGGGGCTCGCTGACATGGAAACACGTCTTGACATTCAGGAGAGAGCCAGAGAGGAAGAATTAGAGCCGGTGGTTTGTAACGCTGCAGCGGCCAAACCCCAAAGGCCACACAAAGAGTCGGGAGCAACACACAAACACCCAGACGTGTTCACACGCAGAGGACACACAATTTTGGTACATGCAAAGCCTGAGGACAAATATCTTGTGTGACTGCGGAGGGTTAAGTTAAAGTGATGGAGAAGAACAATGAGAAACTGAAGTTGATTTCAAATGCAATCCTGGATTCGCCCGCTGATCCAGATCCAGACCAAAATGAAAGACGCTCGTTCAGGTTTCAGTGAATCCAGACTAAACACTGCAGTGACTCGTGCAGATGGGTCATAATCAACGGGTTCACAGGTTTGTGCTCCTGTTTTAAATATGGCATCAAACTATAGGTTATCCATGCCAAGGCTTTGTGTGTGTGTGTGTGTGTGTGCGTGTGTGTGCGTGTGGGTGTGTGTGTGTGTGTGTGTGTGTGTGTGTGTGTGTGTGTGTGTGTGTGTGTGTGTGTGTGTGTGTGTGTTTGCATGAGTGTAAAGTGTGAATCAACGAGCGTAATTATGTGTGTGTGGAAAAGAAATGATTAAGTGTTCTGCAGGTATGAATCTCTGTGCAAGATTAAATATGAATGAGCAGTGTGCACAGTGTGTGTGTGTGTCTGTCTGTGTGTGTGTGTGTTCCTGTTCAGTTTGGATGCAGCTGTGTTGTGGCGATGGGCGTCATAGCTGCTAGGAACAGGAAGTCTGTCGGCATGAACAACAATGACTGCAGCCGTGACCCACTCCACCCTACGCCTGGTGTGTGTGTGTGTGTGTGTGTGTGTGTGTGTGTGTGTGTGTGTGTGTGTGTGTCAGAGATAGCGGGGAAGTGAAAAGGAAAAAACAGGGAAAGTACCTGCACCCATTCATCATCTAAACACACACTGGGATGTATATAAACCTGTTATATTGTGTGTGTTTACATTTCGGTTCCTCTCTCTCTCTGTGTGTGTGTGTGTGTGTGTGTGTGTGTGTGTGTGTGTGTGTGTGTGTGTGTGTGTGGATTTGCTCTTTCTGTCTCTGAGCAGCTCTGAGTGGTGGAATCCACTAAACCAGAGCTCTGGAAAATGTCCCACATACTTGTCATTCTTCTCTACCTCCGCCAGCTCTCAGCAACACACACACACACACACACACACACACACACACACACACACACACTCTTGACTGAGCTAACTTGACTATCACCTCTGTGCTCGTCATCCTCCTCTTCCTCGCATCATATCATCAACCTTTCCTCTCTCTCCTGCTCCTCCTCCCTTTTCACTCCCCTGACCACAGCTGCCTCCCTTTCTCCTCCATCCTCCGCACTGTGCTTCTCCGTCTCTCCTCCATCTGGACCACGAACCCACATCGTCCGGCCCCCCGGACGATAAAGACACGGGGACGACAGGAGACGTCTGCATTGACACGAGTGGGTGAATATCGGTTTAATAAAACAAGCGATTTGAAAACCTCCTCTTGGCGATGGAGATTATAGCGGACACCTTTCACTAGTTTCATTTTAGTTTAATTGATGATACAAATAATTGCTAGTTGCAGCCCTACTGTAAAACCCCATAAATGGAAGTTTCTTGGCCTTGAGTCTGAGCAGAGTTCCGTATGTTTGCTGTACGTGAACATATGTGTGGATGCTCTATATTTAACTCTCATCTGTCGAGCCGATAACAGCTGAGTAGAGGGATGGACGCGTTGATGACGTGTGTCCACATCATCCGTCAGTTTCAGGATCGAGACGGAGGAGGAGACACGTAAACTCCCGACATAACTCGCATTACTACAACAACTCTACTAGTGGTCATATCAAAAAATCATCATCTTTTAAATGTTAGAAGATGAGAAAGGTCCCAGGAACTTTTGGATTTTGTGGGAGCATATTCTGGGGGTGTGGTTTTCATCATGTTCAAGTTTTTTGTGTATTTTCTGAACATCTTTTAAATGTTGATTAAAAAGCAGAGGGACAGGAGCAGTGATGAATATCTGAAAGTCTGAATATTCTGCACCACGGATAAAGTTTTTCTCCTGAGTTGCACTTCACTTCACTCCAACCAACAACAAAACCACTATCAGCGTCTCCTATTTACTTTCCTTCACCTCCCAAACACCTCCTCTATCTCACCCCTCTCCCCCTCGCTTCCTTCCTGCCTCGGCCCTCGTCTCTCGCTCTTCCTGGCTTTCAGCCCCTCGTCCTTCCTCCCTCCCTCCCTCCCTCCTTTCTCTTTTAACGCAACGAGGAAACAGGGCGAGGAAGGAAACGGAATAAATCTGTTTCCAAAGTCTAAACCATTTTGCCAGCGACGCAGGGACGGAGGGGTTAATGAATCGGATTTGAAGCCGGCGTCCTTGTTGGAAACGTCCAACACACAGAAACAGATCTCATGCAAATGTGACGGATTTACATGATCATATCTACATGAGAGAGCAACTGTAAGATCTCTGTGGTCTGACGTCGTTGGGAGAGGGTTTCAAATAGAAGCTTTAAATATTTGGGTTTACTTTTTTACATTTTAAGCGAAACTATATTCAAATGCGGAGGGAGATACACGTCTTTCCTGTCTTTCGTGCTGGTCTGTGGTCGTTAATGTCTGTGCCTCCTCCACTCCTCCGTCTTTCACAGGTTTACCCCCCCCCCCCCCCCTCCGGAGGCGGTTTGTTCAGAACCAGAATTATCACATCAATCAAAACAGAAAATGTACGAGCTGCCGGAGCAACCTGTTTCTCTCTCAGTGCCTCGTCCGTTTCACCACCGCTTGTTCCTGCTCTTCCATCTGGTATTGGAAAATCATTTGGAACCAAAATGTGAAATGTTCCAAAAACTTACAGTCACAGTTAATCTCGTTTAGATGCTTTAAATGGACCAGAGGTGATTTCAGCTCATTAAAACAGGTATAATGTGGCAGAGGCAGCGGGTCTGGAGTTATAATACAGGGTGTGAGACATCTGAAATATCAAACATACGCAGTGTAGCAGCAGAGGACCTCTAATTACTGTATGTGTCATGTGTTAATACTTCTATTGACCTAATTTAAGAATATTTGAGAGGTATTTAAGACTCGTTTAATCATGAAAGCGACTTAAAACCAACAAAAGCTCCTGGTTTACGAGGGAAAAATACAATTTCAGATACGTCTGTCTCCCAGTCTGTATATAAACTGCCACTGGTCAGTCTGCACAGTATGTTCCCTCTCCCCAGTTCATCAAACAGCATGCAAAGCTCGTCCATCTGTCTGTCTGCCTGTTTGTTGTTGCACACGCACACACACACACAGACAGACACACACACACACAGTGCTTTAAAATGAGCTCCATATTAATCCAAAGACCTTCTGCTTGTGTCCGCCTGCCAGCGGAGGAGTTCTCTTATCGCTGCACTAAAGCCCCATGCGGCGTTAAAAGGTGCTCCCCCGTGAAACAATGGCCTCCTCCTCCCAACCTCCCCGTCGCCCGTCACAACTCTTTTTGTGTCTGCTTCTTTGTCTTTGTCACTATCTGTCCTCACCATTTTTTCTCTTCCATCATCATTCCTTTTCACTGAACTCCAATCAGCAACTTAACATGGAGCGATTGTTTTTTGATTCAATCAGAATGAGCCTCGGCACGACAAAGAAACCCCGTAGATGTGATTTGTAGAACAAGCCCACGTGGAGGAGAGAGAAATAAAAGAAGGGAGGCACGTGTGAGAGTCGAGAGAAGCAAACATGCCGGAGAGGTGAGACAGAAACGAAGCAGAGACAGACGGGCAGCAGCTCCGGTGTTGGCCCTGGCACATTCTTATCTCATATCTAAGTTTATACTCCCCAGACAACTTCACACACTGTTTGTGTAGCCGTGTGTTGGCAGAGGCAGCTCCCCTCACTGAGAGCCACAGTATTTACCTCTCACCTCCTTATCACAGCAACAAAACCGTCCGAGCATGGAGGGGTGGGGGGGAGGAGGGGGTGGAGGGGGAGAGGGGAGGCAGTTGAGCGAGGGGACGGCTGAATGAAGTTCATCTCAACAAAAACTGGACAAATTTCCAAATCATCATCCATTATTCATCACTGAAGATGTAAAGGATTCAGAGTTTCTGTGGTACATGTGTGACCGACTCTTAGTCCGGGAATCATTTATCTGCTCAGAGAAAAACACATCTTTTTAATAATCTGTTCTCTATTCGTGCAAAGTGAACGGTTTGTGTCGTCGGTTCAAAAGTTTGTTCAACTGAGTTTGAACCAAACACAACACGTCTCCTGGAGTGTGTAAAGTACACAGAGTAAACTGTACTTGCATCAGGAGAGCAAAGATACGTCTCAGTTTTGTTATTGACTGTAATTCTCCTCTGCTCGATCTGAGGCCGAGCGATCACGACATCTGATTCGATTAAACTGAAGCCAGGGAGGCTGCGACTGAAGAGAGAACAAACAGACGTGGAGCGATAACACACACACAGACACAAAAACAGACACACACACACACGTGTAGAATTCATATCATCATGAAAAGGAAATGAGTTGTGTCAGGTCAGGCAACGTCTTCCTGATGGAAACTATAATACAATACATAAAACAGAAACCGGAGTGCACGACGTCATCGTGGGATTGGACCCATGTGTAGAAACTCAGATTGTGTTAAAACCATGTTTTTATCTTCTTTGCCTGAATCTCTACTGACAGGTTTGGAATGTGGGCACTTTGAGAGCCACGATCCACAGATCTCGGTTTGTTTTAGCCACGACGACATCCTGTGTTTATTTAAAAAAAAAAAGAGGAACTGACAACTAATATAATAACGTTATGCTGCAGGAATCAGCTTAAAACGGAGCCTGCGTGCGAGAAGAGATGTTGAAATCTGGGCCGACACTGAGTCACAGCAGAACCCACGGTCCCACTGAGATACAGGTGGACACAGACGCACGTTGACATGCAGCCCACACACTCAAATGCAAACGCAGAGGTCGAGGGAACGATACTGAATCCACACGGAGAAGTGCCACAGTCACGTCGACAGTCACATTCTCAGAAGTCAGATGTCCCGCTCCACTGACTTCAGCCTGTGTTGCTCTGGATGTATGCATACCGCTGGGACGGGTCCAGCACCCATGACTCGGAGAGGAAACGCAGCATTCTGTGCCTCGTGAAACAAAAACACAGCGTGCCCCTGAGATAGATGCCGTTAGCTCCGCACTTGAGATCAACATTGTGAAGAGGCCTGCAGGCACCGGCTCTTTTAGCTTCACACAAACAAACACGTGATCCTTCTCAGATATGTGCATGCACTTCAGATTAGCACTGACCCCCACCCACACACACACACACACAAACCGAGTGACCCTGAGGGAAGTTTCCCACAAGCCGCAAAGCCCCCCCCCCTCTGTGCATCATATTGCAATCATTTAAAGCCCCACTACTGAAACACAGCTAGCTAATTATGGCGTCTACATAACTCCCCCGCCCGTACCACCCCGCATACATTTTCCATGCTATGTCTGCATGAGTCGCACGAATCGCTCGGCTCCCCGGCCCCAATTCTTTTTCCACGCTACGTCGTGACTTGGCCACATCGAATCCTTTTCATTTTTCGAAAAAACTAATTTCTGCTGAGCGTTTACTCTTCACCTCGCAATCTTCTTTCATTAGACAAAGTAGATCAATAAACCGAGGTGTCTGAAGGTCAATTCAATTCCTTGGCACTGGGATCCATGTAATATCGAGATAAGTGCATCGACATTATAAAGCTAAGTAAGCACCTCGCAGATATAAGAGATTTAGTCTTTTCCCATGTTACATCATGACTGCACATGCAACAGCTCCACGCTCTAAACTAGAGGCATCAGCTCATAGAATCAAGACACATCAACACACCTATGCAACTGTAAGTTTTGAAAAGAGCGCATACCTCTGCCTGAGCGTCAGCGTCACAAAATGGTAAAATATCATGTTGATTCATCCTCTGCTTCAGAGCTTGGTCCTGATTCTAACAGGGGGTCTGTGTGCCAAGCTGTGGCCCCTGTCTGAGGCTCCTCTTCTTGGGGTCTGTAGGCCGGCTCCTGGCTTGTCTCTGGCAGTGTAAATAGACTCTGTAGCAGGCCTGGTTCGAGTTGGTCCCAGACCTGGTCTCTGGACATGAGCTGAGGAAAGTCCAGAGTGGAGCCGTCCGACTCCCAGTCACTGTCCCCTGTCATGGAGCCGAGGACAAACTCTACCCCATCCATCCCAGACTGGGTCCCTTCAGAGTACGAGTCCAAGTCCAGCTCCTGAGTGTCCTCACAGGCTGAGCCCACATCTGAGGGCCCAGGTTGGGGCCGTTCAGGTGCTGCCATGTAAACAAAGCTGTCAGGGGAAAGGAAGGCTCCTTCCTCCTCCTCTGGAGGTTTGGGGACAGGACTTGGGGGAATGGAGTCCACAAGTGGAGAGGGGGGGCAGTCATTGGGGTACTGGGGAGGTGCAGACACAGCGAGGTAAACAAAACTATCTGATATCACAAAGGCCTCTGAGTCTTTACCGTCCAGACCTGCACCACAAGAGTCTGCTTTAGAGGGAGACTGAGGTAAAGAGCCCGGGGGTGCACAGTCTGTATCTTGAGGGAATAGTGGAGGAGCAGAGTCTGAGTTTGGGGAGCTAGTTCTCAGTTCTGTTGACAGATGTGAGTCTTTTTCGGGAATGTCCAGTTCTGAGACTACATCTGTGGGTAAGTTCTGAGTCTCGGATGAAAAGGACGTCCCTTCTGTGTCACAAGTTGTTGCCATGGCAGGTTCACTAATCTCCGAGGGGACAGGGTCGTCTTGACAGGAAATTTGAATGTCAACATCCTTTGTACATTCATTGTCGGTTTCTTTTTCAACCGTGTGCAGAGGCTCATGGGATTGATCCATGAGAACTCCCTCGCTGCCGTCCAAACTTGGCTCAGATTGGTCGTACACATCCCACTCTGTTCCTAACTCCTCTTCCTCTTTAGTTTCTCCCTCATCCTGCTCGGTTTCCTCCTCCACTTGTTCCAGCTCCTCAGCGTAAGGGTTCAGAGGGCAGCGAGATGGAGAGGCGGCTCTTTCTCCACAATCTTCCACATCCCGCTCTGACGATGCCCCACTATCTGGGTCTGTTTCAGTCTGGGCAGGTTTCCCGTGTTCACAGTCTGTCTGAGTGATGTCACTGATACCAGTTCTGTCCGGTTGGGACATGTGGACACCGCTGGAGTCTGACTCCATTTGTTGACCAAGAGCTGAGTCTGTTGGGTAACTCATTTCTTCTTCCTCAACCTCTGCCTTACCCTCAGTAAAGTCAACATCACAGTCTTCATCAATTAAACCATGTTCCTTTTCACAGTCCTGAGCTCGCATCAAGTCAAAGTTCCCAATATCCTCTAAGTGCTCAAAGTGAATTAAGTCTGTGTCCTTTGTATCATCCTGAAAATCAGAGGCGAAGCCATCGGGCTCTTGAGCGTTAACTGCATCTAGAGGAAGAGTTCCTTCAAAATCTACCCAGACAGTCTCTCCTTCCTCCTCTTTCTCCTCTTCCTCTAAACAAGGAAGTGTGTAAGGATCAAGAGGGTCAGGGTCTACACTCATCTCCACCCCCTCCTCTCCTTCATCCTCCAGACATTGCCTCTCCAGCTCTAGGAAGAGGTCATCTGATTCGCCGCCGAGCTGGGGCAAGGTGAGGCACTGGGGGCCCCAGGGCCTCCAAACCCTGTAGGGGGAGTCAATAAAGGCCAATGTCCAGAAGAGCCTGTTAAATCCCATCCCTCTGATTCCAGTATCTCCTTATCCCAAGACTGGTCAATAATCTCCCTGTTCTCTAATTTGAGAACCGCCTCCCACTCCCTTTCCTCTCTCTGAACTCTCTCCTCTTCTTTTTGCTTTTCGTTTTTCCATGCCTCCTCCCTCTCGATTATTTCGCTGCACTCTTCCTGTTCTTCATCCTCGAGATCCTCGAGATCCTCAAGTATCTTGCGCTCATCCTCCTCAAATTTGAGCTCAGAGGCTGTTCGTTTTCTGAGCTCACTGCCCGGGGCCCCCCAGCCCAGCAGCCCCTCATCACCTCCCTCCTGACTAATACAGGGGGAGAGAGGCAGACCTCCGTACACTAACCCCTCCTCCTCCTTTAGGAATGGAGATGGGGGATCTAGAAGATAAAGGGATTCTTCATCTGTGTTGCTCTCCTCACTTAATAGAGGAGGCAAAGGGGGGAGCACTGGGAAGTTGTGTCTCAACCCCACCTGGCCTCTTTTCCCTGTTGTTATACTGCGGGGCCAGGTACGGGCCTTGGTGGGCGGGCAGAACACTGGTTTTGGTGGGATGAGAGGGGCACTGTCCCCCAGGTCCTGGTCCAAAAGAGGGGAGTCCCTCTCTGAATCGGAGGTCTTAACTAACTCAACCGGCTCCTCTGGGATCTGCCTGATGACAGCTTTAGAAGAGCTAGTGGTCCGTCTGTGCTGCTGCCCTCTTCTCTCTACCGGTTTACTTATACTGGGGCTATGCTCTGGTGTGTTTCTAGAAACCTGGGGCGACTGGTTCTGGCGTACGGCAGGTAACTGTTCTTTGGAAGGAGACGACACCACGCGAGTCTGTTTGTGCTGTTTCTGCAGCAAAGGATGAACTTGTCTCTGCCTGCTGAGAGGATGCTGCTGGAGAGGAGGCACGGGACTAACTGTGGGTGTCAAAGCAGGCGAGGAGGAGACAGGAGTGTGGGGAGCAGATGATAGAGGGGAGGGCGTGTAAGGAGGTAAGGATGGAGTGGATGAGGTAGGGGTGGATGGGGGTAGGTGAAAAGGAATGGGCTGCAGAGGAGAAAGAGGAATCCCTGCACCAGACGAACGCTTCTCTGATCCGTCAACAGACGAAAACTCAAGTCTCTCCGCAAACTCTGGATAACTCGGGGGCATGAAGGCTTTCCAAGAGCGCCGGTTTGGATTGTCCTTCTTATCGCCACCTTGATGCCGCCTCTTCACCACTGCAGCCACGCCACCGGAGGCAGACGAGGGCGGAGCGATAGGCAAACCGGAACCCACAATGCCAACTGGTGGAGACATAATCTGAAGATCACCAGTTAGCTTTAAGGCATCAAAGATCACCCTCTCGTCAAGTCTCTTCACTCCTCCAGGATTATCTACATTCCTGGAGACAAACACACCACCGATATCAGCTCCAATGGTGCCATTGCTGGATAGTGTACTTCCCTCTCCTCTCCCCTCCCCCCCAGAACCTAGAGTGCTCCGAGAGGGCTGACACAGTTTGGCCCCTTGGTCAATCTGCTCATTGATCCGCATGGTATCATAGATGGATCTCTGGGGGACGTAGCAATCCTCGATGTACGCCTCATCCTCATCACCTTTCCCGAGGCAGCGAGGGTTCTGCCTCAGGCAGTCCGGACGGCTCAGAGGTTTCCCCATTGTGTCCTTTTCACTTCTCCAGGTCTGCCACAGACACCGGGTTGTGTGTGTGAGTTAAGGTGCAGGTGTGGCAGGGCACTTACAGAAACTAATCAGAAAATAGAAGGACAAAAAAGGGTCTTTGAGGAAAATGAATTCCTTCACTTTCAAATGTCCTCAGTCCAATAATCCACAGAATCACACAGTCCATTTGGCTGCATAACACAAATCCTTCAGGTTTCACATTACAACAAATATAAATGTCATCATCCACATTGTCCTTCAGCTGAAGTGGTCTGATGCCCTTGTCTATGTCACTTCAACACTCGTGCATTCCGTGGTCTCTCCGAGATGCTGCGTGGCATCGGCGAGGGAGTGAGAGTGACAGCCCTCCTCCACGGCACCATATTAATCAGCAGCTCTGTTTATCTGAGCGCTGTCAGGAATGAGGGAGAGCTGGAAGGATGGACAGAGCGAGGGAGGGAAAGAAACAGTCATCATCATCTCCCTATCTGAGAGGTAACGAAGTC
>CM031686.1:2296628-2351628 GCA_006182925.3 Reinhardtius hippoglossoides
CTCTCGCTCCCACACACAAAACAACACCTGTGAGGCCGCCTGCTGGGAGGTAATCTCTCTCTTTCTCTCTCTACCTCCTCTTCTCCTTTCCTTGGAGCCTCCCACACACACCTGAATCTCCCCCTCACAGCCACCTGACACCTGCAGCATCTACAGCCGCTGGTTCTGTGCCTCTGTTCTCCGTGGGTGCAAATGTGGAAAAACTATGACATAAGCAACATCAACCATTACACACATTATGGTGAACTACACAGTATATACGAGTCTTTTACCAGATGTCTAGTGCTTTCTGTACAACAATATAAAATCTAATTAAACTAGAATGACACTCATGAGAGCGAATACCTCAGTTCTCTGAAATATGCCTGATTTATTTTCTTCAAGATCCACGAACTGTTCCCTGGGTCAATGGGGAAAATCTGGAAAAACAACGATGTTAAAGAAAGTGACGGAAAATAAACCTGCTCCCTGATGTTATGAGTTCTTCCCCCGACACACACTGTGCCCTCCCACCAAGGTTTGGGTTAATCTCTCCAGTAGTTTTTATGTAATCTTGATGTACGTATGTATTTAACTCCTATTTTTAAATATTCCATCAGTTTCTCTGTGATTCTGTTCTGAGCCATGACACTAATTCGATATGTCTGATATGTATCAGTTCTAAAAGTAATTGAATGTCGCAAAGTGATTTAATAATAATCTTATCATCATTCTTTGGTTTGACCCACGTTGGTTATTAGACAAGAGAGCAACGATATGAATTTCTTATATCACAGGTTCCTCCAGAGCAGCAGTGTTGTGGATTCCACTGAGAGAACGAGTGATAAAGCCAGAGAGCGAGGAGGCCGAGCCACGGCATGCCTTTCTAATTCACAGCAGCTGAAGCAACACAGGACCTGAGAGTGGAAAGGCTGACACACACACACACAGACACACACTGACACACACTGACACACACACAGACACACACACGCTCATACACTAACACACCATCGCAGACATATATAGATCATACAAGCCCAAGACAACAATAATTCACTTTCTCAATCACTCACAGATGCATCCAGGGGTTAACGATGCTACCACTGTGTGTGTTTTTACATTAATATAGTTCAGTGTGTGTGTGTGTGTGTGTGTGTGTGTGTGTGTGTGTGTGTGTGTGTGTGCGTGTGCAGGTTAGAGTAAAGTTCAACCGGACGAATTAGATTATACGATTACAGAAATGATGTTAACATGATCCAATCAGCCCCTCAGATAGCGACGGACAGAAATAAGAGTCACACACACACAAACACACAAACACACACACACACACACACACACACACACACACACACACACACACACACACACACACACACACACACACACACACACACACACACACACACACACACACAAGCACACAGACAGAAAGAAGTCCAGGACAGTCCAGAGGGCAGTAAACAGCACCGGCGTCCAGGTGACGTATGACTTGGATTAGCTGGGGAGTCACGGCAGGGTTACTGGGTTCTGACCCACTGAACTCTCCGCGCTGCGCCGCACCGTAGAGGTTCGGAGTTAGAACCCGTTAGAACCCATTAGAACCCGTCCTGCTGGAACTCATTAGGAGCCGTCAGACTTTAAAGGATAGAAACTTGGACTTCTCCTGCTCCAGCCGTGTTTATTCTTTGTCAGCTTCTTTCACGCTTTGAATTTCACACGTTCTGCAGCCGTCAGTTTGTTTGAACGTGTGGTTTTGATTATTTACATATAACCTACAGTGGGAGGGGGGGGGGGGGGCCACATTTTTCACTATTATTAGAAGCTGGACCAACATCATGGATAAAAGCTTTTTAATTTCCCAGATGTTATAAAACTTTTTCAGGGTCGTAACTGAGGTTTGAAGTTGTCATATTTCCCATTAGATAGAGAAAACTACCAGGAGCTTATGTTACTGTAAAATTAACTCATTATCCAAAGTCAATACAGAGAAACCTGCTTCATCTACACAGAAACACAGCTTTTATCGATCATATCTGTTTAATACAAGGTCATATTGCACTGTGTGCTGTATTGGATTTGACTTCAGGCCGATGTGTGTTAGATTAGAGCAGAAACACAGTTGAAATACTGGTGAACTTCAAATAAATTTTTAAAAAACGTGTAACAGACTTTTTTCACCTTATAAAGTCTGAACGTTGAGTTTTAGCAGGAAATCTTAGACCCTGTTGATTTATGATTCCAGACCCCGAACAGAAACGTGGCTGTGGACCTCTCTGACTCCTCACATTAAAATATGGGCTCTTGAGAACACGGCAATAAATTACACTGGTTTTATTCAACACATGGGAAAAATGTAATTTTACAAGGAACCCACAGGTGTTTTTTTGGAAAAGCCGCAGGGTCAAAAATCTCTACATCGGACTGGCTGGCTTCTAATTATTAAAATCCACAATTCAGATGTGTAAGCAGCTTTATGGGTGAACATTAGGACATATCGCAGCTTCACAGCATGGGCCCAGAGACCCTGCCCCAGTTTGGCTTCCACTTCTACACCCATCGTTAAATAGTTGCTGACACAGTCGGTGTGGGGAAGGACAGTGAGTCACAGATACTCTGAGGAGAGGAGGCTACAGGAGGAGGAGGAAGAGAGGAGGAGGAGGAGGAGGAGGAGGAGGAGGGAGAGGAGGAGGAGAGATAGAATAAGAGAGGGGGAGAAAGTGTGAAGACAGGGGGAGGCTGGCAGTCATGATTTAGGACAGAAATATTTACACAAAGACACAACACACGCCTCCTGTTCTGCTGTCACCCAGACTAACCAGCCCTTCCCTGGAATGTCCATCTGCAGCTACAGGTTTAGAGTCTTGTAATGCCCCCCCCCCCCCGTGTGTGTGTGTGTGTGTTGTGTTTTTCTCATCCCACCCAGCGACTATGTCAGCTGCTTAGGGACAGAGGGAGTCAGGAACATGCAGAGGGATGTTGATGCCACACCCTAATGTGTGTGTGTGTGTGTATTTGTGTGTGTGTGTGTGTGTTTGTGTGTATTGTGTGTGTGTGTGAGGGTGTGTGTGTGTGTGTGTGTGTGTGTGTGTGTGTGTGTGTGTGAGGGTGGGGCGAGGAGACAGCTGAGATTCCGGTTGCACCCCGAAAAAGACAGGAATTGGAAGCATCCTCTGATGCAGATTGCACGCACACACACACACACACACACAGACACACACACACCTCTCATCAGCCCACAGAGCAAACCTAAATACAAACACAGATTCCACAGTAGCACATACCTGCAGACAGGATGCCCATGTATACACATGAAATGGGGAAAACAGAAAGACAGACAAGTTTCTATTTAATAAAGAGCGAAGTTCTCAAATCTTCTGTGTAAAGTGCTTTGAGAACATGTCAGCAAATAACATTTAACTGAATCGAAAGAGGTTTTCTGTTGCAGTTTATATTTAAAAGGTCCATGAAGAAGGTATCAAAACATGTTGGTTTCACAATAAAGTGTTTTTTGTCTTTGAGCTTTCACAAGACGTAGTTAGAAAGAGACGAGGAGGAACTCGGTTTTCTCTCCTGACCCAGTGATCCAGTATGAGATCACTGTTGGGAAGTTTAAACAATAATCTCACTACGTCACCTCCCACTCCCAGGACCCCTCTTCCACCCATATTCACAAAACACACAACACACACACACACACGCTCACACACGCACACACACACACCACACACACCACCCACAACACACACACACACCACACACCACCACACCAACCACACACACACACACACACACACACACACACACACACACACACACACACACACACACCTCGTCTTTCTAACCATTGGTATGACATCATCCCTCTGGATTGGAAATGGGGTCTGGTGGGGGAGGGGCGTGGGGGGAGGCCGGGTCTCTTTTGGAGCCAGACAGACATGTTTAGGTTTGAAATGAGCCGAGTTGGATCCGTTACAGTGAAAGCGAGGGAGAGAGGGAGGTAGAGGAGGAGCGAGGGAGGAGGAGAGAAGAGGAGGTAGAGGAGGAGAAAAGAGAGGATGAAAGAACTTCACCTCTTCACACGATAAGAACATGATATAATACTGAACATAATCACTTCCCTATCTGTGCCTCTGTGCAGCCTCATGATCAAAATGCACGTCGACTCCTTCTTTCTGCCTTTTTCTCTATTTCCACGTTCGCCTCTCCTGCTGCCCCCCCCCCCCCCCTCCCTGCCCTCCTATAAATACCCCTCTGCCCCCAGATAGAGTGACAGCCCAGCTCCCTCTGCTCCACATCCCCCGCAGACAGGAGCTGTTCTACATTCTGCCCCCGCGGTTCCTCCTGCAGCCAGCGAGCCGTCAGGGCGTCGGCCCCTCGGCTCGCGGCTCACGGCTTCAGTGGAGGAACGTTTCTTCTTCTGGTCGATTCCTGCTCCTCTGATCTTATGGATTTTTAAAAGACGGCATCGGCAGAGACAGAACAAATATAATACACCCCCCCAACGCAAACTAGAAATCGTATTAAATATATAAACTAAATAACGTAGTCATCCAATGGGAGGTTACCTTGATACATGTCATTTTATAGATTGTATTAGTACATTTATATTTTAAATAAAAAACGGTCTCATTTCAAGTTCTATATATTTGATTGTTTTTCTTTCTAGGTTTTATGTGTAATTACTTATAACAAAGTTTATGACTATACTTTTAAACTATCAAGACTCAATTACACTTTGTCATAAGGGTTTGATAACGACATTTTATATTAGGCAACGATGTTTAACTTCCTGATATCGGCATCGGACCCAAAAGATATAAGATTTAAACCAAAAATTGTTCATTAGATAAATATTGTACAGCAGATCAATCTCTTTTTAATCAATATTTCCTTTTTCAGCTATTTCCTGAATGAGAAGTGCTCAGTATTCACTTCCTCTGGTTGGATATTGAAATGTTGGATACGATTGTACGAGGAGAAAATAACGAACCGCCCTTTAGAATCGTGTAAAGCTGCTGACGTGAGTATTTCGTCGTGTTCGTGCACCTGTAGACGTGATCCGCGACACGATTCATGTACGTGTGCACCAGGAAAAACACATGTCACAGCCTCCCACTCTCTGTCTGAGCTGGATCTGTTTCATGTGTCGCCTGTTAGCGCTTCACAGGCTCCCTCCGAATCCCTCTCTCCTCTCATCCTTCTCCCTGCGCCGCTTTATCTCCTCCCTCTGTTCTCTGCCACACAAAAAAACTGCTCTCATTAAGAGACCTGCGAGGGGGGAAGGATGGAAAGATAAAGAGAGAGAGAGAGAGAGAGAGTGAACCCAGTAACAGACGGAGGGGGGGTTGAGGAAGAAAGGAGCAGGTAAAGAGGTTAGTAGCACAAGAGAGCGATGTGAGGGCAGCGAGGAGGCTTCAGCAAATATCCAAATAATGAAAAGAAGAGATGAAAAGAGGAAGAAGAGAGAGAGTGAGAATGAAAGAGCAGGAACGAGCCCAAAGAGAATCAGAAGTTAAAAATAAATAAAAGAAAGTCCCTTGATCCACCCACACATCTGAAGAGCAGTGGAGCCGATCGCTCTCTGGGGGGGGGGGGGGGGATGAGCACGAACACGACTCAGTTTTTCAAACGCGTGAATGTGATATTAGCTCTCACGTGAATCATCGGTGGTTTTACAAACAGCAGAAGGTTCCGGGAGCATCAACAGAGAAGTGCTAAGTGTGCCGGTGGGGTGAGGAATCCGTGCATACCTCTGCTGGGCGCTCACACGGTTCTCAAAGTGGACAGGATGTGACATCATGGTAAGAAAATGTGCTCTTTAATGATAGTGGTCAGACTGAAAGAAAGGTCTGTGCTCACGGAACGAGCGGCGGATCAACGCAGTGAAACACAAAGGACGTTCCAGCCGAGAGCATTCCTGAGGTCGGCTCGGCTCCGAGACAACTCAGGACAGTAAGAATCTATTTCTCTTAAAACACAGGAACAAGCCGCAGACGAGTTCCGTCTGAGCACGGACACAACGTGCATTCAATAACCAAGCATTAGGTTTTCAAGAACAAGACGTTGGAGAAACTTTGTTCCTCCCTTTGTTCAGAATTCATCCAAAACAGATTTACTGATTTTCTGTTTTATATCTGTGTACGATTAGAATGTTTGGGTTGTGTAACGTTGTGTTATCGAGTTCAGGTAAATACAAATCAATCAAAAACTGTCAGAGATGCATTAATCAATATTGAAAATAATCATTAGTTGCAGCATGAGTGGAAAATCATATATTTCTACTCAACATGTAATAAATATTTACGTCTAGAAGCAAAATTTGATGATTCATTTCTCAATAAGTGAAAATGTGAAGAAAAATGCAGAAGAAGAAAGAAACAGCAAAAAAAAACAACCGTGTGATTCAGCAGCGTGTCAGAGATTTGAAAGAAATGTGTGACTCCACTAATCACCATCTCTGATGGACACACACACACACACACACAAACACACACAGACACACACAAACACACACAGACACACACACAGACACACTCTCTGACCTCATGGTCTCTAGAGGAATGAGCGAAAGGAAACGATGGACACGGATCTCCTCAGAGCCTCTAGAAATATTGAATGTCACTATTCATCCCTCACACACACGCACACACACACACACACACACACACACGTAAACTTGAAGAATTCCTGCGTATCTGTGTAAACTCATTACATGGTGAGAGGGAGAGACAGTGTGGACAAACACGTTCAAACTTTTGACCCTGATTTCAGTTTGACTTTCTCCTGTTTTTACACAACAGAGTGGACATTATAACTGCCAACAACACGCCAACAACACGCTAACAACACGCCAACAACACGCCAACAACACGCCAACATGACAAAGAAAACCTGGAACCAGACCAAATGTAATAACGCAGAAAGAGAAGATGAAGAATGAAATACAACTGCTGCGAATCAGATTTCAATCTGAATCTGAAAATGCTTTTTCATGGGACGACACAAACATACATTCACAAACACAACTCTGCACACGTCACATCCACGGAGAGAACCACCAGCGAGAGTCTGTCCTACCTTGAACTCCTGCAGCTGCTGTTTGATCATCTCCACCTCGGTGCCGACCAGGCCCTGTGCGCTCAGCCCCTCTTCAGCTCTACCCAGAAGGCCTTGCAGCTCGGCCACCCGCCGGTAGAAATCCTGAACCTTCCCCGCAGCGTCCTCGATCTGGTCCAACCGGGCCTGGCTGCGCTCACTCAGCTAACAAGACAGAATTCAGAGTCAATTCATGCAGACTTAGATTAGATCAGATTAACAATAAAGGAAATAATCTTCCTTCTGCCTCACCTTGCCGGCTTGGCGGCTCAGAGCCTCCGTCTCCCTCCTGAGAGCCAGGAGGTCGGGGGAGGAGCCCTCTCGCCGCAGCATGGTGGTGCAGTCCGACCCGTGGCCCTCCAGCTCCGTCCTCAGGTTGGTCAGACGGGACAGGAACCCCTTGAGAGTGTCGGCCTGAGAGGCCAGGGAGTCCGCGTCGCGTCCAGCAGGACTGAGGGAGTCCAGCTCATCGTCGAGGTCGGCGAGGCGCGAGAACACGTCGCGCACGTGAGACTGGACCTCGCCGACGCCCTGCAGACGGGACTCCAGGGAGGAGCAGCAGTGTTCAATCTGACGATGGAGGGAGACGACGAGAGGGGGACGGAGGAGAAAGAACAAAAGGTGAGAGGAGATTCAAACGTGAATTAAGTGAATCACAATTAAACTTCTGCCTTCCAGCGATGAACCATCTGTCTACTCTGTAATCTTTCTAAAAACTATAAATGTACTATATATAAAAGGACAGTGATCATACTCGTGTAATAAGCCTCCTCACGCCACAAATTAACCAGATAAAGAGAAGCTTGTGTGGTAACTTTCTCTGGAACAGAATCATGTGTAACAAAAGCAGAAAATGATGCAACTCCAACAGCAAGTAAAAATAGATGCAGTCAGTGTGTAGGTGCAAGCAGAAGACAAGAGGAGCGTTATCTAAGAGACGGCCGATCTCCTGCAGCAGCGTTTCAAACAGAGGAAACAGCTCGGTGGGCAACGGGGACGTTAACACACATTCTGAGCTCATGGGATGTGTTTGACCTTAGATGGAATATTTAGAAGCCGTATTGCACAGAATAGATGCAATAGTGTGGGTGCTGAAATCGGGCGGCTTGGGTTTACGTTTCAAACAATGATTAAGTGTTGAATTTCCACAATGACCATATATGACGAGTGCAACTGTAATAGGCTCAATCGCTTCTGGGAGCTATAGTTGTTCTGCTCTCGCTCAACTCACTGACACTTGTCTGCTAAGCAACCACACACACACACACACACACACACACACACACGCGCACGCACACATCAGCTCACACACAGACACACACACTAGATGTGACACCCTCTCACACAGTGACCCCCTTTGGTATAAATAGTTCCCCCTGTAGAACATCTCTTCACTCCAGACTGCATAAATTGTCGAGGTTACATTAAGTCAGAACTGTGGTGACGGCTCGTCGCCCTCGTCTCTTCATGTTCGGCAGTTTCTCAGAAGCTCGGTTACTTTTAGATGAGGGTCGAGTAGAATTTGGATTAAATGAGCTTTAATTAGACACCTCTGGTCAAACCTGGGAGGAGGAAGGAAGGAAAGTTTCCTGCGGAGTGCTGAGACTAATCTACAAAGAAAAACACTTCCTTCAAACCCTGAAATACTTCACATGGATTTGACCAGGAGAGGGAATTTGTCTTCAGTCTCTATTTCCTCAAACATCTCAAACCAAACCTGCATGTCGTCACATTTTAAAAACCTATTGTTCCTGACCAGGACTGCAGCTCACCTTGTCAGTAACGTCATCATAGTCCTTCTCTGTGTCTTTGGCCTGCTCCCGAAGCCTCTGGGCCCCCTCGGTGCCGCCCCCTGGTGTCTGCGGGGCATCCTGCACCAGCCCCTGGGCCAGGTCTCGGAGGTAGACCACCTGAGGCTGCAGGGACCTCAGGTTCTCCTGCTGACTTCTCAACCGCTCCAGGCTCTTAGCGCTGCACGCCTGCATGGAGGAGAAGGGAATATGATTCCTTCTGTACTTAAACCATTGTGAGACAGAGTGTTAATGACGATATGACCAACTGGTTTTCATACCTGAGGACCCAGAGCCTCCTGCACTTCGATCTGGTGCTTGGCCGCCTCCAGCCTCCTCTCCACAGCCTGTCTGCCCTCTTCAAACTCCTTCAGCCGGCCGGCCAGTTCCTCCAGCTGGGAGGTGCGGTTGTGGAGCCTCTCTCCCAGTCCATCCACCCTGCGGTTCAGCTGGGCCTTCTCATCTCGCACCTACAAGAAATTAGTTTGAAATCAATTTAGTTTTCTTTATTTACTTAATCTGCGACTTGCACATCACTGAGAATACACCAGGTTCGTACCTCCTCCTCCCCGATGCAGCACTGCTCCAGCAGCTGATCGGCGCAGTGTTGAAGGACTCGAGCAGCGGCTGCCGTCGCTCGAGGTCGAGTGACAGACCTCGTGCCCTCTGCAAGGCTTCATCCAGGACAGACGAGTCCAGCGCCGGCTGGATCTCTCCGTCTTTCCCTCGCAGTCTGATAACCAAGGGATCAGCTCTGCCTTGTGCTGCTGGTAGGTCTCCGCTTTGCTCAGGGTGTTCTTCAGTCTGCTCTCACGCTCGGAGAGCCTCTGGTTCAACCCCTCCCAGTCCTGTCGCAAGGACGCCAGGCGAGACTGAAGGGTGGACCGTTCGTCTCCGCCTGCTGGGAGAGTGGCGAGCAGCGACGCTCCCTCGGCCTGAATCAGCTCGTAGGAGCCTCGCTGACTGGCGATGCCGCGCTGGAGCTCTTCTGTCTGTGCCAGCAGGGAGCGGATGGCCTGTGGCTGGCAAGGCAGGGAGTCGGTGGTGGAATCTCTGGGATCTGCCTGTTTGTCGAGCCACGAGCGCAACTCCTCGAACATCTGCTGGAACTGCTGGGTGGAGGACAGGGCCGCCTGGAGCTGAGAGAGGCCGTCCGCTGGAGGAGAGCGAAGCACAGAGCAGGGGATTACAAACACAAACACTGAGAGAGACGTTTAAACAAAAACCCAGAAAGATGACTTTTTGTTATGTTTATTTTAGTGGATTTGTTAGAAGAGTTTCCTTGTTATGGAAACAATAAACCTATTAGAGCTAAAGAGGGATCATATTAAGACCAACACAGATAAACCAAATAAACTCCACAAACCTGCTCGCTCCTCCAGATTCCTCAGTGGCGCGCTGACGCTCGCCAGTCGTTTGCTCAGCTCTTCCTTCAGGTACGGTTCAGCTACGATGGCGCTCAGCTCGTGGCAGAGCCTCTCGGCCTCTGCGAGCTCGGTCCGCCGTCTCTCCAGCTCTGAGCGGATCTCTCCGGTTTCCTGCAGGCGGCGTTTCAGCGCCTCTGGCTGGGCACTCAGTGAGGCCTGGCCGTCCAGCCTCTCGCCCAGACCAGAGACACTGGAGGAGAGCTGTCTGAGCAAAGCCTGAGCGGGAGAGGAGCGAGGTTAGAGGATCATCCTGTGATGGTGAAACTTCAAACCACTCTACTTGGACTAATCTCACCTGGTAGCGTTCGCTGGTTCCCTGGGCCTGGTCGATGTGGCTGGACCTCTGAGTCAGTCGGCCTGTTAGGGCTTCCCACTGCTGCGAGATGGAGCCCAGCTCAGCCCGCACCTCCGCCAGGTCCTTGGCGTCCTGGGCGGAGTCACCAGTCTGGGAGAGGATACCCTCGGCGGACTGGGTCAGCTGGTCGAACTGCGGCCGCCTGGTGTCAAACTCACGCATCATGAACTGAAGGAAAGAGGATTAAACCATAAGAAAGCCTGAAGAAACTCGTGGAGAAATCAATATATACAATTATAGTTTAAAATAACATTTTACACCTTGTCATTTGAATATTTTAACAAAAATGTTGCATCTCAATTGATCAACAACCATTGATTATGACTTTGTGAACTTTGATAAGTGTCTCTGCCACACACCTGCACTTGTTGCTTCTGTGTGGTGAGCATGTTGGGGTCGATGCTCAACGGTCCCAACACGCTCATCATCAGCTCCTTCTCCCTGAGCCACGGGCCCAGCTGATTGGCTGCTGAGGCGAAGCTGCCCAGCCTATCGGCACACGTCTCGAGCTCCGTCTGCCTCTGGGCTGCGCTCTGATTGGCTGTCTGCCAGCGGGAGTCTGGAGAATGAAGAATAGCGGAAAGAGTGAGAGAAAAATAAAGGATTTTAAAAAGGTGTTGATAATTGTGTTCTATATGTTCCACTAAAAAGTGACGAAAGGAAATCTGTACATAAAGAGTCCTGTTACATTACAGTGTATATGAGGTTAATCAGATATCAGCATTACATCAGTGATGGAGAAGAAATCAGTTTCCTTGATTTACATTATTTTGTCTTTCCTCCTTCTCTGACTCAGTTGTGGGCATCCAGTGTGCGTCTGTGTGTGTGTGTGTGTGTGTGTGTGTGTGTGTGGTGTGTGTGGTGTGTGTGTGTGTGTGTGTGTGTGTGTGTGTGTGTGTGTGTGTGTGTGTGTGTGTGTGTGTAGCAGTTCACACAGCTATGAAAAGACTTTATAAAATATGAAATATAAAAGGCCCCCTTGTTGGATTTCACTTTAAATATATTTGACTGTGTTACCTCGTGCGAGGCTCTGGTAAAAATATCAAGTATGCAAAAGAACAAATGACACTTCCCACTCTGTCCCTGGATAATACTGGAATCGCTTTCTCTTCAGATTCTGAAGCAAGGCACCGGGCCTTTCTGCAAATGCTTGTGCTGTAAAGTACCGTAAAGTATTTCTATGACCCCGACAGCTGAGTATCACAAGTAGCTGCTTCTCGTGGCCATAAAAAAGGTCATTCTCATCATTCTAATTAGTTTCTGCCTTCAGGCATCCGAGTTGGTTTATCATTTTCTGTGAAATGGCTTCCCATCACTTGCCATCTGCAGCTCGTACCTATCTCTTGCAGCTGTTGTCTCCAGCTGTCAGCTTCAGGAGCGTCAGGGTTGTCAGCGATGAGCTTCCTCAGTGTGCTCTTCAACTCCTCCACCGTCCCAGAGTGCTCCGCCAGCTCCGAGAGCAGGGCCTGGAGAGGAGGGGGGAACATGAGCACCACAACAACAGCAGCTCCACAGTTCAGAAGATAAAACATAAGAGTTTATCAAATATAACATGTTTGTGTCAGTGTGGGTCATATCTGCTGTTTATTTGGTTTTAAAAAAGGACAGAAGCTGTAATATACACCAGGTTGTTTTATTGGTTCCCCTTTGAAAAGCGTGAACCCAACCCTAACCCTTACAGAGGAGGTGAACCCGGCTCTGTACCTTGTTCTCCTGGGCCTGGGCGCGTACCGCCTCAGGCTTGGAGGGGGAGGCGGTCTGTCCCTGTCTCAAACTCTGCTCTTTGTCCGTCAGCCAGCTCTTCAGCTGGTCCGCGCCCTGCCTGGCCTTCTGCCTCAGCTCCAGCGAGGCCTGCTGGCGACTGAGACGATCTTTCAACTCTCCGCCCAGCGTCTCGTATCGGCCGTTCACGTCGGACACGGCCACCTGCAGCTCCGTCAGGTCTGAGAGCACACGGGAAAGAAGGGTTGAGATTAGCAGCAGGGCAGAGACGCATAGAACTAGTGGACAGATCTGCAATAATGTGGTAAAGTAGGATAATAAAGGCTGCAGCTGTTATTAACCTTTTTATTAAAGTTTTATTAAGTGCCACTGACAGATGTTTTGCACGGATATAAAGCGGACAGAGACACGACAGTGGGAAACACAGAGAACACTAGAGTCTCTCAGGCCGAGCCGTGAGGAGACGATGAGGACGAGCTCACCTTTGCAGGTGTGAATGCCATTGACACTGCTGGGACCTGCTGAGCCATTGATGTGTGGGGCACCTGGGAGAAACACACACACACACCACACACACACACACACACACACACAACACCAGACTGAGACAGCTGCACTACGGCCGGGCCACACACACAAACAGCACCAGTGATGCACCAACAGCTAGAAACAAAAACTGTGCTCGATACAAAGAGCTGGACAGAAGCCATGGACACTTTTACTGCCATGTAAAAAGCAACATAAATACATATATTAGTGTATATTAGCATATGAGGACAAATGACCAAGGCCGAATGTATAATAAATAAAAATCTACAGAGTTCTGATTGGCTCTGTACATTCTTCTTCCCTGCTCCTGTGGTTTTTGATTCTCTAAAGCTCTGGTGGGCTTTTCCTCCCACGTACATCATCTGTAAATCTCACCTACATCGCTCAAATACTCTCATGTGGAAAACAGTCATGTCAAACTGAAGGCGAGCGGGAGGATTGTTTTGATTGGCTGCTCTCACCACTCTTGGTCCGAGGAGCGGTGATGTCGATGATGAGAGACTCCAGCTCGGAGCCCGTCTTGCTCAGCTCCTGAGCCCTGGATCCCTGCGACTCCCAGTCGTTCAATAAGTCCTGAAGGGAAACAACTCAGTTTCCATCAATGGAGTCAAACAAAACACAAGCGATACTTTCTTTTGTCAATATGTGGATGCAGAGTTTAGTGCCGTCTTTCCCAACCTTGAGCTGATGCACTCGTTTCTGCAGCCCTCGGTGTTGAGGTTGGCCTCTTTGGGGGGAAGCTGCTCCTGAGCCGTCTGGAGCCACCGGACGAGGGAGCCCGAGAGCCCGCGGAAGCTGAGCAGCTGCTGCTCACAGGCCTGGACGGCAGCGAACCTGTGTCAGAGGAACAGAGGCAGGAGGGAGGAAGAGGATGGGATGAAGAACAGAGACAGAGGGCAGGAGGCGGTGATGAGGAAAGGAAGGAGGGAAGGAAAGAAGTGGAGGTTGAGTAAATAATCTTTATGGTTTCAAATCAAAGTGAAGCAGCGGTCTATGACGCTATTTTTACACACAAAAGCATAAACATAGTATTGACAGGATGTCTTCCAGGTCCTCACTGGCCCCGAGGCAGCATCAACTCTGCCCTGACCTCCTTCTCTCCGTACGGATCTGTCTCGAGCTATGGCTGAAGAAAGGCCGACTGCCTGAAGACAAAACAGCCCTAAAGACGTTGTCATTATCATGCTGCTACTTTCTCCTCCTCCTCCTCCGGGACTCGAGGCCGGGAGACTCCAGAGAGAGAGAGAGACGTTTATAGGACGGACAATGAGCCACGTCCACTCTGCTTGTATTAGCACCGGGGCTCATCGGCTCACTGGCCACACAGATGATTACAGATACTGAACAGGAGCTGGAAACACATCATGATAACAAACTACGACACCGAGATCTGAGATTACAGAGGAGGGATTTATTACTCAATATCTAATGTTTAATTCAATAAATCCATCTAACAGTTTTTTTTACAGCTTTGCATCTGGTGCCACCTTGTGTATTTCATGGTGAATTGTGCAACTGACAGAGAGGAATTAAAAATGTCTTCTTCTATTTCTGTTATTGATCTTAAGAGATACATTATTGTATTTGTTGAAGGAGACATGTTAGAGAAACTGGAAAGTCGCCCAGGACGAAACTAATCTGTTCACATCCACGGCAAATATTATGAAAAATGCTTTTCTAGCTGCACTTTTCAAAAGTTGGGAGTTGTTTCACCTTTCGTTGACATTTGCTTCCAGATGTGTGAACTCGTCGGACACCCCCCGGACATTATCCATACGCTCTGGGAGTTACTCAGAGCGTGTGACTGGCTGAGCTCGGAGCCGAGGCTGCAGAAGGACTTCAGTTGACCGGCTTCCTGCTCCAGCTCCGACCTCACCTCCTGGGAAGAGATGCAGTGGACAAAAAGCTGATTATAACTGAGTTCAACTATAAGGAGTCATATCATATAACTCAAATTAGGTTATTTGACTAATCTGACTCTGTGCCGACCTCGACAGTTTGCCTGTAGTCGTCCACGCTGCGGTCCGGCTGGCCCACCGGGCTCAGAGCCTTCAGTCGGGTCTGGGTGAAGACATGGAGGTCGGTCCCCAGCCGCTCGTAGCTCTCCAGCCTGGGCAGCAGCCCTTTGAGCTCAGACTCCCTCTCCGCCTGGCTGGCTTGTGCTGCAGTGTAGCGCTGAGTCAGCTCGTCCAAAGCTCCCTGGAGGCCTGAGGCTGTGGAAGCGTCGGAGCTCTGGAGCAGTTTGGAAATGGAGGCTCGCGTTGCTTCCACGCTGCCCTGCCTGGAGAGCAGCTCCTGCCGGAGTTTCTGAGGATGAGGAGAAGTCGGGATTGTAAACAGCACCATTTTTATTTTGTCCAATGAACCCTGCAGCTTTCCTCGGTAATAGTCCTACCTGGTTTTGGGTGAGGGCGTCTTGCAGAGCCTGTGCGGTGGGCTCCACTGGTCCAGGCTTCAGGACCAGTTGTCGAGCCAGCTGAGCAGAGCCTTCAGGCCCTCCTGGACGCTGACGGACTGAGCCACGGCCGTCTGAAGCTGCTTGGCCCGTTCAGAGACAGAAGCAGAGAGGGAGCCGAACCTCTTCTCCAAACCATCTGAGGAAGACGAGACCGTTATTCACAAACTCAGGGAAGAAGAAGAGTGGAGGTGTCGGGAGATTAATGTACCTGCGGCACAGAGGATGTCCACAGCTTTCAGGGAGGGGGATTCATCTGTGCTGACCAGGTCTCGACCGGCTCTCTTCACCTTCTCCAGCTGCACCGAGCGCTCGGCCAGTTCATCCTGCAGCAGCTGAGGACAGATTCATACTTTTCATTTCAGCATTCAACCTATTTCCAGACTTTAATTACTTGATTGAATTAAAACCTTCTGGTCAGGACATTAAGTCGCAGCTGGGAAAGATGATGATTAACTTTTATTTCCTAACTTGCTCTCACTCGTGTTGTATTCCATTCGCACGTCTCTCACCTGTACTTGTCGCAGCGTGTTCTGCAGGTTCTGTGGGTCTTTGTCTCGCTGGGCTTGGCGATGCTTTGGTTCTGTTCCTGAGTGCTGAGCCACGAGTGGAGCGAGACGACCTCATCCTGGTGCTGCTGGTATCTCTCCAACAGGCCGGACAAACGACCGCCAAGATCCGACGACTGCACACGCCAACGGAGAATATGAATGGACGATTCACAGAGCAAATATATGACTATTTATGTTTTATTACAAGTATCTCTCACCTTGGTGTGCAGGGTGTGTATCTGTGGTTCGCATCATGCAGCTTGTCGGCCACCAGCTGCTTGGTGCTGTCCAGAGCCGGATCGGAACCTCCAACTTGCTCCAGAGCCCCTTGAACAGAGTCGAGAACTTTCTGACCCGAGATGGAGACGAAGCGCAGATCCGCCTTGTGGCAAATTACATCCTCAGCAAGCTGGAAAGACATGAGAGGTCAGTGAAACGCAGGCTGGCAGGTCTGAGAGAAACATACTATTTCAAGAAACAGCTAAAACTCTTGTTTGTGTGCATGAATGAATGGAAACAGTGACAAGCAGGTCTCGGGTTCGAATTCCAGGCTGGGCTGGGTAAGGAAAACATAAGAAACTGCAAAAGTGATATCAAGGGCCTCCTGATGAGAAACTCGACTTTTTCCCAGATGTGAGTGAAGCGAGTGTAACTCAGAGAAACTTCTGGGCACATGGACGGATGGAAACGTGGAAACTCAATCTTCCGTGGATAATTAAAGTAAAAGCACAGTTTCTCAGAATGTGGTTTTTCTTGGCTCGGACGCAGTGGGTGATATTTCGCAGCCCATTGACTTCACTTCAAAGCGGTGAAAAAAAACATAATACAACCCAACTGAACTGCGCCACCTACAGGCAACAGGCAACAACAGCAGGATTACTGAAGGTTTCAATCTTTTCTTGACTGTTGTGTAGCTGCTGTGTGTGTTTGCTTTTTCCTAAAGGCTCAAAATCAATTTCTCAGCTCTGAGCGAATTTTCCGCTCAGAGCTGAGAAGAGAGCAGAGTTTATACTGTCGAGTGAGATGTCCGTCCTTCAGGGCTGTGCCACTCAGATTACTATCTTTGACTGACTTCAGTTCTAAACTGCTGCTTTTGAGTTGCTTCACAACCTTTTTGTAAACTGATATTGTCGTGTTATTTGTCGTACCTTTCTGTGCTCCTCCAGCCTGCCCTTCAGTCCTTGTGCGTCGGTTTCTCCTTCCCCCAGGGAACGGAGCTCCTGTTCGCTCTGTTCCAACCAGGCACCAAGACCTCCCTGTTCTTGGAGGAACTTCGTGAACTCGTCCTTCAGCGATTCAGACTTCCTCAGACGGTCCTGGAAGAAACGATTAGAGTTTACTACGACCCTCTAACATGACCCCCCCCACACACACACACACACTGAGTTCAGTACCTGGCAGCTCTGCAGACTGTCCTGGTGCTGGGCCTGCAGCTGGTCCAGGGCAGCTCGGAGACGCTGCTTCTCCTCGGGAGGAACGGTGGAGTCGGGCTGGTCCAGAAGAGACCGGGTTGCCTGGGTGATCTGAAGTAGCTGTGCCTGCTGGGACTGAAGCTGCTGAAGCTCCGCCTGGAAGAGAGGTCAAAGGTTACTGGTCATAAACTGGTATTAATGTAAGATGAGGAAAATGCACAAAGAGAATGAGATCCCGACCTGCAGCATCTCAGTGTGTGACAGGACAGCGCCCTCTGGTTGTGAGAACGGTGCATCGACCACACTTTGAGCCGTCACAGATCCGGCTCCTCTTCTTCCCGGTTGGTTCAGTGATGAAAGGTCTTTCAGCAGCGAGTCGATCTGACCTTGTGTCTCCTGGAGGTCCTCCTCCGCCTTCGCCTGGAGAAGAGCAGGAGAACAAGTATTATGAATAAGCCCCTTGAGGAAGACGTAATAAACCGTATGTTCATCTAGAACCAGCCTCTTGTTCCCACCCGTTGTGTGTTCTGCTGGACGGTGTTGTTGATGGCCGTGTGCAGCTCGGACACCGACGTGTTGGCTGTGTCTGTCAGGGCGCTGTACTGCTCTTTCATTCTCGTCAGCGCCCCCTGGAGGTTCTGCCTCTCCTCTGGATTCAGAGTGTCTCCGCGTTCTGCCAGGAGATCCTCCACCGAGCGGACGGCCTCAGCGACGCCCTCGCGCTTCGTCTGGAGATCCTTCTGCACTTCCTGTGGAGACCAGAACAGGGAACCGTCATTTATCTAAAGTGTTTCTTTATCCTTTATTGCTTTATGGCTTTGTTGGCTATATAGATGAAGTTGTATTATTAGTAGTAGTATTGATTTTGTCTTAAAGTATTAAACATGTTCACGGGCTTGACACATCAAGGATGAAAAGGCTTGAGATGAATAAACGAGTGCAAACAGAAGTTAACCTTCAAATAAATCAGATAAGTTAAAATTATGAATAACTGAATACACAAGCACATAGAAACACGCAGATACATTATTTAAACCGTGTGTTTCTGTTTGGTTTGTGGCCTTTAAATTGAAATGAATGAATAAATCATACCTTTAGCTTTTTCTGCTTCTCTTGCAGGACGTTCACGTCACCTGACTCCGCTCCGGCCTTCTGACTGGCCAGCGAACTGGCAGCTCCGGCCAACCACATGCTGAGGCCTTCCAGTTTCTGGGAGCATTCGGCTTTCTGCTGCTGGGCCACCTGAGAGGAACGAGAAGGGAAACGTGAAGGAGGAAAATGGGAGGAGACGAGACGCTGGTGAAAAATCCATCATGAACAACTGAGCACGGGTTCGAGCAAACAACCAGTTTTGTATGTTTCAGAATAAGAGCAAACTAAATGTACATTTCCCTTAATTCACTTCCTGAGTAGTGCACACTTTGCCAAGCTTTGAGCAGATTGTGTCCAGAGTTCACACGTAACACACACACACACACACACACACACAACAGGCAGACAGAGACACACATACTGTATAATATCTTCACACGTTGGTCAAGCAACAACAAACAAAACAGAGAGAAATCAGACAAATAGAGTTTTATTTGCGGTTTTTCCTCCTTCCTCTGTTTTCAGCTGAGACAAGAGGAAAAACGATCAAGCTCTGTAACATAAGCGATCGGATGTCTAAGCCGTTACCGCCGGGACACAAGCGATTTCCTTCAGTGGCAATCTGGAACAGCAAGGCAAACAGGTTAATGATACACACGTTGTAGAGACATGCAGAGGAGCAACACGCTGGCATTAGAAGTCTGTGTGGTGAGAGTGAGGGAGGTGGTGCTGTCCATGTTGTGGCCAAGCAGCAGTGGGTTTATACCAAAGTCTGAAATGATGAGGAGGTTTGAGTTGATGTGAAATGGGACTAAAGGTTAAACTGTGATGGAGGTTAACTGGTTTACACACGTTAGGGATGATCTCATAGAACATGAGTGTTTTTCTTAAAACAGTAGATCTTGTTTAACAAAGCAAAGCACAAGTCGACAGCATCACAAAAAAAGCTGTGAGCTACACTCATGAGCAGCATTCATCTGTACTGGTGAGAAACAGCCGAGCATTTCAAACCAGTTCCACTCAATGGTCGTTTTCCAAACCTCTCTCTCCCTCGCACTCTGCCTCTCTCTGTCCTCCTCCTCTTCCTTCACCCTCTTCCTGCGCTGCCACTCGTCCTCCCTCTCTCTCTGGGCGGACAGAGCGTCGGCCCAGGCCTGAGCTCGGCCCGACGCTCGGTGGAAGCTCCTCTGGAGCTGCTGCAGCTGCCCCAGGAGCTGCCTGCTCTGCTCGGGGGCCAGGTCCTGAGCTCGCTCGGAGATGAACACCTGAATCTCAAAGGCAACGTTGTTGACCTCATTGGAGCGAGACATCAGAGACGACTGCAGCTCCTTCATGGAGGGACAGAACAGGGACATGATGTTATTACTCTAAGATTACAGAGTAAAGAGAAACCCCAAGAATGTAAAAGCATCTTTCCAACAGAACACTTTATAGAAGATTTAAACCCGGGAGTATTACAACCACAGAGTTGTTTTAGTACCACAACATGGTCTTGTAAGTACAGAGTAGTATTAGGGCAAGACACGATAAAAAGAAAATAAGATATTAGTTGAAACGTTAATGAATAAACTTAAAATTCCAGGTTAAAGTTGAACTTTTAAGATTCTATCAAACTGCTAACATAAGCACATATGACTGACTTCTTTAATTTCTACTTCAATCTCTTTTATTCTTTTGCCTTGACCATAATACTCATGTATCATGGTACAATGTTATACATCTCTTCTCGAGGTATCACTACATATTATAAAGTTCTCTTCAGACAGACTTGCCTTGCAAAGATTCAGCTGCTGTGTGAGCTGATCACAATTGTCCTCCTTCTCTGATTTCTCATTTTTTCCATTCCTGCAATTCCTCCGTCCGTCTGAGCCTCGGTCTCCTTCACCAGGAGAGCAGACGCTCCACTTGTCCTCGAGCGACATCTTCTCAGCCGCTACTGCCTCCTGGGAGAAGGATCAGTGGGATCACACATTTCAGTCGAGTGTGGAAGCAAAGCTCTTACTCTACAATCAAATCGAGAGGAAATCGAACCTTTACAGCGACTCTGCTTCTTTTACCTTGTAAGAGTCTCTGTGGTCTCGCAGGCTTTTCAGAATGCCACCGGAGAGCGATCGAGCCGCCTCGTACCCTCGAGCCAGGCTGCGCCCGTCCTTCTCCAGGGCCAGGAGGAGCTGCGGAGGAACATCTTGAGGTCGCGGCTTCAGCAGTAGCTCGGCCGCCTCCACTTCCTTGGCGACCTCGGTCTCCAAGTCGCGCAGCTCAAGGTCCAGAGTCTTTGAGACGGATCAGGAAAAATAAACTTCTTGATACTGCTTAGTGAAGAGACTAATCCTTAAATCAGCTTTAATGGAAACTACTAAAATATGTACAAACACAATGAGGCTCTGTTGGATAACTAGACATATTGTTCTACCTCCGTCTGCCTGATGGTATCGTCCAGAGCGATGAGGCTGCGGCCGACCGACTGCTGCTGCTGCTGCTTGAGCCGGACCTCGACGTGTCGCACCATCGAGACCAGGGCGACGAGTCGCTGGTCGTGCTCCAAACATTCCTGACGCTTCAACGATGACTGTGGGAGAAACACACACAATCAGCTTGCAATCGTTTAAACATGTGTTTCTGAAGAGATGTTTCATTTAAACAGATCTATAAGAGAATTTCAGACAGAATTCTTTCTCACCTTGCCAGTGACTGATTTTTTTTGGTTTGACTCAGTCCCTCGTCTCTCTCTGACTTCCTCCTCCTCTTCCTCTCCCCAGCTCTCAGTGGTTGTATCCGACTCAGTGACTCCAGCTGATTCAGACTCTGTTGACGTATCCTCTGAGAGCAAAGGTGCAGAATCTGGCGCCTCTTGTTCTTTTAAGACCACAGCAACTTTCTTCTTTTTACCCTTTCCAGTTGTTTTTACTGGTGCGACAGGAGCGACGCGCTGAGCTGTGGGTTGTTTGTCTGGTTCGCCGCGACAGCTCGGACGGATTCACCTTCACTTGTGGTTCCTGAACGAGATTCTTCTTTCTCAATAGACGTGACCTCTGCAACTCGTGTGCGTTCCTCAACGTGAGAACTTGGTTCCTCAGACTCGTGTGAACTGTGTCGACTTGTCTCAGCTTCTTTATCAGTCATTGCAGAGATCTCAGGTTTAATTGTCGTATCACCAGCTGAAGGTTGGACGACATCAGCGTCAGTACGTCTGTCCATCCTCGGCTCCTTCGTCAAAGCTGAGCCATCGACATTTGGTTTGGTTGTTTTTGTTGTAGTCGCCTCAGAATCCACTTTCTCAGCATCGGGCTCAGCTTTGTCCGACACGTTTGGACCCTTGTTCTTCTTGTTCTTCTTGCTTCGTTTGCTTTTCTGAATTTCTTTCGGCTTCACTGCCGGTGAGACCTCGATGTCTTCCTTTCCAGAACTGATCTTTCCTCTCTCTTGCGGCGGAGCCTCCAACAGTTTGGGTTCCGTGCCCTCGTTAACGGAAAGTTCCTCCGCAGTCATATCATCTTTGACCTTTAGCACTTTCGATTTGTCTTCTCCGACGCTCGTCTCTTCCTCGTTGTCCTTTGACGAACCATTCAGCCTCTCGACTTCTCCGACATCCTGACTCTCCACTCCTTTGTTAGCTGGCAGAGTTGTTGCCTTCACTTCTCTTGCAGTCGTGTCTTGAATCTCCTTCTTCTCCACCTCTTTCCTCAGGGCCTGCAGCTCCTCAGCAGCCTGTTTCTCACTCACTCCTTTTTCAAACACCTTTTTCAGGATGCTCTCTTTGGCTTTCAGAATCAAAGCGGCCTTCTCGTTTTCCGGTAAGGCCGATTTCAGAGGCAGCTCCGGCTCCTTCGCTCTCTCTCGTTCTGGTTCCCGAGAGACAGAAGCCTTCTCTCCGACTTCTCTCTCCTGCTCTCTTTTTATCTTCTCTCTCTCATCACACTCTTCTACATCCTTAGAAATCATAATTTTCATTTCACCCTTTTCTGGCTCTATAATTTGTTCAGTGGCTGGAATGGTTTCTTGTCTCTGTTTCATCAAATCAGTTTCATATTCAATTTTCAAATCAGTCTCTGCTTCACGCTCTCCACTGGGAGGTTCTAGGGAAGCTACTCGATCATGAATTTGCAATTTCTCACTTTTGTCTTGTGGTGGAACGTAATCTGTGACTGGATCTGTAGCCTCAGGCCGTCCTTCAGTTTCTGCCACTGCTCGGTCGATGTCTGATCGCTGTTTAATCTCTGCAGGTTGTGTTTCACTTTCTGCTTCTTTACCCTTTCCCTTGTTTTTATTCCTCCTCTTTTTCTTGCCTTTGCTTTCTGTATCTTTAACTGGAGAAGTCACCATCTGGCCTGATGGCTCAGATTTGATTTCAATCTTTAAAGGTTTCTCTCCTTCCACAACTTTACCATCATCCCTCTGTTCCGTCACATCACTCTTTCTATATTCCTCCTCTTTCATTTTAGACACTTCAGTGTTGTCTTTGCTTTCTTTCTTATCTCTAATCTCTTTTGTCCGTTTTACTTCAGAAACCCGATGAACCTCTAATGTCTCATCACTGGGTCGACACTCTCTTTCCCCAACAAACACAGGTTCCCTGTCTGACTTCAAAATGGCAGCTCCCTTTCTCACCTCTTCCTGGGCATCTTTGCCAATATCACAGACACTTGCCTTACCCTCACCTATCTGCACTTTCTCATCAGGCTCCTGTTTAGGACGCCTCTCTATTCTGTCTTTCTGTGGAACTATCTCCCCGATGGCCTGCTGAATCCTTCTCTCAACATTAGCTGCAAAGTTACACAAGAGGTCCATGGACTGGTCGGACTCGATTACAGACTCTCCTGTTGACAACGGCACGTCCACTTTGTCCTCTTCCACGTCGTAGTACGGCGACTTGTCTGATACTAAAGACATTACTGTCTTTTCATCTTCCTGTGTGACTCCTGAACCTTCCTCTGAGTTTCCATCTGACCAGTTCGCTGGACTGCTTGACACTGACATTACAATAGCAGGGCTGTATGTGCTGCTCAATGAGGCAACAGGTGTAGAACTACCTTCATCACCTTCAATCTTTGCAGAAGCCACTTTGTTCTGAATGTCAGCAGCCGTGTCACTGGAGATCAGTCCGACTGCAACAGCATCACTGAGACTAGAAACCCGTTGTCCAGTAGAGGGATCGACTAAGCCTCCTTTAAACATTTGGTTGGAGGCTATGACTTTGACCATATCCTCTCCGACTAGACCTCTTTTACAGGCTTCAGAGAGAGGGAGCCTTTCTCCAGTCTTTATATCAACTATCCCTCCACTGTCTGCCTGGCTTTGGAGAAGCCTCAGCGCTGGAACTGGGTCAACTTGCTTTGACTGAATCGCCTCAGAAAGAGTCAACCTGTCTCCGGTTTGCTCGTTCTGAACACCTCTGAACGGCTTCACCTCTAAGAAACGTTTGCCTGTTTCAATATCGATCCTGCCCTGGTTAACAAGTTCTGATAAGGCACAATTCGAGCGGTTTGAGGGTCCAGAGCTCCTTGTGTCACTGTGGGAGAGGCCATGGCTTCACTGGCCATGTTCTCATCCAGGAGACCTTTAGAAACAGCCTCTGCCAATGTCAGTTTACGTCCAGATTCAGGGTCTAAAACAGCTCCTGTCGACGCCTGGAGAGCAACAGCATCTGGGTGAGATGAGGGGCTGACTTTGCCTTGGTAGACCCACTCTAAGTCCTCCAGGCCAGGAGCAATAGACCGATCCACTAATCCTCTATCAACAGCATCAGCAACAGAAAGCCTCATTCCTGAAGCATGATGGATTACACCACCCTCCGCCACCTGCCTCGCCAACACACGATAAGCCTCCTCTGACCTAATCAACCCTTTTTGAAGTGCTTGCTCCAGAGAAACTGGAGACTTAGACTCTGGGTCAATGACACCTTCCATCTGTAGCTGTAAACTGGCTTTTTTGAGGGCGGTTGTTACATCCGTAGGTTTCCCTTTGCACGCCTTCTCTAGTGCCACCAGCTCTTCTCTTTGACCTTCCTCAATCAGTCCCAGGTTTGCTGCCAGAGTGACAGAGACTTTCTTATCCCGGCGGAGGTCTACAATTCCCCCAGAAGCCACCTGGGCTTCCAGGAGTCTATCAGCAGTGTCGGGGTCAATCAAGCCTTCTCGAGCTGCCTCCCTCACACCACAGATCTGCCCTTTCTCTGCGTCCACAATCCCTGCAAGGGTTTTATCTGACTGCAGGACACTCCACATCAGATCTTCATCTAGCAAACCCTCCTGCATGACATCCTCCATGCTCAGTGACTCACCACTGCTGGCATCTAGGAAACCCCCAAACAGACCTGCCTGAGCCATTAGTTTAACTGCAGTGTGGCCGGGGAGGACACCCTGAGCTACTGCCTCATCAGGGAGCAGCTTTTCACCTTCTTCTGTCATCAGACCCCCATGTTTTAGCTCCAGGACCAACCTTGACAACTCAGCATTTTCTGCTTCCATCTCCCTGCAGCTACAACCTCAGCTTCAGCAATCCTGGGATCTGTCTCTTTTACGGGGTTTATATCTTTCCCACCTACAGATTGTTTTAAATGAACGTATTCACTTGTTTCTGCTTCCAGTGGGATGGGTTCTACCAGACACATCCTATCACTGGGTTTGGATTCAGGTTCTACCAGCTCCTCTGGGCTTTTAGCTACAGCCATTAAACTTTGAACGTTGGTCTTTTCTTTCTTCTTAGCTCTTACTTTTGCATCTTTATCGACCTTGATTCCTTCTTTTGTTGTTAAATCACTCTCTAACTTTATCAAAGATGGTTTCTGCAACAATTCTCCATCAAACCTTTCTTTGGGACTACTTGTTTCTTTGCTTGGTGTACCTACATCTTCTCCCTCAACTTTAATCTGCTTTCCACTCACTTCCACTCTCACCATTTGCAACTTCCCCTGCTTATCTGGAGCAAAAGTGCTTCCAGTCTCAGCTTGATTTACAAAAGCAGCGTCTCCAGGAACCAGTTGAGCAGCTTCGACCAACTCCACCAGCTCAGGGTCGAGCAGCACCAGTCGTTTTCCAGAATGAGCGTCCACACAGCTGTGAGTCATGAGGTGAAACAGCAGCTTGTGTTTGGCTTGTTCTTGAGGATCCGTTCCACTTGTTGGTGTAGCATCACACAACATGTCTGCAGGAGCTGGAGAAGATGGAGGTGAAGAGGAACTGGTGGAACCCCAGCTCGAGCGGTTTAGAGATGGTGTGCCGGACTGATTCACGTTGACAAGAACATCTGGGATGTGGGTGTCTTTGAGAAAACCGACGACACTGGGCTCAAGGGACGAAGCAGGATGGTTTAAGGGCAGCACCTGGAGAGCTTCGGGTTTGTACAGACCCCCAATGGCATGACGCTGTGCTAGGATATTTCTTGCTAGTTCATCTGAGATCGCTCCTTGTTGAAGAGCCTCAGCAATGGGCCGAAGTTCTCCAGATTCAGGCCACAGCAGACCCATGGAAGCCTGAAGAGACTCGAGGACCAACAGAGCCAAACGAGAGGAGAGAAGGTCTCGGTGAATAGCTTCTCCCAAATCCAGGCGTTCTCTGCTGAGAGGATCTATAATCCCCCCAGTTTGCAGCTGACGTGCTAACAATGCACAGGCTAGATCCTGATCCATCAGCCCAAGACGAACAGCCTCGTTAATGGTCAGTCGATGGCCAGAGCGTGGGTCGGCTATACCACCGGCAAAGAGCTGAGCTTCAAGCAGCCGAACAGTAACTTTGTGATCGATGAGACCTTCCTGCACGGCGCGGAAGATGCCGACTTTCCTTCCAGAGCGGAGGCAGACCGTCCCTCCGGGCTGTTGTTTGACAGGGAGGAGGAGGAGGCCGGAGTCGTCGTCGAACACACAGCGCTGCTGCAGCTCACACAGGTGAATCTTTTCCGCTGTGTTTGGATCGATCAGCTCTCGGTGCTGAAGCCTTGACTGAAGTTTGGTGACAGTTCTGGGAGTCAGAAGCCTCATGTCCTCTGCTTTCTCCAGACTTATCAGTTTCCTTGTCCAGACTCTCAGGCCTCCGGTGCTCATCTGGAGTTCCAGAATGCGGAGTCCCACCTGCTCTTCGATGAGCCCGACCTCCATGGCCGCAGCTACTGGCAGCACGGGTGGTTGCTGGTCAACTTCAGATTCAGTGTTTCCCACCAGAGTCAAGGCGTTCTCCAGCTCAGACAGCGACTCCTTGGTGCGGGCGTCGATGAGGCCTTCAGCGAGACCTTGTTCCAGTGTAAGACTCCGTGGGGAGTCGGGCTGGACGAGCCCCCCCAGGACGAGCTGGGCCTCCAGGAGCACGCGGCAGGTGTCCTGGTCAATAAGACCTCGCTGAGAGGCTTGGAACACTGGGAATGTTTCCACTGTTCCCACTGTTCCCAGGTCGATTACTCCAGCGATGGCAACTTGGTTCTACGTTCAGAAAGAAAACATCTAATTGAGATTCACTCATGATGTGGTTGGTACTAAATGTATTATGTTATTCTATTGTATAACAATATTATTCTATTGGCAGAATCAGAAAAAGAAGAAAACGTTCATGATACAATATTTAGGATTTAATTATTTCTTTCCAATATGTTCTTTTCTTTGAGTTCTTCGATACTTACCACTGGTGTTTTAAAACAAGCTCTAAGCATGCAACAGAGCAACCAGGAACAGAAAATGCACAAGGAAGCTCTTAAGGTAAGCAAACATGTAAAAGAACACGAGAGGTATTCAGAAGAGAATAAAACACAAAGTAATAGAGAATGCGAGCGCTACTCACCGTACGGGCTCTTTCCACGGCACACACACTAAAGGGGCCGGCTTAGGGCTCGGCAGAGCGAGGCGCGACAGGTGAGAAGCTGGTTGTTAGCATTCTGCATGCCTCTCTTCACTCTGACTGCTAACACTGCACTGACACTACCCCCGCCCTCTGACCTCTGACCTCTGACCTCTGACTGGGAACCGGAGAAGGCTCAGGAAATTAAAACTCTGAGACTTTAGATAGAAACTGAAACGAGTCGGGACGAATCATTCAATCATTCAATTAATATATCATCATATATCAAAATATGTGCGTATCATTGGAAAGGTATTGTGATAGCACTGAACAGTGATTGATTCCCACTAACTGACCGAACACTAAACTGATCTCGTTCCTTAGTGCGTCTACAAATGTCCTGTTTTATGTTTCCCATCTCTCGCTCTGATCCTCGGCTCAGAACTGGGATGTCCGCAATTCTCCTTTGGCAGCTGTTAGTGGTTTTGAGCAAAACGCTGGTTTAAGATGTCACACATTAATAGAATGCATTAGAACAAACACAAACAATATCATTCGCACACACACACACACACACACTCTCGTGATCTGGACACAACATGCTCAAATGGTGAAGTGAGTTTGTTGCATAGCTGGCCTCTGGTGCGCTGATACTGAGACTCTATAAAAACATCTACGCTTCAGGGAGAACTTTTAAAGTCACATATAAATTCTATGTAAAAACATTTCACATAGGAACCACTTATCAGGTGCAGCTGTTGAAACATCAGAATTATTATTACTCTCAGACACTCGACTCCTCTCGGACAAATGAGAACATGAGAACTGACCGTGTGTGAACGTGTGACTGCACACGTGCGTATGGAGAGTCAAATAAATACTGAAATGAAATATGTGGACTTTATGCGGTGGCATTATTTCACCACCACATAAAAAAAGAAACGTGATTCTACTGTTGCTACAGAGATGACGGTCACATGGAGCTAGTTTACAGATGACTGGTTCTACCAATGAATCTACGACCCGACTGCTCGCATGACTCGGGCAGTGCTGCTGCTGAGCGGCACCACTGAGGCCATGTGTTAACCAGGTTAGCAGTTCAGCAGATGAATTATCTGATGATGATGATGATGGTGACAATGATGAAGACCAGGGTGATGACAGTTAATGACATGACTGCAGGAGACCAGTGAGAGAGTGGAACATGCTGAGGCCCAGTTCAGACTGTGACTTTCACTGAATTCTTCCTGTGTGTCGTGGGTCGAATTATGTAATTTCTTTTTTAATGATGGAGCAAGTATGAATAAATAAAAGAGCACACGTCTGAACGGGGTCTGTGATGTTTGTTAAACCCGAGTCGATGGGTGAGATTCGTCAATAGTGGTGATGTTTGTCAAAAATGCTTTGTGAACACACAACATGCCCGTATAACACACACACACACACACACACACACACACACACACACACACACACTTTAGCTGGCCCACACACGCAAACTCACACTTAGCTTGCAAGCGTATTCACTCAAAACAACCTTTTATAAAAGCACCTTTAAACACTAAGACACTTTGTGAAGCTTGAAAAGGCCGAAAATAAACCATTTTCTGTACATGTGTGGAATCCCGTCTCCATCTCAGTCCATCCCTCCAACCAATATACCTTTCTCTCCTCCTCTTTGGCCAGTTGCTGCTCCAGCTGCTGCAGCTGTTGGGTGGAGCTGTCACACATCTGGTTGTAGGTGGACCTGAGCTGGTCCAGCTGAGCCTCCACCTGAGCACGCTCCTCTGGGGACAACCTGCAGAGGACACAGGGGAGGAGAGAGTGACACGGTTCCCTTGGTGCTCTTCACCTTCCCTTGAGGTTTTAATACATATTTACAAACCTGGAATGAACATTAACCTCTGAATTATTTGTTTCTATTCATAATTTCCACGTGTGTTTCTCAGAATTGGTGTAGTGTGACATGTGTGTGTCCATACGTGTGATCTGAACCTACTTGCTGGCTTGTTTTGATAATAGGAAGCCCTCTGTGCTCCTGATGGCTTCAGACACCTCGTCCTTCTTGGCCGCCAGCTGTTCACTGATGGCCTTTACACGGATCAACAATAAGCTCTTTAGCACCAAAATCTCTTTTCACAAACAATACAGCATTTAAAATGTTTGCTCAGATCTTCTGGGGCTTAAAGTTTAATTAAACTTCTGTTCTACCTGTTGAGCTGCGAGTGAGGACTCAGCGTTGGGGCCGCCGGTCCGTCCCTGGAGCCCTTTGACCCAGCCCAGCAGATCTGAGACCTGCCCGACCCTGGCCTGCTTCTCCTCCTCCACCTCTTTCTGCACAGATTAAAGTGCAGACACATCTTCAACATCACTAAAGCTTCAGTACAACAGGAGAAGGACTTAGAGTAAGTAATTAATATCCTACTGATCAATTACAGGCAAATGAGAAAAACTATTTCTCAAATTTTAAAAACGAAACCGTGTTTTACAGTGAATCAAAGTCCCACCTCTTCTTCTTCTAGTCGTCTCAGAGCATCACTGATGTACTTCACGTGTTGGGTTGTCAAGGTGACCAAGGCCGTGTAGCGTGTGCTTAAATCCATGAACTGGAGAGAGAAGACATAGATTCATAGAAGTTACAACACTCAAGTTTGGGTTATTATGGATATTGGTCGAATCACCGAAGTGTTGTTTGTATCATCACCTCCTGAGTGATGGCGTCAGACGAAGAGTGCATCCTCCTCCTCTTCACAGGTGACTTGTGTGTCGACTCTACAAAGGCTCTGTACGTCATCAGCTGCAGTTCGTAGTCCTGAGGGAGTAAAACATGTGGCTGTGCAATCACAATACTACAGAGGCGACATTTCTACATCGTTATATCAGTTTCCAGAAACTTCAAATGCATTTACATGTGTTTTTACTCAAGAGGACAAATGTATAAATATTTCTGATGCGGCCTCTTACCTTCACTGAGGTGCAGTACTGTTTGGAGTGAGTCTGACACTCATCTAGTTTGGTCTGGTTCTGTTCAATCTCAGCTACTAATGCCTGAAAAAAAGACAACAACTTTATTTAAGTGATGTGTAGGTTCCATTTAGTTTTTCCATCATAAAAACCCAAATGTCTTTATCACAAACAGACTGAATCGTTCAGCAGAATCGATCCAAAGCATTTGATCATTCCGGACGATCAAAGAGATCCGTGTCCCTCACCGTCTGCTGGGCCAGCTGCTCCGACAGAGCTTTGCTGTCGCTCTGTCCAGGTTGTGTGTTCTCTTGTCTCTGCGTCGTCTCTTCGATCCACCGGATCAGAGCCGAGTGACCGGCTTTGTACTGGTGCAGGTCCGAGCCCAGAGCGTCCAGATCCGCTCGTCTGCAGGGAAGCAGGAAATTACTTTAAGAACATTTAAAGATAATAACAGAGTAGCCTGAGTTCTATATTCAGTATTTGTCCATGAAATAATCTGAGATCACGAGTGACGAGACCTCGTCTTCGCCCTGTGCTGCTCACCGTGTCTCCATCTGTCTCTGAACGCCGCTCCACCTGTCTGTCATCTGATTGGCTCGCTCCTGGTACAGCTGCAGCTCAGGGCTGCGGTCAGGGTGGAGCTTGCTGAGCTGAGACCCCGCCTCTTTGGCCCGACGCACAACGGAGTGCAGAGAGAGGAAGATGTCCCCCTGCTCGCCCCGTTCATCCTCCCACTTCTGGAGGGAAACAAAACAGAAGACAAAGAATGAGGATCAGAGTCGAACAGATTCACGACACGACGCCTGTTCTTCAGACGGGCAGAGAAGGATGCTCAGTCCTTTACCCCGAGCTGATCTCTGAGGTTCTGAATGGCCGTGGTGTCGGCAGGAACGATGTCTTCTTCACTCAGTCGGCTCTCGTACTTCCTGACCTGGCTCTCCACGTCATCCAGGCTGCGAATCAGGACGTCCACGGTCTTTAACCTGCGCAGGCAAACAAACAAACCAAATTAAATACCAACACACTCTCGGTTCACATCTCGGAGTTGAGCTACGACACAGAAGCGCAGGAGTCCTCTCACTTTTCCAGGTAGACACACGAGAGGTTGTGCAGTTTGTCCGTCTTTTCCACGGCCTGGTTGAGCTCAGAGCGAAGGACGGGGACGCTGGAGGACGTCGGCTTCTCCTCAAAGAATCGGACACAGCGACGGGACACGTCACCCAAACCAGAGCGCAGGGCGTCGAGCTCCGACTGCAGCTTCTGGAGAGGAGAGACCGTTTAGGAAATTAAAGACCATTACCCGACATAGAAAGGGTGTCGCTGCCAGATGTGTCTCAAACTGACCTCTTGCTCTGCGATCTGCACGGTGTTGTCAGCGGTGTCTCCTGACAGCCTGCTGGGGGGCGGAGTGTGAATTCCCCTCATCAGCCTCTGCTCGGCCTCATTCAGACGCAGGCTGATGTCCTGCAGCTCGGACAGGTACGAGCGAGAGACTGACTCGTCCTTCTCAACTGGAGAGAGAGAGAGGAGTGTTACTTCAGCCTCGTTGCAAACATTTACTGGTTTTATAGAGCTACAGTCCCAGCGTCTCACCCGTCTCCATGTTGAGCAGCAGGTCCTGACAGTGCTGCTGGGCCTGCTGAACGTCCTTCTCCAGCTCCAGTCTTTCCACCGGCGTGAACAGAGAGCTCTCCTTGCTGTCGGACAGGAAGTCGGCCAACTGGGACTCCAGGTGGTCGAGGACCTGCTGCCGCTCCGACGGAGACTGACATCGAACCTGGGGGGGGGGGTGAGACGTGGGAGGAGAAGATGAGTACGACCGAGCAGAGGAAGAGAGAAAAGGAAGAGACACATGAACACACTCTTCTCACCGTGTCCAGGTTCCACGTGGAGACGGTCCTGACGTCTTTGAGCAGGTAGTGCCAGGACACCACACTCTTCATGTTCACGTGGAGCTGGTGCCACAGAGACATGACCTTCTGGTACAGCTGCTCCGTCCTGAACACAAAGAACAGGAGTGTGACTAAAATCGTTATCCACCGTATTGCACAATTTCTACGATAAACCTGAAAATATAAAATTCTTTAAACCTAATACATAAGAACATGCTCCTTTAAAATGATTTGTGATATCTGCAATCAACTGTTAATTGATTCTAAATTAGAGATCCTCTAAAGTTCAGGATAAACTGTGTTTTGGGTTCATTATCATCATTATTATTACTTTTACCATCTTTGCCTCACAACATGAATCTGATCTTTATGAGTCTGACCTGCTGGCTGTGTCCATGGCCTCCTGGTTGGGGGGCGGGACGGTGAAACACACCGAGGGGACCATGGCCTCGTTGCCCGTGGGACTGATCACCTTCCACTTGGTCCTCTGAGCGTTGTCCTCCAGGACGCACTCCTCCCCTCGACTGATCGTGATCTGAGAGGAGGTGGTCGAGCCGAACGGATGCAAAGAGACGGGAGGACAACGGAAAAAGAAAACAAAAAAAAAACAGGGAATGGAGGTTATGAAAAGACCGATGTGGGGAGTGAGCAAAGAGGAGGTGACGTCCGGAGAGAGGGAAGAGGAGGAGAGCGAGGGAGGTGAAACCAGGAGAGGAGAGAAGGGAAAACATGTAAACCAAAAGCTGATTGCAAACAAACTCATAATGCAACACAAAACGCAAACATTCATGGATTTCATGACGTTAGCCGAAGCCCTAAAATGATATGAGGTAAGAGAAGCTACAAGAAGCTGCTTAAAAACTCAGAAGGTTTTATTGTGGAAGCAGCAAATGTTCTCCAAACCCCGAGCGAGGTTTAGTGGAGCCGGGCCTGGATTTCTCAAAAGTGATTTCTAAGAAACCCGGCGTACGACAAAGAGACGAGAGTTTGGGATTAAAAATCTGTAAAAAAAATTCAGCTCTCAAAATAAAAGAAAAAGGCAAAGCTGTGAGAAAGAGTTTCAGGACATTAAAAGCTGCACTGCCCCCCCCCCCCCCCCCCCCCACCCTCTCTCACCCCTTCCCTCACACACACACACTTATCAAGTACGTCAGAAAAGCAAAGCTGTGCACATACACAGTAAATCCATGAAGTGTTAATCAAAGCTTAACGCTGTGACTTGTTGTTGTCTCGCTGACTGAATGAGCCTCAGGGACCGTGTTAGATTCAGTTCAGCCCAGTGGTTGCTACCGGCTCTTATCCACTGGTCCCAGTCCACTACCGGTTCATATCGTTCTCTGTGTGACTCAGTACAACTTATATTAGTTAACAGAGAAGTTAGAGGAGAAAACCCTGAATCAAACAGTTAAATTTGGCTTTTTGAAGTGTTATTCATGTTCAATTTCTCAGGCCAGGGACAGTTTTTGTTAAAAAGCAGTTTCACCACCAGAGTGTGAAGTATTTAAAAATGTGTGCAGGTATTTTTACCTCCAACAAGGAGTTTATATTTTCCGAATGTGGGTTGATTGTTTGTTTGTTTGTTTGTCTGCAGGATTACGAATTAACTACAGAACAAATCTTCTTGAAACTTGGTGGAAGGATGTGTTATCGGTCCGGGAAGAACCCATTCAATTTTTAAAACTTTATATTTTGGAGCGGATTCGATTAACGGAGCGAATTTATTCCTCTTTCTTTAACATTTTGAGAGTTCTGCAGAAATAATGCAGAAGTCTTGATGAAAAAAATCTGGCATATTAAAGAGCACTGATATCTATGAGTGTTTTTCAAATACACCATTTTCACCTTGTGGTTTTTTCGCCACTTCCTAATACACACCCACTGCCCTGTCAGTTTGACTCTGAGCAGGTGTCAGACTGACAGCGAGCACAGATTGCACGACACCAGCTGATAAGAGAGGAGCAACCACCGCAGAGTGTGAGCGGTGTACGAGTCTGAGGTGAGAGAGGGAGAATATAGGCAGCTCTACCTGAACGTTTGTCTTGCCAGCCCAGCCGACAGACGAGAGGGAGGGAAGAGGATGAGGAAGAGGACGGAGTGAGAGGTACACGAGGGAATGGAGAGAAAGGAGAACACACAGGAAAGTGAAGGAGAGAGAAGATTATTTTCTTTGGTCATGTGCAGCAGAGACACAAAACCACCGTCCTCCTCCTCCACCTGGACACCTCACACACCGCACACGCCTCAATGAACAGATTGACCCTGCGGAGACACGGTGGACTAAAAATAGCAGCGGCTGCGTGTCCGTGCCGAGCTGCAGGAGGATCCTGGGCGACGGCCTTCAGCTCAGCCCGCACAGGGGAAGGCACCGATGTATAATTGATCAGCTTTTAGATTCCCTGAGGACATCACGGCTGAGTGAGCGGCCGAGAGAGACTTCCCTGGTTTCTATGAGTCGTCTTCTCATCAGTCCTTACTTGGCTGTTATCTGGGCTCTTTGGAAATGCCAGTTAAAATAAAGTTAAAACCGCTGGAGACGTTAATTCCTCCGCTACAGTCTAAACATCAATAAGGACCATTCAGACCGAGGGGAGAAGTCCTGTCGATGTTTTCATCCGAGCGTGGGGGGGGGAACTTATAAAATGGAGACGCCACAAAGTGGTTTGTGGGAAGGACTTGGAAGAGGAAGTGCCGGGCAGAGAGGAGGTTGTTGGTGGTGAGGGTTCAAAACAAGAGTGGTGAGGTCAGAGGTCAGAGGGGGGCTGGTGCTGAATATATGTGCACACACACTTTGTCCTGGTCGTCTGAGACGTTCCTCATTAACACTGAGAGCTTCAGAAGTGCACGGCCTCTATTTGCTGAGGAGGTAAAGGACGACATGTGACACACGACTTCTCGTACCTCTATCTGTCTGTAGTCGCAGATGGCCCTGATGGGCGTGGTGGCGGCCAGGTTGCTCTCTGCGCTGCGGGGGCGGAGCTGCACCAACGTCTTGGCCCGGCCCACCAGACTCGCCACTGTGCTCCGGTACTCGATCAGCTGCTCCTTCTCCTCCTGCAGGACGGAGGAAATCATCCGATATTTAAGCCGCAAGATGTCAACGTTCGTACCCGATATGTTTTGTCTTTTTATAGAGACAGTTTTAGTAGAAGTACAGAGAGATGAGATGCGAGGATTCCTAAACATCAAAGATTTAACTGTGTGCTCTTCACTCTGAGCATTAGAAACACATTCCTGATCTGTGATGCCCCCAGCAGAGAGTCATTAAAGATTTATTATAGAGCGAGAGAAACAGGGAAGAGAGAGAGGGGGGGGGGGGGGGCAGACCGAGATCAAGAGAGAGAAGCTAAGAGGGGGGGGCGTGTTAACAACTTTAGAAGTTACACTCCAGAAATGAATTTCACACTGAGACGACTCTCACTGCAGTCAGCAGCACTGATGCATCATCGACAGCTCAGCTGACAGATGTAGTTTAAACAGTTATGAATCACGATGCAGGTCCACGAGGAGATGGAAGTAAAAAGTAAAACCACAAAACCAAACTTTTAACAAAAGATTAAGATTAATTAGATTAATTAGTTAATTTTCTCATCAGAGTCGAACAGAAGGTGAATCTGTCTCGGTCTGTTTTCTCCTCCCAGTGAGAGATGGAGCTCAGTGAAGTGGAAACACACACACACACACACACACCACCAATCTGACTGCACTACAATCGGTGAAGACACCAGTTGTTTTTGACAGGGAGTGTGTGTCGGTGTGTGTGTGTGTGTGTGTGTGTGTGTGTGTGTGTGTGTGTGTGTGTGTGTGTGTGTGTGTGTGTGTGTCGGTGTGTGTGTAGGTGTGAATCTCCTCTCCAGCCACAGGGGGGGGCTGATTCAGCGAGGCCGCTCTCTACCAGATGACTTCACTGAGTCATGTGGCTGCAGCTCAACAACCAGGAGCGTTTACACCTCACACACTGTCGACCTCTGCTGCTCCTGTGCTGCTGGTTTCAAACCACAGCGTCTCTGATTCCCAGTTTGCACTGTGCACACTAGGTGGCAGCGTGGCATGACTTGTAAACCCGGGGAGCACCCAGTAAACTGAATAATCAAACTGAGTATTACTACTTTATTACCTTCAGACATTATAATTCCATCATAAACTCACATGAGGAAAATGTATGAAAAGGATTCTGAGATTTCTTGTACTGAAATGGATGAACGTCTGTTAAGTGACACGTAAGAAGGTGAATGATTGTTGTCAGCAGCCTTTCCTGTAACATCTCCTGCTCCATGTTAATTACAAACGTGTTTCAGATTAGACTGAAGGTTACAAGAAATGAAAAGATGCTGTAGATTGGTCTGAGGAGGAAAACGTGCAGAGCTGCCTGAGAATGAAATACCATGGAGTCCTGCAGCAGGTCCTCCAGCTTGGTCAGCCTGCTGTTCTTGTCACACGTGTACTGTCTCTTGATGGTTTCCTGGAGCTGACGCAGGTACGACTCGCAGTCCCGAGCGTCACTCGCGAACTGAAATAATAAAACAGAAATGAGTAAAAAAAAGACAGTGAAGATATCACAGTCAGAGGCCCGGGGTGGGGGTGGGGGGGGGGTGGGGGCGTATAGAGCACGTAAAGAAAAGACTCTAAATCAATGTTTCCCAAAACCAGAGGTCAACCTGAGGTGGAGGAACAAGGCAAATCATAAAATATGTCATGTTGGATTTAAGATTCTTTGTCCCCACATGAACCCTGAGGGGATTATGGCAGATTAGCTTCTGCCTCAATTGCATCAGAGTCATGTTCATGTCGGGGATGTTTTCTTTTTTAGCTCATATCAGTACATTTGGGGTTAATCAGGGTCCCAAGTCTCGGGCACAGTTATTTGAGGGGTCAGGGGTTGAACAGAAGTTGGGGAACTCTTCCTCCTCTAAATGATTCTGGACATTTCTCACCTGGAAGTACGACGTGTTATCTTTGAGATGTTGCTCTACGCACACACAGAGCTGGTCCACCCACTGCCACTGGGTCTGCAGGGCTGCACTGTACGCCTGCAGACACACACACACACACACCACACACAGAGGAAGGATGACACATTTATACAACCCCCCAACAACACAAAGAACCATGTGTAGAGGTTTGTACTATTTCACAAATACCACTTTCTCCAAAAGGTCACAAGTCAGTGACACTCTGTTCGATGTAATGTTCATCTGAGGACTTTTTAAAGTGCAACAAAACAAAACCCCACGTGCACTTTGAGCCGACATGTTTAAAAAGGTCGATTCAGCCCGACTGAATTAAATCATAGCTTCACCTCCACGGTCTGTTTGGCCGGATGGTTCTCCAGACACAGATGACTCGCCGTTTCCTGCAGAGACCTCATCACCTCTCGCTTCTCATCCAGCTCTAACCTCATTTCCTGTGGACGGAGCGGGGAGAGGAGGACGGTTGATCACAGGATCTTTCAGGACACGGATGTTATCATTGTGTTGTGTGTTTCTGTGCTTGTTGATCGTTATTTCTCTTTTGTTCCTGGTTTACATCCCCCCCCCGACTCTTCCCCTGAGATCAGCAGCGTGCACCGTGTCTGTTTCACCCGCCCTCCTCCACTCACGCTGTATAATTCTCTCTTGGCGTTCATGTTGCTGTTGCTGTCGCTCCAGTCGAAGGCGATTTCCTCCTCCTCCCTCTCGTTGAGCCAGATCAGCTCCTCAGTGCAGTGCGACACGAACGCGTGCAGGCTCTCCAAGCTCCGCAGGCGCCATGACGAATGTTCCTATGGCAACCACACAAACACACCGTCACCATGCCGATCAGCAGTGGCCACAGAAATTCTAAAAAAAAACATCCTCTGCTGTTTTCTTTGTTTGATTATATTGTTGGTTTCAAGGACCTGAAGCAAAGAGTCCTTTAAATGTGAATTACATTATATTATTGAGCCAATATTCTTTACACTATTTAAGAAGGTTTGAACTGTGTTATTCTCCTTTCTTTAATTCAGAATTTATAATATTTCTATGATATTACTCAGAAATTAGTGACATGGCTAATATCTTCTCATTAAATTCATATTCTCTCTTTAATACCACAAACATCTTGTTTGTTTTTATATTCAATCGCAGTATTAAGAAACACACACGACTATAATTTAACTGAGAGAGAACATAAAGCTTTAAGAGATTAAAAGGACTAAACATTATAAACTGGTGTGAATATATACAGTATATAGTACTAGTACTACAGTATATTTACTTATATAGTCAGAAATAAGTAAATAGACAAGAGTTGAAGTGAGAAGAGACAAAGAAATGAAAAGGGAGAAAGAGGGAAAATGAGAGAGAGATAAAAGCGAGAGCAGATGCAGATTTGTGTGTTGTTAGCATGAGAGAACTGTCATGCCTTAATGGGATTAACTGAGGGGGGTGGGGGGTGAACTGGGAGACAAAGAAGTGACACACACACAGACACACACACACAGACACACACACACAGCGACTGACCAGTAGTTTGCAGTATTGATGCTCCAGCTTGGCCAGGGTTTCTGAGTAACTGCTTTTGAAGTTGGGGGAAACCTTTGCCTGGAGGAGAAAACAACGAAAGTTTAATACAAACCAGCTCCCTCTATATATATATGTGGTGTGTGTGTGTGTGTGTGCGTGCACCTCATAGCTGCGTGCCTCCTGCAGGCTGCTCAGTAACTCCTCGACTGCCGTGTGGATGTCGTTGTGCTCCTGCAGGTTGTTCTCCACCGAGGGCAGGTCGGCTCCCCAGTCAGCTCGCTCCAACAGCTCCTGGCACACACAGATTCACAGTTCAGTCTCCACGGTCAGGATTTCATTTTGTTATGGTGACATTGTTAAATTGGTCTCATTGTAAACAGAATGTCTTTGTGTTGGTTGAAGAAAACAAGGTATTTGCAGGTGTTTGAGAAATTGTTAAGTCAGTTTTTCCAGATGATCCCCAGATTAATCAAATAAATAAGGAAGCAGATGAATTCATAATGAAACTCTTGGGTAGTTGCAGCACTAAGTAGGAGACGGACTGACCTGCGTCTCCTCCACCCAGCCCAGCAGCTCGTAGATGAACCTCAGGCTTCCTTCGTCCTCTGATGAAGACATGGCCACCAGCTGGGAGCGGGCCATGGGTCGCCGCAGGAGCGCGGCTCCGACGGCTCCCACAGCTCCCACAGCTCCCAGCAGCGTTTGACCGATCGACAGGCCGCTGTCGGTGCCTCGCTGGCTGGTGTGCTCGGCCCCGGTGCTGCCCAGAGCCGGAGAGAAATGTCCTTTCCTGTAGACACTGGAGCACTGAAGTCTGAGGGAGACCAGCTCCTCCTGCAGGCAGGACGCTCTGGTGGACGAATGGAAACATTCAGCTGACAGAACTATGCAACTATGCAAATTGTTGACCCATAATCCAGTATAATGAGCTGTTTGTGTTCCTGCTCATTAAATTAAATTGTCCACTTATGGTAATTACGCATCGAAGGGTCACGGTGCTGGACCTGAACCCGTCACTCATCGTTCCTCCTCTCCTGACTCACCTGAACGCCAGCTGCTCCACCTGGTAGTACCTCTCCTCCCGCAGGAGTTTGAGCTCCTGGTGGAGTTGTCTGATCAGCGACTCGCAGTCCTGCAGGTAACAGGCCAGCTCCTTCTCGCACTGCACCACCTCGCCGCTCTCCGCCCGAGACATGTCCTGCACATTAGAGGACGGAGGGTTTTGTCAAGCCGTGTGTTTCTGTGCTCGCTCGGCTTATTTGCTAAGGCGCCAAAATAAGCCCTGTGAGAAAAGTGCAGCAGCAAACAGCAGCAGGATTTACACATGGGAATAAAAGCATTAGGAAACGGGTGTCATGATACTTTTAAGGTGAGTTTGAGTCGCTGACAGGAAGAGGGAAGAATCTGTGTGTTTGCAGAAAGGAGGTAAAGTGATGAGTAAATATTTATTGTCCTGGAAGAGCACTTGCTTTTACAGTGTGTACACATTCAAACACTAGAAACTACTGGGCGAATTAAGGAAACCAGAGGACCCTGCATGTGCGTGCGTGTGCGTGTGCGTGTGTGTGCGCGTGTGTGTGTGTCTGTGTGGTGTGTGTGTGTGTGTGTGAGGAATGAACAGGGTGTAAGATAAGCAAGGGTTTGTACTCACAGCCTGGAGTGTGTTCTTGGCGAGGGTGAGTTTCTCCTCGCAGTCCAGAGCCATGTTCTGGATCTTGTTGGCTCTCTGGAGCAGCAGCTCTAGCCTGAAAACACACAAACACACACACACATAAACACAAACGCACACAAACACAAACCCACACAGGGGTTTAAGAGGTATGTCCCTGAAAAACACACTTAATGAGAAGCTTAACACGTGTTTTCATACATCCTGGAGAAGGTTGAATGGACCTGTGTGTGTGTGTGTGTGTGTGTGTGTGTGTGTGTGTGTACCTGTCCACAGCCGGCCGCAGGGCCTTCTCTCTTTCCAGCATCTCCAGGATGAGTTTCCCCCAGTCCTCCTCCAGGTCGTTGGGGTGGAGGCCCTGAGGAAGCTTAATACGACCGAACTCCATCCACACCTGGACACACACAGCAAACTCCATTAGAAGACTCGGTTACATCAGAGATATGTTAGAGTTGGATCATAGGTCGCATCACAAAGAAGCTACACACACACACACACACAGACACACACACAGACACACACACCTCCACTCACTAACATCAGCTGAGTGAGAATAAAGGAACGACTATTATCAGCATCATGAGTTTTGGTACAATCACACGATCTGTTGCAGTGAGAACATCACGACCGAGGAAACGACCTCAGGAGACGAATGTGATGCTCGATTCACCCAAACACCCAAACACCCAAACACCCTCAGTCTCTTTCTTCCCTCGACAGTCACGTTAAATCCCCCGGAGCCGAGCCTCATGATGCACAATGACCTTTTCCTCCTCCCTCCCTCCCTCCCTCCTTACCTCCAGCAGTTTGTACAGGTGCTCGATGTGACCTTTCTCCCCCTCCTTCGTGGGGATCTCCGTCTCTTTGAAGTGGACGTACTCGTTGTAAAGTGCCTGAGGGGGGAGAGCGTGATGGGGTCTGTATTAACACAGGCGCTATTAGAGGTCAAACACAGAGTCACAACCTGTAATCAGACGTAAAAGGTTTGTAATCACAGCTCCTGTCCCTGAGAGCCGAGCGGTCATTAGACAGTTTCTCACCGGTCACTCTCAAGCTGCTTCCTTCAGACATGATCTCACAGCAGCTTCCTGTGTTTTCTTTCTGCCTTTTGGAAAGTGATGCCTCTCCTGATCAGACAAATTCCTCGTAATCTGAATTCTTCACTCTGTTTCTCGCTTGCCTAACACCTCCGCCTGATGTTCATGTTATTAAACCACTGTCCTTCCCTCCCTCTGTCCCTTGACTCTGTTCTCTTAAAGTTTTCTGGCTGCTTGCTGGTGGGACTGAGGAAGAAAATCAGGAATTGAACCCTCACCACAGCCTAAAAGTTTGAAAAAACGGTTTTATTTTTATGATGGTGCAGTAATTTGAAGTTCAGCACCCAAGATGTTAACATTACACAAACTTCAGTGATACATTCTGGCTGTTAATGATCAAACTTTCAATCAGGAGGGAGATTAGTTTCCTCTTTTCTCTGCTTGTGAGAATAAAAGTGTTTTTACAGGTTTAACAAAGAAACTGTTCACTAAGAGGAACAAACCTCAAAGTGCACCGGCTCATAAAACACTACTATTAGAAGTAAAAACCATTAACGAGACAGAAACGTGTGTAAAAACCTTGAGCTCCACAGGGTTTTGTGGGAAGTTCTTGTTGGCCATGAGGACTGTGTGCTGGCGGCTCCACTGGAGCAGAGAGGAGAACCTGGACTGGTATTCTGACCAGCGCTGGTCCACCTCCTGGCGACGGAGCGAGGGGGGGGGGGGGGGGGGGGATGGATGAGAAGAGACGTCAAATTCAAAAACCGCTTCATTTCTGTTCAATGTAATTTACAGTAAACGACAACAACACCATTAGAACAACAGCATCGTTATCTGAAAGTTCCAGGTCGTTACTCGTGAAGCGGCACAAACAGAAATAACGTCTCCGCTGTGAATCCAGGGGAAAATCAACAGGCTGAAAACAAAATGATTTAAAAAGGAGATGTAGCATCGCTATCTAATGCAGTGAGATCGAGATGTGGTTTAATATAAACTGCAGATGAATGTAATCAGCAGAGTTTCCCGTACGTGTGCAGCGATGCCCTCTCCTCCCTCGGGGATCTTGGGGAAGGACTCGTAGATGGAAGAGACGTAGGTGATGACCGACTTCTCATCCGGAGAAGCAACATCAACATCTGACCAGAGAGAGAGGAGGGAAGACTCAGATTTGTATTTTCACATCATCGGTTTGAATTTGAAGACTTTCAAATAACCTTTGGCTTTGAACATTGTCCAAAATGTCACAAAGAACAGATTTAATGACGGTGAGGGGATTTAATGTGTTTCTGAGGACAAAACACTAAATAAAGGTCGTAATATATAAGAAATATTCAGTTATCCGTGAGAAGTAGAGTTTTGAATATGAAAATACACGATCAAGACAACAACAGTAGTTTTATTTGTAGGATAGAAGCTCGTTAGAATCTTAAACATCACGTGTGATGGTAGAAAACCAGCCCCCGTGTGTTGCCCTGAGCGCACAGAGAGTCAGTTCATTCATTCAGTCTCACCCTCGACGTCCAGCAGCCGGGTCACCCCCAACGACTCGGCGATCTCGAAGGCCTGTTCCAGGTTCTCACAGTTGCTCTGCCGGGCCACCAGCTCCATGTCGATCAGGTCGGGCCTGGAGGACACACACACGTGACGGGCGGCAGCGTCTTTAGAGAACACTTCGGACTTTTCTTTTTGGTGAATTAAAATGTTTAACTCCCTTGAATGAATATTTGTGGAGTAAATCCACTGATGCATCAGTATTTAAGGTTTTCGTGATCCATTCTGTTTAAATCAGTTTTAAATGTGGATTAGAAACAGCTGATTGCTTTACTCAAACATTTTAAATTGTACTTAACAACAGCCTCTACTGAGTAAATAAAACAAACAGCCAATCGTGTCTGAATTCAGACTCGGACCAGGCGAATGCACCCCCCCCCACCTGAATCTGTGCAGCAGAGCGTTGAACATGCGTCCGTCCCTCCAGGACGAGGTGAAGTTGACGCAGCGGAGGCCGGGGTAGCCTTCTGTCGCCTGCTGGCTCCATAGTAACAGCTTCTCTTTGGCTGTGAGGTCGCCCGACTCGCCGCTCACATAGATCTCTGAAATCTGGAGGGAACAGGAGAGAGAGGACGGGAGAGGTTACCACCGAGAGGCATTTCATTTTCCTGTTTGCGTTTTTGATTGGCAGGATGGATCACGATGCATTCACATGAAGAAACATCCGTGTCAGTCCCCGTAACACACGTGATGATGCAGCTTCAAGGATTTGGCTGGAACATACGACTGCTTGGTTTCTGTGACTCGCAGCTCGTCCCCTCGTTTGTCTTCTGATCGTCAGCTTCAGCGTGTGTGAGAACGAGTTCATTAATGAACCAGGGCTGCTTGTATAAAACTCTTTCTCTCCATTTCCTCATCACAGTCAGGTCTCCTGCCCCCCCTCCTCCCCCACCCCAGCCTGGATCTGTCAGTCTGTAGAGAACAGGTCAAATCTGCTTCTACAAACTGTTAAAGACTCTATAAGGAGACTTTTCTCGGTTGTTTTCCACTTTCTGTTTCTATTTCGTGAAAGAATCTCATCATGCATCATTAAGCAGCCGCAGAAAGTACGAGACAAAAGCAACAGAAAAGCTTTTTGTTTGTTAAACTCAGCGATTCCATGATATTTTCTTTACTCCCTCAAAAACCCCTAATCGCTCTCTAACACACAGTACATGTTTACTCGGGGTGAGTCTGAGGGGGAACCACGCTTCCATGGAGACTGACAGCGTCTTTATTTATCTGTTCTTCCTCCGGAGCAACGAGACCCATTTGGCCCTTTTCCCTCCGAGTCTTTCTGTCCCTCAATTTGCTCTTTTTAACTGTCGTCCCAGACAAAAGAAGAGTGATGTGTACGCAGTGACCGTCAGTGCTTGGCTGACGCTATTGTCATCAGTATTCTTCGGTCATCCCTCCTTCCCTGCACCGACTGTCCTGCACCGGACCGTCTTTCTGTCCGTCGCTCTCCCTGCTGCTAATGTGGAGCGGAATGAAAGTCCGGCGTCTGCCAAGGGACTGCAGCAACAGCCAAAACAGAGGAGGAGGGGGAGGGAGAGGAAAGAGAGTTGCAGGGCTGACGATGGAGGAGAAGGGGGTGACGTGCAACAGCAAACTGCAGCTTCACATACAGAACTATGTGAATCGTTGTCAATTAAAATAAAACTTGACATGCCGACAGTAGCTCCAGGCTCAGACACACGACTACAACCTCTTTCTACACGTCCATCCAGCTAACTTGCATGTGTGCAGTCCTGCCCGTGTCTCACCGAGTCACAATGAGCAAACACAGGATGCATGCAATGTTTAAATTTGAATGGGAATCTGCAAAATGTGAATTCTGCCGTGTGCCTCCCTGCAGAACTCCGTCTCTCTGTATGCACCTACAAGCTCCTTTGCAGAGAAACACAGAGCTGGTAATCCTGCATCTGAATACTGATACAGCTCTGTGTGACGGAGAGAGAGAGATACACTCCCACTGCAGCGGCGGCTCGTCCAGCACTGACTTCACTCAACAGCAACAGAGCCGTGGTGTCATATTTACTTATATTACACAGCAAATTGCACCTGAAAATAAAAAGTGCACGAGAGAGAAGACATTTCAGTGACCTCTCGTGACCGAGGCTAATTTTATGCGCTATCCCGGTAAAAGACCTTGAGTCAGCGTTTCCTCTTGGAGCTGGATGAGGTGATTCCAGGGCCCAGCTCCTCCAGGTCTCTGCTTACAGCCCAGGTCCCATATATAACCCAGTTCGCAGGGTATTTTTATGTACGTGTCCCAGGAGGACACCTCATGGGTTGACTCTGCTAAGCATGACTGTCAGGGGTATCTTTAAACCCCCCCCCACCCCGGCAGCACAAGGAAGACTTCAGCTAACTTCTTCTCTCCAAGTGCAAACTCATCCGTCTCGCAAACTAGGTTAAGCATCATGAGACTAAAGAATCGATGTAGTCTTTAGAGCACGTCAACTTCACATCGGCAGCGTTGCTTAATGAGCCTGCTAGGGGTTCGGCTAGCAACCGGAACCAGCTGCTCCAATTAACCGGAGCGACTCGTATTCAGCTGCAACTTGTAGATTTAAAACTAATGACGAGTCAGAGTAATCTACATCTGATTAACTCCACCCAGTGAAATCATTTCATTTAACTTGGATCATTAGTGAACCGGCTGATAGGCTCACAGGAGAAGTGCGTCTTCCTCCACCAGAACAAAGATTCAGATTCTAGTTCCCAACCTGAGGAGCAGCTCATTTAGCTTCTCCACGAACAGAGACCAGAACCAACACACACGTCAAACACACATTACCCAACACACACGTCAAACACACATTACCCAACAGGCAGTGGCTAAATCCCTTATAAACATATATTTAACTGAAAACTACCCTGAAAACATAAAAACCACATAAACTGAGTCAGAACATTAACAAAATATTTAGACAATAACGCCTAAAACAGCTGGATTTAACGAGAACAGTTAACAGTCCCATGACTCACCTATCAGTACAATGTGTGTGTGTGTGTGTGTGTGTGGTGTGTGTGTGTGCGTCAGACCGAGCCGTGCATGCTGCAGCAGATAAGCACAGAGGCTTGTGAGTGAGATTACAGCAGGTAGCAGTGATGCTCAGTTCAGCCATGATACAGTCACAGTGATCCACTAGCTAACCCCCCCCCCCCGGGACTCTGGAGCAGCCCCTCTTTTAAAAAAAAAACATGACCTCTTTGAAGTTTGTGTGGAGGAGGGAGAGCGAGGGAGAGCGAGGGAGGGAGGGAGGGAGGGAGGGAGGGAGGGATGGAGCAGACAACAATCAGGGGAGGACGGAGGATGGACAGGAAGAGAAGATAAAAAATGGTTCAATGGTTTTATTGGCACTGAAACAAAATGTGGCTCGGTAAATCTGGCTTATGGCGAAACAGGGACGGACGGGTGGGTGAGGGACGGATGGACGGATGGACGGGTGGGTGAGGGACGGATGGACGGATGGGTGAGGGACGGATGGACGGATGGGTGAGGGACGGATGGACGGATGGGTGAGGGACGGATGGACGGATGGACGGATGACGGACGGACAGCCGAGCGGCAGCACGGATACTGTACATGGGCTAACCCTTCGAGTGGTGGGGTGCGAATCCCCCCGAGGCTCCGCGAAGCAGCCGCCTCACTGATGAATGCACATTTCAAATCCCTCTTTATGCAGAGCAGCAACATAGAAAGAAGAGCTGCACTTTAAACTGAGCACGGAGGCATCCTGACGTATCGACACCCCCCCCCCGACACAGGAGCACACACACAAGACCGAAGTATTGATCATCGCTGTCCAGTGAAAACCCTACGATGTACAGTATATGTGGTTGTGTGTCATGACTCAGCAGAACGAGACGCACTAAACGCAGCCTGACGTGATGTCGGACGCTGCACAGCCCCACACACACACACACACACACACACACACACACACACACACACACACACACACACACACACACACACACACACACACACACACACACACACACACACACACACACACACACACACACACACACACACACACACTGCCTCTATAACGCGGAGGAGACGTGAGCAAACTGTGCAAAACGCACCGATCGTCCGTCACTGCAGCAGCAGCAGCGGCAGCGGCAGCGGCAGCGGCAGCAGCAGCAGCCGTTTCCTTCTCAAGGTGACGGAGAGCAGCTGGAAGTTAGAGCAGGAACTCACTCCCTCGGATCAGAGCCACGACGGAGCCCAGAGGAGAAAGACTCACTGGAGAAGCTTTAGAAGCTTTCGAGCAGAATGTGGTTGAGATCTTTCTGTCATGATGGATTTAGGGCCACGTGCTATTTTCAGAACACGATGTACTTTATTTTCCTCTTCTGTCAGTCGGTAGGTCTGTTATAATGATCAGCTTCTCTCTGGTTGACAGTTGTAGGTTAATATAAAAAAAGAAAATTAGAACAACTGCCATTTATACCAAACAGGAAGTAGATGGGAGCCAAGAGAGCGCCTGCCTCCACCTACTATCTCCTCGTGTTATAGAAAGTGACAAATAATCTGGGATCTGCCCGTTTGGCCACATCTGCTCCAAAATGTAATTAGACTATAAACTTCCAGCAAATGTCGTTGGATGTTAGTCGAGTAGTTTTTGCGTTAACTCTGCAAAACAAGCACACGAACGCAGAAGGAAACATAAACTACTTGTCACTAAAGATGTTAAGGCCACGAAGCACAAAGTTCATCTAAAGCTAAACCACAATATTCAAAGTCTGGGCTCTAAAGTTAAATGAAAAAAATAATCCAGATTAAAAAATTAATTAAAACAATAAAAATGGTCCTAATGACAAGGAGCTTGTGACGATATACAAGTATTTAACAAATTAAACGTAATGCAGAAAGACGTCGGTGTTGAATTACAGAGGATGACGGTAATAATGTTAAATGAACCGTTCTCAGCCTTCTGCTTATCTCTGAATAATTAAACCTCTTCCAACCCAAACCAGCAGAGCCGCACAGACACAGTCATATTGTTTGTTATCGAAGGGAAAGGAAATGACACGTTTCAGTTTGCACCGAGAGGAACCCTGTCATTTCAAGTAATGACCCCCCCCTCTCTCACATTCTGTGTGTCTCTCAAGCAGATGTCCACAGTGAGGCTGCATATGTGGTGTGAGACAAAAACTAACAAGCAAAAGAAGAAGTGAAGGAGGTGGAGGTGGAGGAGGTGGAGGAGGAGGAGGAGGAGGAGGAGGAGGATGCTGGGAAAAAAAGGATAGAGAGAGCGTCTGGGTTGCCTTGATTAGCCTCCAGGGACGGGGGGGGGGAGCGGAAAGAATGGAGAGGAGCATAGTGCCTTTCATGAGATGATAACAACACACACCACACACACACACACACACACATACATACACACACACACATATACATATATAACCCTTCATGACCACGAACAGCGCACAGATGAGAACAAAAGCAGCAGCTACTGTTACACCCCCACTGTAACAGGTTTAACGTCACTAACCATCAATTTGCAGCGAAACAATCCAAGTACATGAATAACTCTGAGTCCTCGGCTCCCGGGGACAAAGTCCTCAGTGTCTCTACTTCCAAAATGTGACCTGTGATCTTCAACCTTCACATATCTCTGTTCACCTTTCCTTAGTTGCAAGAGAATAAGGACAAAGGGAGTAGAACGGACGTAAACAACTGAGCTGCAACTACCGTTATTTGTCAGTATCGATACGTCAATTGTTTTAAGACTAAAAAAAGACTAGATTTATATGGTTTCCTCTTGGCCCAGTGGCAAAAGAAACAAGTTCCAAAGTTGCTTTCAAACGTGCACTGAACTCCGGATAATCTCCTGAAATCATCCGAAGGGGCTGAATGCGAGAACACGAATCTCAGAGTAGAAAACTCCGGATAATGTGAGAAAACCTGCAGGAGATTCTCTGGAGGGTTCACAGTGAGCGAGTGGGATTGTTGATGTTTCTAGAACGCGATGAACGTAAAAGACAAAGAGGTTTTTCTGTGGTTGCGATTGTGTCTGAAAGACAAACTCCGGAGAATGTCTGGACCCACTTGTGCGGACATTCTCCGGAGCTCATGTCTGAAAACGGCTCGGTACTAATCTCTGTGGACAGAGACACAGGTAGAGAATTTGAGGGTTGGACGACAGGACACAAACCTGCGGCAGGGACCTTCCAGCTGCCAGTTGCTGCGCTGACAGGGACTCTCCATCATCGAGTCCAGTCTCTCTGACGAGCTGCTGGTCAGCCCCCCCCAGTCCGTCTGACTGGGAGTGGTGCCCGCTGTTTCCGGAGAGGTCAGCGGGAAGTCGCTGGCGTAGCCCGACTCCAAAAGAGACGTCCTCTCTTGTGCTCGAGCTGGAGAGTCCAACCTGAATCCCCTGACATTCATAGCCTCCTCAATCTGAAACTGGTTCCAGGACAACGGCGTCTCACCTGCAGCCATTTGGATTTTACTCTTGTCCTCCTCCGACAGTAGGACTTTGAGAATATTTCCTGTGACCGGAGATGGGGCAGGGGGCTCTTTACGCACCTCCACCTCACTGTCACCTTCCCCCCTCCACACCGGGGAGCCATAGTCACTGGGGTACATTGTCCTCACCACGCAGAGTTTACCATCCACCTCTCGGATCGTCACCACCCCCTTATGCTCCCTACCTGACGGTGTCTGCACCGAACCCTCAGGTCCTCCCTTTACGCCTTCACCCCTCGTTTCCTCTCTCTCCGCTCTGCCCTTGTCCTTTTTCTCCTTCTTCTGTCGGAGTATCCAAGGTTTCTCCAGGACGCCTTGGACCTTCTCCCTGACACGAAAGACCCTCCCTCCACCGGGAGTGGTGCTGCCCAGGGCTGGGGTTGTGTTGACCGGGCTGGTGGTGGTTTGGCTCGGGATGCTGGACACATCTATGATGGCGCTGACAGTGTCTTCCTCCCCTGGGAGGCAGAAGACCCCTCTCCAGGCCGGGCTGGGCTTGGGAGAGACCTCAAGCATCCTGTTGCCCCACAGGCCTCCTGCACTGGCACTCGTCGAGCCCGGGGAAAGAGCATTGCTGTGCAGATTTGTTTTGGAATGAGGGAACTGGGCGTCAGGCACTGATGTAAGAGTCCGAGCTCTGTTGCTAAAATCTGAATCTACGGTTTCTACAACTGGGTTTCTCTCCTCCTCCTCTTCGTCCTCTTCCTCTCTTTCATCAGCCTCGTGACGTCTTTGTTGTTCGTAGTCTTCTTTCTCTCCCGCTCCTCTCTTGTTCTTCTTGCCCTTGTGCTTTCGTCTGAAACGCAGGCGCTTCTTTGGTGAAAGTGGGGGGGCTCCGAGTTCCCCCTCCCGGGGAGGCCTGACGCAGCCCATGGAGCTGCCCATGTCTTCAAGGCTGACCCGGGAACAGTGTATACAAAAATAAGCTACAGAAAAATACAGGCAGTTAATCCATCAGACAGAAAGACTGTTCATTTGGGTTGAGAGAGAATTCACATCCACTGGACTGACAGGTGACTGACAGCTGCCTCGTCAATCTGACGTCTGGGAGAAATGTGAAGTTAGGACGAGCAGGTTTGGCTCCAGTCTGTGTGTCACCATCTTAAATTCAACCTAACGAATAGAAAGACTTGTTTGACATGTACATACCAGTGAATGTCAATGTGCAGCCTGCTTCACTCGTCTCTATCCCAGAAGACTCGTGGTCGCAGTCAAGGACACAAGGACACAAGGACACAAGGACACAAGGACACAAGGACACAAGGACACAAGGACACAGTTGTGTCAGCAGAGACTCATGAGGCAGGAAAATAAATTCAGTTAGAAGTCAGGCGTCCGATTTATCACCAGGCTTCTGGCAGGTGAACCATTACCTGGTGTCAGGCCGGATGATGAGTTTGGGAGAGAGAGAGAGATTCAGTGCAGTCCGGTTCTGTTCAGCCCGTTAGTGAAGCTCCAGCTGCTTCACACATACATGTGTGTGTGTGTGACATGAGAACAACCGAGTGTGTATTCACTGCAGATATCCTGGAATCTCATGTGTTGCTCCAATAATCCTTAGTGCGATTCCTTGAAATGAATAAAAAACAAACACCTTCGGTTCCCTTATTTATTCCTTCCTGTGAAGTTGGTTTCACGTGCCGGTGAAATCCAGGAGCTCTAATCTGAGCCCATGAATTAAAGATGCCTCGTCTCCTGCTGGGGAAATGTTATTGCAGTACAAGAGGAGAGAAGTGAAACCAGCAGTGTAAGTCACCACAACAGAGATCAGCAGGAACCCTATCCGTCACGCCGCTCGTAGTGGAAGGCGTATCAATGGCGATGGCGTCGATACCGCTCGTAGTAGCGGCGAGCCCGGTGTCCAGATTGGCTGTGGGGGGAGATAATGTGCTGCCAGTCAGTGCTGCCACAGACTTCTGGGAGATGCAGGCGATGCTCTGACAGCTTGTTAAATGCTCAATCAGAACCTCGGCTTCTCCTCGTCATCCTCTCACGATTTAAACTGTTCACTGAGCCGACGTTCGATATTTCGTCTCGAGGAGCAATTGTCAATATCGCCGGCGTAAATTTCTCCCACTGTCGAGACTGGCAGGAGGGTTCGGAGGCTGGAGCTGCCACATACCTGTGGAATCAGGTCATCTGCAACATGTGGCCGGGGGCCTTATCAGGGTGCCGGTTTGAATCTGGAGACTCCACGTTAAGATCCCCAGACACCTCGGCATCACATGACTCTCCCCATGTCAGGCTCTCAGATATAGGTCGGACTGGAAATTGTGTTCCAGGACCGTCCCAGTCATTAACCTCCTGTGTTGTACTGTCAGTCTCCCAGCGTCCCCCTCATCAGGTGGTGCAGTGCGACGAGGCAACAGAATCCAGAGTTTGCAGGGGGTGAGGAGGGGGGAGGTTTTTTAGACCATGTCCTACACCAAGGAGAAAAGGCTTCAGTTCTCTTCCTCTTCTCTGATGCCTCTTCGTCTCTTTACTAGCTCCTCAAGCCCACTAGATCCAATTAGGGAAGAGGCATCTGGGAGAGGATCTGGAGCTGGACTCTAAGGAAGGAGGAAGGATGAGACTGGTCCACGGTCGACTTGGCTGAGGACTTGTCAAGCTCCAGTTCTGGTCACAGCCCTCCGTCACGTACAGATGTGTATCTGGAGCAGAGCCAAAAAGGGATTCAGTGTCCAATGAAGACCTGGAACTCCACGCCGCCGCCGAGGTTAGCACAAGAGGGTCTGCACTCCACGTCCCCGTGAAGAAACACAAAGACAGGCAGGGAGCAGAGACAGGGCGTCTCCAGCTCCAAAGGAAGCCACGGCTCTGTCAGGCAGGCATGACTGAATTGATCCGACTGATGCCGGACACAGAAACAGCAAGTGTGTGGCTGTCCGGCTGAGAGTGTGTGTGTGTTTGCGCCTGCGAGGCTGGGCGCTCCCCTGGTCAGCTGTGGCGAGCTCGTCTGCATACGTGTCCACGAGTGCGTCCTGTGTCCTGCCGTGCGTTCCGTGGCTGGCGGCCTGCTCGTCGGGGGGGAAGCCGGGAGCTCCAGTGACAACAGGCAGCCAGGATTCGTCTCTCTCCCTCGGCTGCATTCGCTTCTCTGCTTTATCCCTCGCTCGCAGACGCCGGCGTAGAGAGAGAGAGAGAGAGAGAGGCTTTTATCTCCCGGCTGCTGCAGCTTCACACTCTCCTCTGCTCGATCTCTCACTCTCACAATCCAGCCCTCCCTCCTTGGCTCTCCTCCTCCTCCTCCTATCCGCTTCCTCGTTACTCCTGCCTCTCTCTCGCTCCTCTCTCTCTCTGTCTGTCTCTCTCTCTCTCGGCTGTTAGTGAGCAGCTTTCTATGCCACAAACACTCGCACACATACTTGACCCAAAAGCTTCCCTGAATGACAGGCTGCAACAGGGGGGGGGGGGGGGGGGGACAGCGAGAAGGAGAGAAATCCCATCTAAATCAGACTGTTGCGTCTCTGCGACTTCAGGGAACGACAGGTTCACACTTCACCTGTTTATCTCGTTCACTTCCCTTCGTTCTGCATCTGCCCATCAAGTCACAGGTTATGAATAGATGTGGGGTGAAGAGGAAGGAGGGAGGAGGAAGGAGGAAGGAGGAAGGAGGAGGGAGGGAATTAAGAGAAAGTTGAAAAGGACAGACAGAGGAAGGGATGGATGGAGGCTGTGAGAGGATCAAGAGGTTTTCTATTCCCAGTTACACAGACGTAGTTGTGACCTTTCAATATTACTGGTTGTGCTGTTTAGTGGAAATATAGAATTCGTCGTTGTGATGAGGAACCTGGATTTGACAGGAATTAATCCACTGGATTCGCTCAGAATAGACTTTATCAATCGGATTTTGTTAATCTATAAATTGTTGGCGTCGTGCTGGAAAGATTATTAATGGTTGGATTCCTTTTTGTCAAGCAGAAATATTATTTCGGTTCTGGTAACAAGAATAAGACACTGTTGTGTTATATTACTGTACACTGTTTTAATGGGGGGGCATGTTTTGGAAAATTGTGAAGAAACTTTAATAATATTGACAATTAACCAAATTCAACTAATTATTTCAGAATAAATGATTAATCCCATATTGCTCAAAGTAAAACACTGTAAACAAACGTGTAAACAAACACGTCTCGTATTTAATTCACCTCCTACACATTTAACATTCTATCTTTAATCCTCCATAGACTTCCAACCCAACATCTCATCAGAGGAATAACACAACATGTGATCCATAACAACACAACATTACACTATATCACGAACACAGTGTCTAATGTAAAGCAATTATATTCCCAAGACAGATATTGATGGAGTAAAAACCAACGGGCGGCCGTCGTCTCAAGTGGAGGAATCCGCAGTAATCCATCGTCTCTCATTAAACTGAAAGCTCCGAAAGAGTCAACACACACACACACACACCACACACACACACACACAAACACAACACGTGGAAGAGGCAGACCACTGGGAGAAAAGCACTAATCAAGTCCTTCCATCCCTTCACTGTGGCTACGTGCCATCAGAGGTTGTGGTAATCAGACTTCAGACTGATCCCAGCGTCGGCTTTTCAGCGCTGAGATGCTGAACCTGAACGTTCTTAGCTCCCCGAGCTGATCTGTGACCGGAGACTGCTTCACTGTGTGGTTTGTATTCGGTGCTTTGCAAGAAACCCGAAAGCTGCCGACACCATCTTACAATCAGTTCCTAAAAGTCTCACGACCCGTAACTGACAAAAAAATATCAAGAAAACAATGAACTCTACGACCTTCGACTCAAGTGGTGATAGACGACTGATGAAGATGAACTCGTGTCACTACTGCTCCTCTTTGCCTCTGCATCATTGTTGTATTTAACCTCTTAAGGAAATACTGCACACGGCAGCTCTTTGCTTTGACTTGACAAACAGTGAGTAATTGAGAAGAGTAATGCCACAACACACTAAATACTTAAACACCTAAACGTCCTCAGCAGAGTGGAACCCTCACTTAGCAGCGTTTCACTGTTTCAAGTGGGTAACACACTTTAGACGAGGCCTGTGTTCACTGTGGAGATGGATCTGTGTGATGTGAACCTGCATCAGTACCAATAAACTGGCTCCACCTGCAGACTGAGCCTCGAGGCGTCACATCGAAAACACGGAAATGATCACACTGGGAGTTGGCGGTGACATTCGCTGCTCAGCCAATCACAGGCAGCGGGAGGAGGGTCCACGGACGGGGACGACTGGGAACTTCCAACATTATACTGAGCTAACGTGTGGCATCTAGTGGTGGGATGGAGTAAGTGCAGTCGGGCTTATGTTTGAGATGACGGCAAATTATGACGGATCAGCTGCTGCTACAGCAGATGAAACCACAGCTGCTCATAATTCACATTACGCAGGTTTGATTCTCTGTTATAATAAAAACTCAGATGTTTTACTGAGAGCAGAAACCTTCACATTTTAAAAGCCAACATTATAAATTAAAGCTTTTATCACCGTCTTTCAGAACAAAAGAATAATCATCTGATGAATGAAAACATTCTCTGAGGAAAACATTGTCACAATGTGCATGTGGAAGATGTGAAAACACAAAATGGCTGAAGGAGGCTGAGACAGATTTATCACCTCATCTGCAACTCGAGCTGCAGATGAAATAATAAACTAACGGGGCCTCAAATTAAAACTGATATCTCGGTGGGACAGTTCCTATTATTAGACCATGCGCTGAGTCATTCAGAGCACGTGCACACAC